>JAVGWX010000002.1:1535000-2047500 GCA_036924085.1 Ariolimax columbianus
CTCAGGTGAACTTGACATTAACATCTTCTATAGTTGTTTGGATCTGGCTGCTTTGTCTCCTAAGAAGTCATTCTTGAAATATAATTAGCTAACAACAGCGTTTGCCTTGTCTTTTCAGCAATTCACTATCAGCAACATTGACATTGACTTTAGAGGGAATTACTGGTTAATTGTAGAAATAGGAGGCCCAAAGAATGCTGGAGCTGTAGAATAATGATTGAGAGAGAAAGAGAGCATTCTGTGAAGACTTTGGAGGAACCAGATTTCTTGTAGCAGCTATTAATAGTGTTGACAGTTGCTAACTCTTCATTCTTCATCCAATTCAGGAGGAGGAAGCAGCCAGGGAGGAAGAAGAAAGTACCATGGAGGAGGAGAATGATGACAAGAGTGAAAGTCAGAAAAAAGAGGTTTGACATTGTCACATTTATTATTGGCTTGAAGGGAGATCTGATAAGTCCAGCTTCCTTTCTCTCTTACTTTTACTTATCTGTCAAGTCAAGCTTCCTTTCTCTCTTTTACTTATCTGTCAAGTCAAGCTTCCTTTCTCTCTTTTACTTATCTGGCAAGTCAAGCTTCCTTTCTCTTTTACTTTTACTTATCTGGCAAGTCAAGCTTCCTTTCTCTTTTACTTTTACTTATCTGGCAAGTCAAGCTTCCTTTCTCTTTTACTTTTACTTATCTGGCAAGTCAAGCTTCCTTTCTCTTTTACTTTTACTTATCTGGCAAGTCCAGCTTCCTTTCTCTCTTACTTTTACTTATCTGTCAAGTCAAGCTTCCTTTCTCTCTTTTACTTATCTGTCAAGTCAAGCTTCCTTTCTCTCTTTTACTTATCTGGCGAGGCAAGCTTCCTTTCTCTTTTACTTTTACTTATCTGGCAAGTCAAGCTTCCTTTCTCTTTTACTTTTACTTATCTGGCAAGTCAAGCTTCCTTTCTCTTTTACTTTTACTTATCTGGCAAGTCAAGCTTCCTTTCTCTTTTACTTTTACTTATCTGGCAAGTCAAGCTTCCTTTCTCTTTTACTTTTACTTATCTGGCAAGTCAAGCTTCCTTTCTCTTTTACTTTTACTTATCTGTCAAGTCAAGCTTCCTTTCTCTCTTTTACTTATCTGGCAAGTCAAGCTTCCTTTCTCTTTTACTTTTACTTATCTGGCAACTTCTTAGGTACCCATTGATCTAGTCATGATGGCTTTCCCACACCTTCTCCCTCAGCTCTGTCCCACATCTTCTCCCTCAGCTCTGTACCACACCTTTTCCCTCAGCTCTGACCCACACCTTCTCCCTCAGCTCTGTTTTGCACCTTCTCCCTCAGCTCTGTACCCCCCTGGCCAGGTAATGATGGCTGACCCACACCTTCTCCCTCAGCTCTGTACCACACCTTCTCCCTCAGCTCTGTACCACATCTTCTCCCTCAGCTCTGTCCCACACCTTCTCCCTCAGCTCTGTACCACACCTTCTCCCTCAGCTCTGTACCACATCTTCTCCCTCAGCTCTGTCCCACATCTTCTCCCTCAGCTCTGTACCACACCTTTTCCCTCAGCTCTGACCCACACCTTCTCCCTCAGCTCTGTTTTGCACCTTCTCCCTCAGCTCTGTACCCCCCTGGCCAGGTAATGATGGCTGACCCACACCTTCTCCCTCAGCTCTGTACCACACCTTCTCCCTCAGCTCTGTACCACATCTTCTCCCTCAGCTCTGTCCCACACCTTCTCCCTCAGCTCTGTATCACACCTCTCTTAGCTCTGTACCACACCTTCTCCCTCAGCTCTGTCCCACACCTTCTCCCTCAGCTCTGTATCACACCTCCCTTAGCTCTGTACCACACCTTCTCCCTCAGCTCTGTACCACACCTTCTCCCTCAGCTCTGTACCACACCTTCTCCCTCAGCTCTGTACCACACCTCCCTCAGCTCTGTACCACACCTTCTCCCTCAGCTCTGTACTACACCTCCCTCAGCTCTGTACCACACCTTCTCCCTCAGCCCTGTATCCCCCTGGCCAGGTCTGACATTGTAGCATATTATTGATTGGATGGGCCCGAAGGCTGTATTGAGTGTGTCAGGATGTCAGTCCCACATGGCTGGGTGTCCGTATGTGTGAGACATCTGGAAGTGGTTGAGATGACTTAGTAGTTGGCAATGTCCAGTGTTTATAGAAGAGAGTTTATGGTGTGAGCTTTCTCATTCCGTGTGATTCCACAGTGGGAGGTAGCCATTAATGTGAAGCAGCTGAGGTCCTTTGGAAGTTTTTGATCTCTGCCTTGATTTTGTTGAGCATGTGTTTTGTTTCTGTTGTTCCGAAATGACTTTAGTGATCTGTTGATGTTGTTTAATGCACACAATTAGTATGTTCACGCTTTCATGTACGCCGTGAAAAGGGCATTAAGTGGCGGGTTGCAGTAGCTTTCCTCACATTCCGAGTGTGCCGATTAAGGTGGACCAGTGTTCTCCAGGCTGTTGGGCTACGCTTGGCTTCATCTGCTCGTCGCTCACTACTACAGGGATTACATCAATCCCCACCTCGTTAGACTGTCAAGAAACAGCCTGTTTCCAGGAAAAACTGGAACTAGATGTGGTCTTGGTCAGTATATTTCACCTAACCAGACTAAAATTGTCTGATCAGTATGTATTGCCTGACCAGGCATTCTGCTCTTCTATGCAGACGATAAAGATCACTATCTTTTCTGGCAGTTGTTAGACACTTTTGTGAGGATTGTCAGTGTCTGGAGAAACGCCATTGAATCTGTTCTGAAGTTGGTGGTATTCCTAGTTCCACAGATGTTGAACATGTATTTTCTTTGTTGATCAGTTTGGACAAAATCACAACTATTTCCTTCATAAAACTGACGGTCTGTCTTTCTCTAGTTTATCCCTAACATGAATTGGAACAGGTCATGCTGTCACTGTTTGGTCTACAATTTGTTTTCTCTTCTGCCCACATTTCTGTCTATCAGATACATTTATGGACAAATCAATCAGATACATTCATGGACAAATCAATCAGATACACTCATGGACAAATCAATCAGATACATTCATGGACAAATCAATCAGATACATTCATGGACAAATCAATCAGATACATTCATGGACAAATCAATCAGATACACTCATGGACAAATCAATCAGATACATTCATGGACAAATCAATCAGATACATTCATGGACAAATCAATCAGATACATTCATGGACAAATCAATCAGATACATTCATGGACAAATCAATCAGATACATTCATGGACAAATCAATCAGATACATTCATGGACAAATCAATCAGATACATTCATGGACAAATCAATCAGATACATTCATGGACAAATCAATCAGATACATTCATGGACAAATCAATCAGATACATTCATGGACAAATCAATCAGATACATTCATGGACAAATCAATCAGATACATTCATGGACAAATCAATCAGATACATTCATGGACAAATCAATCAGATACATTCATGGACAAATCAATCAGATACATTCATGGACAAATCAATCAGATACATTCATGGACAAATCAATCAGATACATTCATGGACAAATCAATCAGATACATTCATGGACAAATCAATCAGATACATTCATGGACAAATCAATCAGATACATTCATGGACAAATCAATCAGATACATTCATGGACAAATCAATCAGATACATTCATGGACAAATCAATCAGATACATTCATGGACAAATCAATCAGATACATTCATGGACAAATCAATCAGATACATTCATGGACAAATCAATCAGATACATTCATGGACAAATCAATCAGATACATTCATGGACAAATCAATCAGATACATTCATGGACAAATCAATCAGATACACTCATGGACAAATCAATCAGATACACTCATGGACAAATCAATCAGATACACTCATGGACAAATCAATCAGATACACTCATGGACAAATCAATCAGATACACTCATGGACAAATCAATCAGATACACTCATGGACAAATCAATCAGATACACTCATGGACAAATCAATCAGATACACTCATGGACAAATCAATCAGATACACTCATGGACAAATCAATCAGATACACTCATGGACAAATCAATCAGATACATTCATGGACAAATCAATCAGATACATTCATGGACAAATCAATCAGATACATTCATGGACAAATCAACCATATACATTCATGGACAAATCAATCAGATACATTCATGGACAAATCAATCAGATACATTCATGGACAAATCAATCAGATACATTCATGGACAAATCAATCAGATACATTCATGGACAAATCAATCAGATACATTCATGGACAAATCAATCAGATACATTCATGGACAAATCAATCAGATACATTCATGGACAAATCAATCAGATACATTCATGGACAAATCAATCAGATACATTCATGGACAAATCAATCAGATACATTCATGGACAAATCAATCAGATACATTCATGGACAAATCAATCAGATACATTCATGGACAAATCAATCAGATACATTCATGGACAAATCAATCAGATACATTCATGGACAAATCAATCAGATACATTCATGGACAAATCAATCAGATACATTCATGGACAAATCAATCAGATACATTCATGGACAAATCAATCAGATACATTCATGGACAAATCAATCAGATACATTCATGGACAAATCAATCAGATACATTCATGGACAAATCAATCAGATACATTCATGGACAAATCAATCAGATACATTCATGGACAAATCAATCAGATACATTCATGGACAAATCAATCAGATACATTCATGGACAAATCAATCAGATACATTCATGGACAAATCAATCAGATACATTCATGGACAAATCAATCAGATACATTCATGGACAAATCAATCAGATACATTCATGGACAAATCAATCAGATACATTCATGGACAAATCAATCAGATACATTCATGGACAAATCAATCAGATACATTCATGGACAAATCAATCAGATACATTCATGGACAAATCAATCAGATACATTCATGGACAAATCAATCAGATACATTCATGGACAAATCAATCAGATACATTCATGGACAAATCAATCAGATACATTCATGGACAAATCAATCAGATACATTCATGGACAAATCAATCAGATACATTCATGGACAAATCAATCAGATACACTCATGGACAAATCAATCAGATACACTCATGGACAAATCAATCAGATACACTCATGGACAAATCAATCAGATACACTCATGGACAAATCAATCAGATACATTCATGGACAAATCTATCAGATACATTCATGGACAAATCAATCAGATACATTCATGGACAAATCAATCAGATACATTCATGGACAAATCAATCAGATACAAACTAAATAATTTTCCATTTTTCAACTAGTTGCAACAACTGTTTTCAAGTCTGAATAAAATGTCAAATGGTGTTATTCCTTGTACAAATGGTGTTATTCCTTGTACAAATGGTGTTATTCCTTGTACAGATGGTGTTATTCCTTGTACAAATGGTGTTATTCCTTGTACAAATGGTGTTATTCCTTGTACAGATGGTGTTATTCCTTGTACAGATGGTGTTATTCCTTGTACAGATGGTGTTATTCCTTGTACAGATGGTGTTATTCCTTGTACAAAGGGTGTTATTCCTTGTACAAATGGTGTTATTCCTTGTACAAATGGTGTTATTCCTTGTACAAATGGTGTTATTCCTTGTACAAAGGGTGTTATTCCTTGTACAAATGGTGTTATTCTTTGTACAAATGGTGTTTTTCCTTGTACAAATGGTGTTATTCCTTGTACAAATGGTGTTATTCCTTGTACAAATGGTGTTTTTCCTTGTACAAATGGTGTTATTCCTTGTACAGATGGTGTTATTCCTTGTACAGATGGTGTTATTCCTTGTACAAATGGTGTTATTCCTTGTACAAATGGTGTTATTCCTTGTACAAATGGTGTTATTCCTTGTACAAATGGTGTTATTCCTTGTACAAATGGTGTTATTCCTTGTACAAATGGTGTTACTCCTTGTACAGATGGTGTTATTCCTTGTACAGATGGTGTTATTCCTTGTACAAATGGTGTTATTCCTTGTACAAATGGTGTTATTCCTTGTACAAATGGTGTTATTCCTTGTACAAATGGTGTTATTCCTTGTACAAATGGTGTTATTCCTTGTACAAATGGTGTTATTCCTTGTACAGATGGTGTTAATCCTTGTACAGATGGTGTTATTCCTTGTACAAATGGTGTTATTCCTTGTACAAATGGTGTTATTCCTTGTACAAATGGTGTTATTCCTTGTACAAATGGTGTTATTCCTTGTACAAATGGTGTTATTTCTTGTACAAGTGGTGTTATTTCTTGTACAAGTGGTGTTATTCCTTGTCCAAATGGTGTTATTCCTTGTCCAAATGGTGTTATTCCTTGTCCAAATGGTGTTATTCCTTGTACAAATGGTGTTATTCCTTGCACAGATGGTGTTATTCCTTGCACAGATGGTGTTATTCCTTGTACAGATGGTGTTATTCCTTGTACAGATGGTGTTATTCCTTGTACAGATGGTGTTATTCCTTGTACAGATGGTGTTATTCCTTGTACAAATGGTGTTATTCCTTGTACAAATGGTGTTATTCCTTGTACAAATGGTGTTATTCCTTGTACAGATGGTGTTATTCCTTGTACAGATGGTGTTATTCCTTGTACAAATGGTGTTATTCCTTGTACAAATGGTGTTATTTCTTGTACAAGTGGTGTTATTCCTTGTCCAAATGGTGTTATTACTTGTCCAAATGGTGTTATTCCTTGTACAAATGGTGTTATTCCTTGTACAAATGGTGTTAATCCTTGTACAAATTGTATTATTCCTTGTACAAATGTGGTTCTATTTACAAATGGTGTTATTCCTTGTACAAATGGTATTATTCCTTGTACAAATGTGGTTCCATGTACAAATGGTGTTATTCCTTGTACAAATGGTATTATTCCTTGTACAAATGGTGTTATTCCTTGTACAAATGGTATTATTCCTTGTACAAATGTGGTTCCATGTACAAATGGTGTTATTCCTTGTACAAATGGTATTATTCCTTGTACAAATGTGGTTCCATGTACAAATAGTGTTATTCCTTGTACAAATGGTATTATTCCTTGTACAAATGTTGTTCCATGTACAAATGGTGTTATTCCTTGTACAAATGTGGTTCCATGTACAAATAGTGTTATTCCTTGTACAAATGGTATTCCTTGTACAAATGTGGTTCCATGTACAAATAGTGTTATTCCTTGTACAAATGGTATTCCTTGTACAAATGTGGTTCCATGTACAAATGGTGTTATTCCTTGTACAAATGTGGTTCCATGTACAAATAGTGTTATTCCTTGTACAACACAAAGATGAAGATCTCGAGCAATGTATGTTCTCCCTGACACAGCTCTCGAATTCCATCCCACTGCAATATTGAAGGCAATGAAGCTGCAGACAAACTAGCAAAGAGTGGAGGAGCATCCCCACAGACAGACCAGAGCATCACATATAATGAGGCCAAGACCATAATTAAAGCCAACTTCAGGGTAAAATGGGCTGATCAACACCCCCACTTCCGAAAAGAAGACAGCTTCTTTAATTTAACTAGAGAAGAGCGTCATCATCTTCAGACTGAGAACTGGTCATAACAGACTCAACAAAATGAGGATTGAGACAGATGACAAGTGCCCACGTGGGGAGCATACCATGACCGTGGAACACATCCTGCAAAGCTGCATGCTCATGCAGGAAAAGAGAACAATACTGGCCTCGCGAGACAGATATGAAACAAAAGCTGTATGGAGATAAAACAGCCTTACAAACAACGGTGTACAGTGTTCTTTGCAAGAGAAACCAGGACCTTGATTTGAGGATGAACGACGAAGAAAAAGACTTCTTCAACAATCAGATGTGGAGGTCTTTAACCTAGTGGCACTTCTTCTGTCAAAGGGGTCTCCAGACCTTGCTCTTGTAGCTTATAGTTTCTACAGGATGGGGTAGCCAGTCCCATGCCCATCCGTCATTAGAAACCTCTTACTACATGACTGGCAGGTTACAGTGTTAATATTCTTTGCTCCCCTTTTGGGTCTCAGTAAGACAGAAACAATGGACACATCTGATTATGCAGTCCTCTCATAAACATGATTTCCTAAACATATTTGCTCTCTTCTTTGAGTTTAGGATGAAGAGCAGCAGAGGAAAGACAAGAGAGAAAGAGCAGTGTTGGAGCGTCGGTATAAACTGTCTGACATTCCTTCAGTGCTGGTGCACCCGTCTGCCACTGCCAAAGGGGGCAAGTTTGACTGCTCAATTATGTCCCTTAGTTTGTTGCTGGACTACAGACCAGAAGACAACAAGGAGCATTCATTTGAGGTGAGTAGTGCCATTAGTTGGTGGGTAGTGCCATTAGTTGGTGAGTAGTGCCATTAGTTGGTGGGTAGTGCCATTAGTTGGTGGGTAGTGCCATTAGTTGGTGAGTAGTGCCATTAGTTGGTGAGTAGTGCCATTAGTTGGTGGGTAGTGCCATTAGTTGGTGAGTAGTGCCATTAGTTGGTGAGTAGTGCCATTAGTTGGTGGGTAGTGCCATTAGTTGGTGAGTAGTGCCATTAGTTGGTGGGTAGTGCCATTAGTTGGTGAGTAGTGCCATTAGTTGGTGGGTAGTGCCATTAGTTGGTGAGTAGTGCCATTAGTTGGTGGGTAGTGCCATTAGTTGGTGAGTAGTGCCATTAGTTGGTGAGTAGTGCCATTAGTTGGTGGGTAGTGCCATTAGTTGGTGAGTAGTGCCATTAGTTGGTGAGTAGTGCCATTAGTTGGTGGGTAGTGCCATTAGTTGGTGAGTAGTGCCATTAGTTGGTGGGTAGTGCCATTAGTTGGTGGGTAGTGCCATTAGTTGGTGAGTAGTGCCATTAGTTGGTGGGTAGTGCCATTAGTTGGTGAGTAGTGCCATTAGTTGGGACTAACCAGTTGGAGGTGAGTAGTGCCATTAGGTGAGTAGTGCCATTAGGTGAGTAGTGCCATTAGGCGAGTAGTGCCATTAGGCGAGTAGTGCCATTAGGTGAGTAGTGCCATTAGTTGGTGAGTAGTGCCATTAGTTGGTGAGTAGTGCCATTAGTTGGTGAGTAGTGCCATTAGTTGGTGAGTAGTGCCATTAGTTGGTGAGTAGTGCCATTAGTTGGTGAGTAGCGCCATTAGGTGAGTAGTGCCATTAGTTGAGTAGTGCCATTAGTTGGTGAGTAGTGCCATTAGGTGAGTAGTGCCATTAGTTGGTGAGTAATGCCATTAGGTGAGTAGTGCCATTATGTGAGTAGTGCCATTAGGTGAGTAGTGCTATTAGGTGAGTAGTGCCATTAGGTGAGTAGTGCCATTAGGTGAGTAGTGCCATTAGTTGGGACTAACCAGTTGGAGGTGAGTAGTGCCATTAGGTGAGTAGTGCCATTAGGTGAGTAGTGCCATTAGGTGAGTAGTGCCATTAGTTGGGACTAACCAGTTGGAGGTGAGTAGTGCCATTAGGTGAGTAGTGCCATTATGTGAGTAGTGCCATTAGGTGGTGAGTAGTGCCATTAGGTGAGTAGTGCCATTAGGTGGTGAGTAGTGCCATTAGGTGGTGAGTAGTGCCATTAGGTGGTGAGTAGTGCCATTAGGTGGTGAGTAGTGCCATTAGGTGGTGAGTAGTGCCATTAGGTGAGTAGTGCCATTAGGTGGTGAGTAGTGCCATTAGGTGAGTAGTGCCATTAGGTAGTAGTGCCATTAGGTGAGTAGTGCCATTAGGTGAGTAGTGCCATTAGGTGGTGAGTAGTGCCATTAGGTGAGTAGTGCCATTAGGTGAGTAGTGCCATTAGGTGGTGAGTAGTGCCATTAGGTGGTGAGTAGTGCCATTAGGTGGTGAGTAGTGCCATTAGGTGGTGAGTAGTGCCATTAGGTGGTGAGTAGTGCCATTAGGTGAGTAGTGCCATTAGGTGGTGAGTAGTGCCATTAGGTGGTGAGTAGTGCCATTAGGTGGTGAGTAGTGCCATTAGGTGAGTAGTGCCATTAGGTGAGTAGTACCATTAGGTGGTGAGTAGTGCCATTAGGTGAGTAGTGCCATTAGGTGAGTAGTGCCATTAGGTGAGTAGTGCCATTAGGTGAGTAGTGCCATTAGGTGGTGAGTAGTGCCATTAGGTGGTGAGTAGTGCCATTAGGTGAGTAGTGCCATTAGGTGAGTAGTGCCATTAGGTGAGTAGTGCCATTAGGTGGTGAGTAGTGCCATTAGGTGAGTAGTGCCATTAGGTGGTGAGTAGTGCCATTAGGTGGTGTGTCGTGCCATTAGGTGAATAGTGCCATTAGTTGGTGAGTAGTGCCATTAGTTGGTGAGTAGTGCCATTAGATTAGTAGTGCCATTAGGTGAGTAGTGCCATTAGGTGAGTAGTGCCATTAGGTGAATAGTGCCATTAGGTGAGTAGTGCCATTAGGTGAGTAGTGCCATTAGGTGAGTAGTGCCATTAGGTGGTGAGTAGTGCCATTAGGTGGTGAGTAGTGCCATTAGGTGAGTAGTGCCATTAGGTGAGTAGTGCCATTAGGTGAGTAGTGCCATTAGGTGGTGAGTAGTGCCATTAGGTGAGTAGTGCCATTAGGTGGTGAGTAGTGCCATTAGGTAGTGTGTCGTGCCATTAGGTGGTGAGTAGTGCCATTAGGTGGTGTGTCGTGCCATTAGGTGAATAGTGCCATTAGTTGGTGAGTAGTGCCATTAGTTGGTGAGTAGTGCCATTAGATTAGTAGTGCCATTAGGTGAGTAGTGCCATTAGGTGCGTAGTGCCATTAGGTGAATAGTGCCATTAGGTGAGTAGTGCCATTAGGTGAGTAGTGCCATTAGGTGAGTAGTGCCATTAGTTGGGACTAACCAGTTGGAGGTCAGTGTCTCGGCCAAAAGGGAACGCCTTCAAAAGATCGTATATTTGCCTATCAGGGGTAAAATATAAACCTAGCCTGCACACTCCATGGGGACTACATGGTTAAAAGGTCTTTATTCTTCAATCCTAAAAATCCTTCAGCAGGCAGGAAGAATAAATACTGAAATGATAGTCTGTTGTTTAGATAGATAGTGTGGTTAGTTGATTGTATGCATCATTCTGCAAGTTTGAGGGCAACAAAAGGGGCCACTACATCCTTACTGGTAGCGTTATAGCAGACATTACCATTAGGAATCAAATATTATGGACTTACTTCCCCAACTGGAGTCAGGTACCCATTTACAGCTTTGTAAACTAGAGCATGTCACTGCCTGAGATAAAGCTCAGTACTTTTACAGCGAGAGGCAGAACTGTAACCACACATCTTCCTGTGAATGTTGTAACAGATGGCACAGGAGGATTATGTATGGGGCTGGCAGTCTCTTATTATAGATTGCTACAGAAACCCACATTACAAGCACATACATGCTTACATACCACAGTACAGCCCTGACACACCACAAGTAGCCCTGACACACATATCATAAGTAGCCCTGACACATATCACAACTAGCCCTGACACATACCACAACTAGCCCTGACACACATACCACAAGTAGCCCTGACACACATACCACAAGTAGCCCTGACACATACCACAAGTAGCCCTGACACACATACCACAAGTAGCCCTGACACACATACCACAAATAGCCCTGACACACATACCACAAGTAGCCCTGACACACATACCACAAGTAGCCCTGACACATACCACAAGTAGCCCTGACACACATACCACAAGTAGCCCTGACACACATACCACAAGTAGCCCTGACACACATACCACAAGTAGCCCTGACACATACCACAGCACAGCCCTGACACATACTACAAGTAGCCCTGACACACATACCACAAGTAGCCCTGACACACATACCACAAGTAGCCCTGATACACATACCACAAGTAGCCCTGACACACATACCACAGCACATCCCTGACACAGATACCAACACACATACCACAATGTAACCCTAACAGCCAGACCACAAGTAGCCCTAACAGCCAGACCACAGGTAACCCTAACAGCCAGACCACAAGTAGCCCTAACAGCCAGACCACAATGTAACCCTAACAGCCAGACCACAAGTAGCCCTAACAGCCAGACCACAAGTAGCCCTAACAGCCAGACCACAAGTAGCCCTAACAGCCAGACCACAATGTAACCCTAACAGCCAGACCAAAGTAGCCCTAACAGCCAGACCACAAATAGCATGAACAGCCAGACCACAAATAGCCCTAACAGCCAGACCACAAGTAGCCCTAACAGCCAGACCAAAGTAGCCCTAACAGCCAGACCACAAGTAGCCCTAACAGCCAGACCACAATGTAACCCTAACAGCCAGACCAAAGTAGCCCTAACAGCCAGACCACAAATAGCCTGAACAGCCAGACCACAAATAGCCCTAACAGCCAGACCACAAGTAGCCCTAACAGCCAGACCACAAATAGCCCTAACAGCCAGACCACAAGTAGCCCTAACAGCCAGACCACAAATAGCCCTAACAGCCAGACCACAAGTAGCCCTAACAGCCAGACCAAAGTAGCCCTAACAGCCAGACCACAAATAGCCCTAACAGCCAGACCACAAGTAGCCCTAATGTGACAGATTTAGTCTGTCCAGACAAATCTTGTCTCCTTATTGACAGCCCTCATTTTTTCTAGAATTATGTCACAATTGTAATTATATATATTTATTTTATAATTAGCGGTGGACTTTTTCACCGGAACTGACAGCTCACGTCAAAAATAACGCGGGAGTGTGGCGGATTAGTTTAACGCGCGTTAAACAGGACGCCATTTTGAAAGTAGGACCGGTAGAAAAATAGTTCGGCAGCATTATAAAAAGCTTAGGCGGGCCGGGAGTCCGGGTAATTTTTTCATTCATAGATTTTCAGAGAGATTTAGAGAGGGACGCATTTTAAAGCGTCATTCAGAGACACAGATGGTTATCACTCAGTATGTCTGTATCACTCAGTATGTCTGTATCACTCAGTATGTATGTATCACTCAGTATGTCTGTATCACTCAGTATGTATGTATCACTCAGTATGTCTGTATCACTCAGTATGTATGTATCACTCAGTATGTCTGTATCACTCAGTATGTCTGTATCACTCAGTATGTCTGTATCACTCAGTATGTCTGTATCACTCAGTATGTCTGTATCACTCAGTATGTCTGTATCACTCAGTATGTCTGTATCACTCAGTATGTCTGTATCACTCAGTATGTCTGTATCACTCAGTATGTCTGTATCACTCAATATGTCTGTATCACTCAATATGTCTGAATCACTCAATATGTCTGTATCACTCAATATGTCTATCACTCAATATGTCTGTATCACTCAGTATGTCTGTATCACTCAATATGTCTGTATCACTCAATATGTCTGTATCACTCAGTATGTCTGTATCACTCAATATGTCTGTATCACTGAATATGTCTGCATCACTGAATAGGTTGTATCACTCAGTATGTCTGTATCACTCAATATGTCTGTATCACTGAATATGTCTGCATCACTGAATATGTCTGTATCACTCAATATGTCTATCACTCAATATGTCTGTATCACTCAGTATGTCTGTATCACTCAATATGTCTGTATCACTCAATATGTCTGTATCACTCAGTATGTCTGTATCACTCAATATGTCTGTATCACTGAATATGTCTGCATCACTGAATAGGTTGTATCACTCAGTATGTCTGTATCACCCAGTATGTCTGTATCACTCAATATGTCTGTATCACTGAATATGTCTGCTGTTTCAGGTGTCCCTGTTTGCTGAGCTGTTTAATGAGATGCTCATGCGAGACTTTGGATTTCACATTTACACTAGCATTGTTTCTGCTGCATCCCGAGTAGATAATGAGAAGAAGAAAGCTAAGGACAAAGAGGAGAAAAAAGAACAGGATGACCAGAAAGAAAAAGATGAAAAGAAAGAAAAAGATGAAAAAGATGTAAAGAAAGAAAAAGAAGAAAAAAAAGAAAAAGATGAAAAAGAAAAAGATATAAAGAAAGAAAAAGATGACAAGAAAGAAAAAGATGACAAGAAAGACAATGATGAAAAGAAAGAAAAGAAAGAAAAGGATGAAAAGAAAGAAAAAGATGGAAAGAAAGAAAAGGATGGAAAAAAAGAAAAAGATGAAAGGAAAGAAAAAGATGAAAAGAAAGAAAAGAGTGAAAAGAAAGAAAAGAGAGACAAGGAGGAAAAGAAAGCCAAAGGAGAAAAAGATAAAGAAGAGAAGAAAGGAAGGAAAGATGAGAAGAATTACAGTAAAGACAAGTATGATGTAAGTATTTTCTCTTCTTTCACTGACGTCATTATTACAATATTGACTCATCTATTTTGTTGTTGCTTCAGTCTTCTTTGTGGCTTCTTTCCAAATGTGAAGTTTGTTCTTTCTGAGATTTCTTTCAAAGTGCTGAACTGGACAATGTTGAGAGTCTACTGGTGCTCCATTGTATCAGGGATTGCCTGGGCACAGGACAGCTTCACTTAGTTATTTCTCTTCTAGCCTGGGGCTGTACAAGTATATACTTCCAATCTGGTGTGCTGGCAAACAAATGATGGGTCTGTCTTTGCATGATGGAGGGCTGCCACCTTTTGGCCTTCATGCAAGCCAATATTGGGTACGAATTATGTTACATTTAGCATTTCTTCCCAGTTATCAGCTGTCTGCATTTGTCTCATTTAAACTTCTATTATATACGCTGGTGTACACGCGACATCCAAATTTGTTGTCCATCTCAAAAAGGACTATATACCATTTTCTCTTCTCCCCCCACTTCTCTCTCTCCTCCTCCCAGACCAGGAATACTTGAAACCATGCTTGACAAGCTGTGGAGGACCAGCGAAGCCCTCAAGCGAACAGTCTCCTTGATGAACCTTACCAGGCTAGCAGCATAGCATCAGTTGATGGAAGAAAAAGCCTGCAGGATTTGCCATTTCATGCTTACATTCTTCAAGTGCCTTAACTCTTAGCTACAAAAATTGGTAGCACTAATGACAATAAACATTTCAAACGTAGGAAGTTAAGTCAGCATATATGCATGACCTCTTGAGCAAAGCTGACATTTGTTGCAAGAAGCATCACTGAGGAAGGAATGATTCATGCATTTCATGGCATTATGTACAGTGATATTTTGTGAGACCTAGCAATAATGCATAAGTGCAGAAGCTGTTTTCATTGATGGGATGCCAGTGGACAGTAGAAGTGGCTTCCTGCTATCAGATCTATGAGTAGCTACAAGAAGATCATTCTGAGCTATTGACAAAGATCACGCAGTCAGGACAATATAACTATATGGACACTGATTAATGGATGCTATGTTGCTGATACCAGGATGAGATATAATATACTGACCTGGGTGCTTACCCACCTCACATCCATGGCATGCACCTTAAAACAAGCTGTGTTATAGCAGCCTGGCCAAGAAGGTGGTGATCAACACTGATCCACATAATGGTGAGCAGTAAATTATCATTGGCTTCAAAGGGTTTGTGGTCTGGAAAACCACAGCATTTAATCGAGTGTATTGGATGTCAGTCTTTGTCCATGAGGACGGGACTTCAAATTCTCTGCCAGGCATAAGTTTTCGATTTGTATCGGAGGTCAAGTAAAAACCTATTATGTGACTGCAGGGACAAGTGGCGTTTATTCCTCAGCCCTATAAATGCTGGCAGGGGACCTCAGCATGGATATAAATACTGTAATGATAGAGAGACTAAATGGGTTCTCATTCTCATGTTTTATTGTCCTCTTGTTGAAGCAGTTCTGCTTCAATCCTAGGTCAATGTGGATCCATTTTTATATATCATGTAGCAGAGCCATCAACATGTTACGCTTCAATACAGAAAACACTCAAACTAGAAATGAGCTCCCAAAGGAGACTCCAGCTACGACTCACACTTATTCCAGTTACACGTTCTCAAACTTTTGTGACGTGTCCCTTTTGGTGCCCGTGTTACACCTGTATCGAACAATTTCATTCTCTGAGGGCTCTTACGATGCACCTCACTTTCCATACTCATGTGCCTTTGGGATTGCAATCCCTAGGATTGCACAGAATCCTTATTTTGCCACTTTGTCATGAGCCACTGCCTTTGATCGTAGAAGGGCCACCATTCCTCCAACAGGCACCAATGCAATGACCCTGGAGAACAGTCAGAGAACGCCTTCTAGATCAACTCTCAATTCATACCAAGGCAAATCTTCTCACTCGCATGCGATCAGATTTTTTCCTCTTATTGTTTACATGGTGTCCGTCCTTCGCACCTTTGAGCGAAAATGCAAGCCTCTAGGTGTATGATGGGATAACCACCCCTTAAACGCTCTCTCCCCTAAATCTCTAATCCTTCATCTATATTCTCTTTTATAGACCCTTATCTTAGCCTAGAAACCCAAGATGGCTGTCGAATGGTCCTCCCCAGTATAAATTTCATTTGGCCCCTCCCTTTCTAGAATCTTATTGTCTCCAATTTGTACATGTCGCTGTCACTCCAAATGTGACAGCCTGACTCCTTGTAAATCTATCTACCCCAACCATACTGCCTGTTACCAGTCCTATACTACAAATGGTTAGGTCTACCACCTACCCCCAATCCAGATATTTCCACTTGTATTAAACATTAAACCTCTCACTTTCCTGTTGATTTTGTGTTGACACAGGCGTTGTATTGACCCTGAATTGTCCTGGCCTTGCTAACTATTACTCCGGCCATTTTTGACTCTCAGAGAATACAATAGCCAGCCCCAATTTCTTCTGCTCCTTACGATCATGCTCCACAGGGAACAGTTACACATTGTCACGGGGAGGAAGACTAACGTCTGGTCAGGCACAACATACTGATCAGACATGTTAGTCAGGGTCGGGCATAACCCTTAACTCGGCTTCCTAATAGCCCTTCCTGGAATAAGGCTGTTTTCACGGCAGCCTGGCTAACGGGATGAGGGATCAACATGATCCTCGTAGTAGTGAGTGACACGCAGATGAAGCCAAGCATAGCACAACCGCCTGGAGGACGCCTGTCCACCTTCATCAGCATGCATGGGATGTGAGGAAAGCTACTGCAACCCGCCACTTAATGTCCTTTTCAGGGTGCACAAAAGAGTAAACCTACTCTTTGTTGGCATTCGAAACAACAACAACACTGTTAGATTGTTTAATCTTAGAACGTTAGAAAACATCATATCGAACATTTCTAGAGAAAAATGGTCTTAGCCAGCGTATCCCTGCCTGACTTTGGTTACTGATTGTAGATAGCCAACTGTGTTGGGTAAATATTGTCAAGTTAGCTTAGTATAGGTGCTAGCTACCTCATCATGTGCTACAGAATTCACTACTGCAAGAGCACACCGCTACCTCTATCTGCAGTGGTAACCTTATGCTTCATATGGAGCTAGATGAGAAGAACAACATTCTTTGTTTGGTCAGGAAAGAAAAGGCCAACTAATCAGTCAAGGGGGCTACAGATGGCTGTGCATGTTGCCAGAGAAAACATTGCTACAGTAGCATATTCCTGCTTTGTCCATGTGGTACCCATGTTCCCACTGAAACAGGATGATACATTGTCTTGACTGTTTCATCTGACAGGAGCCAAGCCTAAGGAGGAACAAGTCAGAGGACAGGCTCAGTCTTTCAAAAGTAACTTCTCTATGTTGTCATGAAACAAGTACTTTGTCATACTTTGTGTCTACAGAAGTAAGTTTTAGGATCTACATGGGTCACAGCAAGCACACAAATCTTTAAGGGTCCTGTAGAACAACTTGTGGTTTTCTCTGTCCAAGGTCCTGTAGAACAACTTGTGGTTTTGTCCAAGGTCCTGTAGAACAACTTGTGGTTTTGTCCAAGGTCCTGTAGAACAACTTGTGGATTTCTCTGTCCAAGGTCCTGTAGAACAACTTGTGGTTTTGTCCAAGGTCCTGTAGAACAACTTGTGGTTTTGTCCAAGGTCCTGTAGAACAACTTGTGGTTTTGTCCAAGGTCCTGTAGAACAACTTGTGGATTTCTCTGTCCAAGGTCCTGTAGAACAACTTGTGGTTTTGTCCAAGGTCCTGTAGAACAACTTGTGGATTTCTCTGTCCAAGGTCCTGTAGAACAACTTGTGGATTTCTCTGTCCAAGGTCCTGTAGAACAACTTGTGGATTTCTCTGTCCAAGGTCCTGTAGAACAACTTGTGGTTTTGTCCAAGGTCCTGTAGAACAACTTGTGGTTTTGTCCAAGGTCCTGTAGAACAACTTGTGGTTTTGTCCAAGGTCCTGTAGAACAACTTGTGGTTTTGTCCAAGGTCCTGTAGAACAACTTGTGGATTTCTCTGTCCAAGGTCCTGTAGAACAACTTGTGGTTTTGTCCAAGGTCCTGTAGAACAACTTGTGGATTTCTCTGTCATCTTTGTCCAGCATTTCTTCAAAGTCATCTCAGGATTCTTGTTCTTGACTTTTGTTCTGAGTGTTACATATTCGTTTTACTTCTCTGTTTTCCTGATGTATTCTTGGTATCCAAGTATTGTTTCCATGCTTTTTTCTTTTTATCCCCCTGGTATCTAGTCCTAAGGTCTGGCTCTCTCTCAGCTTGTATGTCCCTGGTATCTGGTCCTAAGGTCTGGCTCTCTCTCAGCTTGTATGTCCCTGGTATCTAGTCCTAAGGTCTGGCTCTCTCTCAGCTTGTATGTCCCTGGTATCTAGTCCTAAGGTCTGGCTCTCTCTCAGCTTGTATGTCCCTGGTATCTAGTCCTAAGGTCTGGCTCTCTCTCAGCTTGTATGTCCCTGGTATCTGGTCCTAAGGTCTGGCTCTCTCTCAGCTTGTATGTCCCTGGTATCTGGTCCTAAGGTCTGGCTCTCTCTCAGCTTGTATGCCCCTGGTATCTGGTCCTAAAGTCTGGCTCTCTCTCAGCTTGTATGCCCCTGGTATCTAGTCCTAAGGTCTGGCTCTCTCTCAGCTTGTATGTCCCTGGTATCTGGTCCTAAGGTCTGGCTCTCTCTCAGCTTGTATGTCCCTGGTATCTAGTCCTAAGGTCTGGCTCTCTCTCAGCTTGTATGTCCCTGGTATCTGGTCCTAAGGTCTGGCTCTCTCTCAGCTTGTATGCCCCTGGTATCTGGTCCTAAGGTCTGGCTCTCTCTCAGCTTGTATGCCCCTGGTATCTGGTCCTAAGGTCTGGCTCTCTCTCAGCTTGTATGCCCCTGGTATCTGGTCCTAAGGTCTGGCTCTCTCTCAGCTTGTATGCCCCTGGTATCTGGTCCTAAAGTCTGGCTCTCTCTCAGCTTGTATGCCCCTGGTATCTGGTCCTTAGGTCTGGCTCTCTCTCAGCGTGTATGCCCCTGGTATCTGGTCCTAAGGTCTGGCTCTCTCTCAGCTTGTATGCCCCTGGTATCTGGTCCTAAGGTCTGGCTCTCTCTCAGCTTGTATGCCCCTGGTATCTGGTCCTAAGGTTTGGCTCTCTCTCAGCTTGTATCCCCCTGGTATCTGGTCCTAAGGTCTGGCTCTCTCAGCTTGCATGCCCCTGGTATCTGGTCCTAAGGTCTGGCTCTCTCTCAGCTTGCATGCTCCTAGTATCAGGTCCTAAGGTCTGGCTCTCTCAGCTTGCATGCCCCTGGTATCTGGTTCTAAGGTCTGGCTCTCTCTCAGCTTGCATGCCCCTGGAATCTGGTCCTAAGGTCTGGCTCTCTCTCAGCTTGTATGCTTTTATTCTTGCTGCTCCTTCTCTGGTGTTTGGTTTCTTACTTGATTCTTGATGTTATTTTTGTGGGGAAGCTCTTTCAGTTGTTCTATTAATTGTCACGAGGTAGTAGTCACTTCTGATGTCTGGTCCTCTCTATGCTCTCCCATACTTAAATCAATCTTTCCTCGTGATGGTATAATCAATTATGGGTTTATCTTTCCTTGTTGATTCACATTGAGTGTTTGTGAAGGAGGCCTAGTTCAAAATTTTGTCCTTCACAGCAATGTCTGCTGTGACTACTAACTTTACCATGACGAGGCCTAGTACAACATTTTGTCCTTCACAGCAATGTCTGCTGTGACGACTAACTTTACCATGACAAGGCCTAGTACAACATTTTGTCCTTCACAGCAATGTCTGCTGTGACGACTAACTTTACCATGACAAGGCCTAGTACAACATTTTGTCCTTCACAGCAATGTCTGCTGTGACGACTAACTTTACCATGACAAGGCCTAGTACAACATTTTGTCCCCGACAGCAATGTCTGCTGTGACGACTAACTTTACCATGACAAGGCCTAGTACAACATTTTGTCCCCGACAGCAATGTCTGCTGTGACGACTAACTTTACCGTGACGAGGACAACACATTTATTTAACATAAGACAGTAAGTGTATGCCAGTTTTTCTTGTGCAGATAAACAAACAAAACAACATCCCAAGTCTCAAACCAAAATAATAATAGAAGACTCGTACAACATGACAAATGTCAGCTGTGAAAAAATAATTTCAATGAGATTATGATGTAGGAAGGTTTTGTCTTTGTTGTACACAGCCTGAGAGGAATGAACGCAGGGACCAGGATGAGGGTTCACAAGAGGGCAGCTTGAATGGAGATTATGATGAGGTTCGTGAAGTTATTTTCTAATAACATTTATTTATTTAAAGTGGCTAAGCAGTTAGAAAACTTGCCTCCCATGGAATAGGTGGCAGGGTACATGACCTAGATATCATCCTCCAGACTTAACGTCTGTATACTTGTTCAGGAGACCGCAGTCTGTATACAATCAGTTTCTTTAGCTTCCCTTGATCTAACTGCATCCAATCTATTCTTGAATGCATTAATTGATCCTGCCTCCAGAATTTTCTGAGGTAATGCATTCCAAGCATTCACCATTCGCAAAATAAAAGAATATTTCCCAGTATCTTATCTGGACCTTTCTTTAATTAATTTGTAGCTATGCTCTCTTGTTCTTGAAGGTGGTTGTAGCTATAGCCTCTTGTTCTTGAAGGTGGTTGTAGCTATGCTCTCTTGTTCTTGAAGGTGGTTGTAGCTATAGCCTCTTGTTCTTGAAGGTGGTTGTAGCTATGCTCTCTTGTTCTTGAAGGTGGTTGTAGCTATAGCCTCTTGTTCTTGAAGGTGGTTGTAGCTATAGCCTCTTGTTCTTGAAGGTGGTTGTAGCTATGCTCTCTTGTTCTTGAAGGTGGTTGTAGCTATAGCCTCTTGTTCTTGAAGGTGGTTGTAGCTATGCTCTCTTGTTCTTGAAGGTGGTTGTAGCTATAGCCTCTTGTTCTTGAAGGTGGTTGTAGCTATAGCCTCTTGTTCTTGAAGGTGGTTGTAGCTATAGCCTCTTGTTCTTGAAGGTGGTTGTAGCTATGCTCTCTTGTTCTTGAAGGTGGTTGTACTTTCACAAATGTGTTAATGTCTAATTGATCCTTTCCCTTCATTATCTTAAACCTAAACTAAACTATCTTATAAACCTAAACTAAACTATCTTATAAAACTAAACTAAACTATCTTATAAACCTAAACTATCTTATAAAACTAAACTAAACTATCTTATAAACCTAAACTAAACTATCTTATAAACCTAAACTAAACTAAACTATCTTATTAAACTAAACTAAACTATCTTATAAACCTAAACTAAACTATCTTATAAACCTAAACTAAACTCTTATAAACTAAACTAAACTATCTTATAAAACTAAACTAAACTATCTTATAAACCTAAACTAAACTAAACTATCTTATAAACTTGTATTAAATCACCTCAAATTCTTCACTTTTCTAGACACTGTAGGCTGGTTTTTCTGAGTCTTTCCTCATAACTGTAATTCTGGAATGCCACTATCAGCTTTGTCACTCTTCTTTGTATCCTTTCCAGCATGTTTATATCCCCTCTACGATAAGGACTCTACATCTGAGTACAGTATTCCAATCTAGGTCTAACTAATGATTTATACAGTTTGACTGTCACGTCCTTGCTACTATATGCAATTTTCCTTTTTTATCGTACAACAACAACAATGTTCGCTTAGGTGTCTAGGTCCCGTTGCGTCGGATGAACACCACAATGTCCAGTTGTAACTGCGTGCTGCCAGGCCTCCTCTAATGCATATGGGGAAGCCGCTACCTGTTAAAGCCACGTGTTTCGGGGACGACCTCTCCGATGCTTCCAGCCAGCAGGGTGGAGGCCGTTTGCATATCGTATTTTTGTTATCGTACCTAACATTGCATTTGCCTTCTTCACGGCTACCTGGACTTGCTCACTCACCTTACCTGTATAATCTATTATAACACCTAGGTCCCTTTCCTTTTCTATCTTTCTAATATTGTTCTTGCCCATTCTGTAATTATGTTCCACATTGGATCCACGCATGTAGATGACTGTGTAGCAGATCCCACTGTTTGCCCTAGGGTTATTCTAACTTTTAACATTATCACACTCATCCACATCATTCATGACCACACACTGCAAATATTCTTCTTCGTACGCTGTCAGACGTCAACCTGTATTAGTTCGAAGAAAGCAGCGGTCATCCTGAGGCTGTTGACACTGCCATAGAGCTTGTCTAGTGTTCCCACTGGTGATGGCCACATCTGCTTTCTCTGGTCCTCGTATGTCGGGCAGTTTTGCAGCAGATGTTCAGCGGTCATTTTCCCTGTACCACAAGTGCATTCGTCAGTGCCACATATCTTCAGTTTATTGAATAGGTTGTACCTCAGTCTGTTGTGGTGAAGACCACGACCTGCTCTCTTCTGTTCAACTGGTAATAGGCATCATTTTTTGTGTAGCTGGTATGTTCTGTTTCCCATTTGGCCATGTATCTGGCCCTAATAAACCTTTTGGACTCTTCGTAGGTCACATTAGAATCTGGTTGTGGTAGTCTTGCACCTTCTTTTGCCAGTCTGTCTGCCTCCTCGTTGCCTTGGATGTTACAGTGGGATGGAACCCACTGTACCACTACTCTTTTTGGTGCGGACTGCTGGCATAGTTGACAGAGTACTGCTCTTAAATCATTAAGTTCAGTATTTTTCTGGCTTTTTAGTGCTGTGACTACGACCAGGGCATCTGTAAACAGGACTATCTGGCTATCATTGCTTTCGCCTGTCAGCATTGCTTCTACTGCAGCCCTCAGTACCTCTGCCTCCGCTCTGAAATTGCTTGAGAATTTTCCAGTTGCCACTGACAGTGTTATTTTTCTATCATTTGGTAGGCTCAGGAATACCCCTGCCCCTCCGTTCTGTGTTGTGTTAGTTACAGAACCATCGGTGTATGCATGGGTCCAGTCCATGCTTGGGTAGATTTCCGTTATGTACCTCAGGGTTATGTCTCTTCTTTCTTTTTCAGTCTGGCTGTTCTTGTGTCCAATACCTGGTATATTTTCTACCACCTCCGGAATGATATACTGCTTCCAGGTGGGTTTGCGTACAGTAGGGATGGGCCTTGGTATTGTTCGGTGTTCATAGGGTCTTCGCTCATCTTTGCTTTGGCTATTTCTGCAGAGTTTCTCCGCCATTTCATAATCTATTTAGTCTCTGATGCATTGGATGGTTTTCTGAGTTTCTCTGCTTGCTGCTGGGCTCTGCAATCTCTTCTGTCGGTCATGGATTGCAGATTTGTAATCTTTTCAAGTTCTACAATTGGCGTTGACTTCATGCCTCCTGTTATAACTCTCATGGCTTGGTTTTGGAGTTTGCTAATTTTATCAAAGTTCGCCTTTGCTGCTGTTGTCCATGCCGCAATGCCATACTCGAGAACTGGTCTCACTCTTCCAGTGTACAGTTTTTTTTTAGTATACTTTCGTCTGCTCCCCAGCTTGTACCAGCAAGTTTCCTCATGATTGGCATTCTTTGTCTGGCTCTCATTCGGTTTCTCTTGATCTGACTTTTCCATGTCATGCGCCGATCATATGTGACTACGAAGTAGTTTGGGTTGTCGTTTGGCCACAGATATTTGCCATTTAGACTTATTTTGGTGTTGTGGGGTTTATTTGAAAGTGAGAATATCGTACATGTTGTTTTTTCCTCATTTATTTTGACCAGCCATGAGTTCGCCCACTCCTCCAACGATGTTAGGGCCTGCTGCATCCGATTGTTTGCTACGGTGAGATTTTTTTCAGAGGTCCACATAGCCGGATCGTCTGCAAACATGGAGCTGTGACTCTTCCTGGTATATTCTCTGTGATGTTGTTTATATACACCAGGAAAAGTGTTATTGACAGTACTCCCCTTGGGGTACTCCTTGCTCCAGTGTCACCTTTTTGCTCATCTGCCCTTGTACTTGAACTCTGGCTGTTCTGTTTTCGAGGTAGTGGCTGATCTATCTGTACATTTTTCCAGATACTTCACTTCTTCGTAGTGTGACTTAAAGTTCCTCTTTCCACACCTTGTCAAATGCCTTCTCGAGATCCCCCCAAAACCGCTACTGTATGCTTTATCTCTTGGTAAGCATCCTCTATTTCCTGTGAGAGTGATCTGGTCCTCAGTGGATCTGTGTTGTCTAAATCCTGCTTGCTGTGGAATTAATATGTGTTTTTCTTCCAGGTGCCACATCAGTCTGGTGTTTATCATACGCTCCATCAGTTTGCCTACACAGCTAAGTAGACTGATGGGCCTGTATCCATTAGGATCTGTTCTATCTTTTTCTTTCTTTGGTATTGGTATAAGTACAGCTCCTTTCCATGCCTGCGGTACAATTCCCCATTTCCAGCTTTGGTTCAGGACTGATAGTAACTTTCTCTTTGCTGTTTGGCCCAACCCCATCAGCATTTCGTTTGTTACCTTATCTTTTCCGGGCGATTTCTTTTTCTTTAAAGTTCTCATGGCCTCATCCATTTCATTCATTGTTAGTTTTGCCATCATGTCCTCCTCTGGTGCCATCTTGATGTTGTCATGGCTCTTTTGTTCTTCACTAATGTCTGTATGCCTGTCTGTAGGGACATCGATGTGGTTTGCTCTGGCATAATGTTCTATGAAGAGGTTTGCTGCTTTTTTTCCGGTAAGCATGTTGTCACCCTGCTTGATGGTAATTTGTTTATTTGATGGTGACACACAGCAAATGACATAGCACACAGCAGGCGGCATATTTATTTTATAATACTCATACCAGAAAAAATGAGTAGTGAAATTACAAACACAATACAATACATAACATCTTAAAAAATAGGGGACGGCGTGGCCTAGTGGTTAAATGGCATGGCTCACAACCGGAAGGTGCTGGGTTCGATCCCCATCACAGCACCGGCCGTTACCCCGGGGAAGCAAACCCTTAGAAAATGCAGGAGGAAGCAGATCCTTACATAAAATGCATGCTGAAGTCAGATGCACTGGGCCGACAGGTGCAAAATAAAAACCACAGTGTAACGCACACACGCCTTGGGGAATAGAGAAATAAGGCGACCGCAAAAAAAAAAAAAAAATTACATATTCCTATATTATATATATATATATATATATATATATATATATATATATATATATATATATATATATATGTTGGAAAAGTCAGATCGAGAGAAACCGAATGAGAGCCAGACAAAGAATGACAATCATGAGGAAACTTGCTGGCACAGGCTAGGGAGCAGACGAAAGAAAACTAAAGAAACTGTACACTGGAAGAGTGAGACCAGTTCTCGAGTATGGCATTGCGGCATGGACAACAGCAGCAAAGGCAAATTTTGATAAAATTAGCAAACTTCAAAACCAAGCCGTGAGAGTTATAACAGGAGGCATGAAGTCAACGCCAATTGTAGAACTTGAAAAGATTACAAATCTGCAATCCATGATCGACAGAAGAGACTGCAGAGCCCAGCAGCAAGCAGAGAAACTAAGAAGACTGACAGACCATCCAATGCATCAGAGACTAAATAGATTTGGAAATGGGAAACCAAAGTCATGAAAGCCAGATAGTCCTGGTAACAGATGCCCTGGCTGTAGTTACAGCACTAAAAAGCCAGAAAAATACTGAACTTAATGATTTAAGAGCAGTACTCTGTCAACTATGCCAGCAGTCCGCACCAAAAAAAGTAGTGGTACAGTGGGTTTCATCCCACTGTAACATCCAAGGCAACGAGGAGGCAGACAGACTGGCAAAAGAAGGTGCAAGACTACCACAACCAGATTCTAGTGTGACCTACGAAGAGTCCAAAAGGCTTATTAGGGCCAGATACATGGCCAAATGGAAAACAGAACATACCAGCTACACAAAAAATGATGCCTATTACCAGTTGAACAGAAGAGAGCAGGTCGTGGTCTTCAGACTTCGCACAGGCCACAATAGACTGAGGTACCACCTATTCAATAAACTGGAGATAGGTGGCACTCATGAATGTACTTGTGGTACAGGGAAAATAACCGCTGAACATCTGCTGCAAAACTGTCCGATATACGAGGACCAGAGAAAGCACATGTGGCCATCACCAGTGGCAACACTAGACAAGCTCTATGGCAGTGCTGACAGCCTCAGGATGACCGCTGCTTTTTTCGAAAAAATACAGGTTGACGTTTGACAGCGTACGAAGAAGAAGATATATGTATGTTAATATAAATATTAAACTAAAGCGGAAATTTTAAGCAGTAGCTATTGATGGAATTCCCAATAGTCAGAACCCAGTTCTATTGCCGTACACACATCACACGCACATCTAGATCTCACCTAGTCGATCTACACACTCGCTTAACTTGTTAGACCATACGTCGTTCACAAGGTGTCCTGCATACAACACACGTTCAGATTATCTATTAATACAAAATGCTCACACACACCTATTTGAGCGGCTGGCCCCGACTCAATGGCGTACGCTGTTTGAGCGATCCTGTTCTATCTCCAACATTCGTACAACAGTCTTATCAATCGCTCCTCTATCTAAGTCGGTGAGCTAAACTAGACTCCTGTCTACATTCACTCGTCCCCTCTCTATGCCAGCCTGCTTCAGCTAAACTTTGGCTAGTGTTATATACAATCAAGCAGTATCAGAGCTGACCAATGGATCTCAGGGGGTTGGCTCTATTCAGTCGTTATTGGAACAAATTACTCTGAACACCTGTCACTCATCTATTGCAGCAAGCTCCGCTGCCCTCCCGTCTGTCACTCACCCCTCACTACCCAAATCAGAACGCCAGTGATCAGTTCCTACCTGTACATTCTTGCCCCAACTCTGATTTCCTTTGTTGTGACCTTGGCGTAGGGACCAGACAGAGAGTGACCTAGGCACACATTCAGATACCTTTGTTCTCAGC
This sequence comes from Ariolimax columbianus, assembly GCA_036924085.1. Lineage (NCBI taxonomy): Eukaryota > Metazoa > Mollusca > Gastropoda > Stylommatophora > Arionidae > Ariolimax > Ariolimax columbianus. Next base: position 1,562,183 of record JAVGWX010000002.1, read on the forward strand.
AACCACATCACCCCTGTCCTAAACACTCATGCTCAGGCTGGAACTGTTACAACTGTACACTTCTCTACATTAAAACTCCATTTGCCAGCTGTCAGACCATTCCCAAATTTGATCTAAATCCGACCTCAATACTCAATATATCCACCTCTGCTTTAGATAAGACATTTCTGTATAGTTTTGTGTCATCTGTGAATTTTGTAATCATTGTCCAAATCGTTTATATATATATATATATATATATATATATATATATATATATATATATCAAGAACGAAATTGGTCCCAAAACCGGCACCTCACACCACTCAGAGTACTCCTTATTTATGCCCACTTTTTCCCGTTAAGCAATTGTCCATCCATATGACAACTTCCCACTTATTCTATATGATTTTAACTTTTGAAATAATCTTTTATGAGGTAAACTATCAAAGGCCTTTGTAAAATCTAGATAAATAACATCTTTATCTATCATTTTGGTAACCTCCTCCATGAATTCTAATATATTTGTTAAGCATGATCTCCCTTTAATAAACCCAAGCTGACTATTTCTGATTAGATTCCTTGAGGACTATTAGTCTCCATCAACTTCTGTGTTGGCTTCCACCTGCAGTCTGCTAAGAGACTCCATTTACACTGCTGTATCTTCTCTTGTTCCTTGCCATGCATTCTTTGGCTTTCCAATTTCCTTTCCACTGTGGGGTCAAGTCTTGCTCATGGATGCACAGTTGCTCAAATCAAGAACAAGTGATAGTTGTTTAAAGACCACATCTAACTCCAGAGGAAAGAAGAATACTTGGAATCCTGGAATTCAAACAGACATGTTAATGTCTGTTACCAGGTAGCTGAAGGTTTCAGCTATACATAGTAGGTATTTCAAAACTTCCTGCGGCTTACTAGGCCTGGGTTCAAGTGAAATATACTGACCAAGACCCCACCTCATGCCAGGATCAGGGAAAACATACAGATCAAGACCCCATCTCACATCAGGGTCAGGTGAAACATACAGATCAAGATCCCATCTCACATCAGAGGAAACATACAGATCAAGATCCCATCTCACATCAGAGGAAACATACAGATCAAGATCCCATCTCACATCAGAGGAAACATACAGATCAAGATTTCACATCAGGGAAAACGTACAAATCAAGATCCCACCTTGTGTTTATGCCATGCGCCTGGAAACAGTCTTTGTTCCAACATCCTGGCCAACATCACCTTGTGATACCAGTAGTGATGAAATTACTGAGAAGTTTAGCATAAACTAAGTGGTCAGAAATTAGAAGCGGTTGTAACAAATTGTCTGCCTCGGAATTATGCTGTCGAGATCAGTGATTTTTGCTGATGAGCTAGCTAATAGAATAGCAAAAGTCAGCAAAGCCTTTGATTAAATGCTCTCGACAGTATGGGAACGTAGATAAATCAACATATGACTAAGTTGAAGGTACCACCATTCTTCCCACCCTGCTCTATGCATGTGATAGCTGGACTGTCTATGCTGGAGACATCAGTGATAGCTGGACTGTCTATGCTGGAGACATCAGTGATAGCTGGACTGTCTATGCTGGAGACAGCAGTGTTAGCTGGACTGTCTATGCTGGAGACATCAGTGATAGCTGGACTGTCTATGCTGGAGACAGCAGTGTTAGCTGGACTGTCTATGCTGGAGACATCAGTGATAGCTGGACTGTCTATGCTGGAGACATCAGTGATAGCTGGACTGTCTATGCTGGAGACATCAGTGATATCTGGACTGTCTATGCTGGAGACATCAGTGATAGCTGGACTGTCTATGCTGGAGACATCAGTGATAGCTGGACTGTCTATGCTGGAGACATCAGTGATAGCTGGACTGTCTATGCTGGAGACATCAGTGATAGCTGGACTGTCTATGCTGGAGACATCAATGATATCTGGACTGTCTATGCTGGAGACATCAGTGTTAGCTGGACTGTCTATGCTGGAGACATCAGTGATAGCTGGACTGTCTATGCTGGAGACATCAATGATATCTGGACTGTCTATGCTGGAGACATCAGTGTTAGCTGGACTGTCTATGCTGGAGACATCAGTGATAGCTGGACTGTCTATGCTGGAGACATCAGTGATAGCTGGACTGTCTATGCTGGAGACAGCAGTGTTAGCTGGACTGTCTATGCTGGAGACATCAGTGATAGCTGGACTGTCTATGCTGGAGACAGCAGTGTTAGCTGGACTGTCTATGCTGGAGACATCAGTGATAGCTGGACTGTCTATGCTGGAGACATCAGTGATAGCTGGACTGTCTATGCTGGAGACATCAGTGATATCTGGACTGTCTATGCTGGAGACATCAGTGTTAGCTGGACTGTCTATGCTGGAGACATCAGTGATAGCTGGACTGTCTATGCTGGAGACATCAGTGATAGCTGGACTGTCTATGCTGGAGACATCAGTGATAGCTGGACTGTCTATGCTGGAGACAGCAGTGATAGCTGGACTGTCTATGCTGGAGACATCAGTGATAGTTGGACTGTCTTTGCTGGAGACATCAGTGATAGCTGGACTGTCTATGCTGGAGACATCAGTGATAGCTGGACTGTCTATGCTGGAGACATCAGTGATAGCTGGACTGTCTATGCTGGAGACAGCAGTGATAGCTGGACTGTCTATGCTGGAGACATCAGTGATAGCTGGACTGTCTATGCTGGAGACAGCAGTGTTAGCTGGACTGTCTATGCTGGAGACATCAGTGATAGCTGGACTGTCTATGCTGGAGACAGCAGTGTTAGCTGGACTGTCTATGCTGGAGACATCAGTGATAGCTGGACTGTCTATGCTGGAGACATCAGTGATAGCTGGACTGTCTATGCTAGAGACATCAGTGATAGCTGGACTGTCTATGCTGGAGACATCAGTGATAGCTGGACTGTCTATGCTGGAGACATCAGTGATAGCTGGACTGTCTATGCTGGAGACATCAGTGATAGCTGGACTGTCTATGCTGGAGACATCAGTGATAGCTGGACTGTCTATGCTGGAGACATCAGTGATAGCTGGACTGTCTATGCAAGAGACATCAGTGATAGCTGGACTGTCTATGCAAGAGACATCAGTGGTAGCTGGACTGTCTATGCTGGAGACAGCAGTGATAGCTGGACTGTCTATGCTGGAGACATCAGTGATAGCTGGACTGTCTATGCTGGAGACATCAGTGATAGCTGGACTGTCTATGCTGGAGACATCAGTGATAGATGGACTGTCTATGCTGGAGACATCAGTGATAGCTGGACTGTCTATGCTGGAGACATCAGTGATAGCTGGACTGTCTATGCTGGAGACATCAGTGATAGCTGGACTGTCTATGCTGGAGACATCAATGATATCTGGACTGTCTATGCTGGAGACATCAGTGTTAGCTGGACTGTCTATGCTGGAGACATCAGTGATAGCTGGACTGTCTATGCTGGAGACATCAGTGATAGCTGGACTGTCTATGCTGGAGACATCAGTGATAGCTGGACTGTCTATGCTGGAGACATCAGTGATAGCTGGACTGTCTATGCTGGAGACATCAATGATATCTGGACTGTCTATGCTGGAGACATCAGTGTTAGCTGGACTGTCTATGCTGGAGACATCAGTGATAGCTGGACTGTCTATGCTGGAGACATCAGTGATAGCTGGACTGTCTATGCTGGAGACATCAGTGATAGCTGGACTGTCTATGCTGGAGACAGCAGTGATAGCTGGACTGTCTATGCTGGAGACATCAGTGATAGCTGGACTGTCTATGCTGGAGACATCAGTGATAGCTGGACTGTCTATGCAAGAGACATCAGTGATAGCTGGACTGTCTATGCTGGAGACAGCAGTGTTAGCTGGACTGTCTATGCTGGAGACAGCAGTGATAGCTGGACTGTCTATGCTGGAGACAGGAGTGATATCTGGACTGTCTATGCTGGAGACAGGAGTGATATGTACTGAAATAATGAAGATGATAAAGGTAGAGGCCAAGAGCTTGGTCAGCAGGTGAATCATAGACACAGATAATATGAAAGAGACAATATGAAATAGATACAGATAATATGAAATAAATACAGATAATATGAAAGAGACAATATAAAATAAATACAGATAATATGAAAGAGACAATATGAAATAGATACAGATAATATGAAATAAATACAGATAATATGAAAGAGACAATATAAAATAAATACAGATAATATGAAAGAGACAATATGAAATAAATACAGATAATATGAGAGAACCAATATGAAATAAATACAGATAATATGAAAGAGACAATATGAAATAAATACAGACAATATGAAAGAGACAATATGAAATAAATACAGATAATATGAAAGAGACAATATGAAATAAATACAGATAATATGAAAGAGACAATATAAAATAAATACAGATAATATGAAAGAGACAATATGAAATAAATACAGATAATATGAAAGAGACAATATGAAATAAATACAGATAATATGAAAGAGACAATATAAAATAAATACAGATAATATGAAAGAGAATATAAAATAAATACAGATAATATGAGAGAGACAATATGAAATAAATACAGATAATATGAAAGAGACAATATGAAATAAATACAGATAATATGAAATAAATACAGATAATATGAAAGAGACAATATAAAATAAATACAGATAATATGAAAGAGACAATATGAAATAAATACAGATAATATGAGAGAGACAATATGAAATAAATACAGATAATATGAAAGAGACAATATGAAATAAATACAGATAATATGAAAGAGACAATATGAAATAAATACAGATAATATGAAAGAGACAATATGAAATAAATACAGATAATATGAAAGAGACAATATAAAATAAATACAGATAATATGAAAGAGACAATATGAAATAAATACAGATAATATGAAAGAGACAATATGAAATAAATACAGACAATATGAAAGAGACAATATGAAATAAATACAGATAATTCGAAAGAGACAATATGAAATAAATACAGATAATATGAAAGAGACAATATAAAATAAATACAGATAATATGAAAGAGACAATATGAAATAAATACAGATAATATGAAAGAGACAATATGAAATAAATACAGATAATATGAAAGAGACAATATAAAATAAATACAGATAATATGAAAGAGAATATAAAATAAATACAGATAATATGAGAGAGACAATATGAAATAAATACAGATAATATGAAAGAGACAATATGAAATAAATACAGATAATATGAAATAAATACAGATAATATGAAAGAGACAATATAAAATAAATACAGATAATATGAAAGAGACAATATGAAATAAATACAGATAATATGAGAGAGACAATATGAAATAAATACAGATAATATGAAAGAGACAATATGAAATAAATACAGATAATATGAAAGAGACAATATGAAATAAATACAGATAATATGAAAGAGACAATATGAAATAAATACAGATAATATGAAAGAGACAATATAAAATAAATACAGATAATATGAAAGAGACAATATGAAATAAATACAGATAATATGAAAGAGACAATATGAAATAAATACAGATAATATGAAAGAGACAATATAAAATAAATACAGATAATATGAAAGAGACAATATAAAATAAATACAGATAATATGAGAGAGACAATATGAAATAAATACAGATAATATGAAAGAGAAAATATGAAATAAATACAGATAATATGAAAGAGACAATATGAAATAAATACAGATAATATGAGAGAGACAATATGAAATAAATACAGATAATATGAAAGAGACAATATGAAATAAATACAGATAATATGAAAGAGACAATATGAAATAAATACAGATAATATGAAAGAGATAATATGAAATAAATACAGATAATATGAAATAAATACAGATAATATGAAATAAATACAGATAATATGAAATAAATACAGATAATATGAAATAAATACAGATAATATGAAATAAATACAGATAATATGAAATAAATACAGATAATATGAAATAGATACAGATAATATGAAAGAGACAATATGAAATAAATACAGATAATATGAAATAAATACAGATAATATGAAATAGATACAGATAATATGAAAGAGACAATATGAAATAAATACAGATAATATGAAATAAATACAGATAATATGAAATAAATACAGATAATATGAAATAAATACAGATAATATGAAATAAATACAGATAATATGAAATAAATACAGATAATATGAGATAAATACAGATAATATGAAATAAATACAGATAATATGAAATAAATACAGATAATCTGAAATAGATACAGATAATATGAAATAAAAACAGATAAAATGAGAGAGATAATATGAAATAAATACAGATAATATGAAAGAGACAATATGAGATAGATACAGATAAAATGAAAGAGATAATATGAAATAGATACAGATAATATGAAAGAGACAATATGAAATAAATACAGATAATATGAGAGAGACAATATGAAATAAATACAGATAATATGAGAGAGACAATATGAAAGAGATACAGGTAAAATGAGATGTCTGATATTTCAGGATAAAGAGGATGATGACAAGAGAGACAGAGGTGAGTTTTTTATTTCTATTTGAGTGTTGACTCTTATTGTGGCATTTAGAATTGCCTAGTACTTATCCTATCAAAGATATCCTGGTCACTCGGACCAAAATAAAATATGTGGCAGAGTCTAGGTTTAGCTGAGTAGTTTACTGATCTAAAGAGTTACAAAACATGTATCCACACCACAACACGACTTCACACAGGAAAACGCAGTAAACAATATCCTGAATGGAAACAAAACATTATTTATTAACATGCATATCAACAAAACAGTATTAACAGTATTAACAGTACATCTAAACTAAATAATCATAATATATATATATATTGAACTACATAGGAGGTTTTTAAGCACTAGCTTTTGATGTTTCCCCCAAACTACATAACCCAGGCGCTTGCCGCTGCACTCCCCTTATCTGCACACACACTCACAAACTCGTACTCACGATTGGATTACGTACGTACTAAGTCGTTCTGGGCATTCACACACACTCACAAACTCGTACTCACGATTGGATTACGTACGTACTAAGTCGTTCTGGGCATTCACACACAATCAGATCACATTCAATCAGGTTATCTGTACATCCACATACAATCGGTTCACGTATGCTCAGGCGATCTGTGCATTCATATGTAATTAGATCACATCACTTGTAGCTGGATCACGTACTCACTTGTGGTCACATACTCAATCGATCTGTGCATACGCATATAATCAGAACACACATCGTTCCCAAAGTGTCCTGCACATACCATACACCTTCAGATCCCGTCTTTAGGTGAACTGTACTTTCACATACAATCAGATCACTTACAGTCAGGCAATCAGTGCATTCACAATTACTTAGATCACTTCACGTATTCACACAAACATGTACATTCATATGTAATTAGATCACGCATTATTCACTAGGTGTCCTGCACATAGTACACACATTCGGATCTCTTACTGTTCACAGGGTGTCCAACATAAACACCTACAGAGCGACTGGCCAAAACTCGAGGTGTATGCTGGTCCAGTCACCCTGTAAACTCACTCACACATAGACTACTGACAGCCTCTAAGCTTTCTTCCCAGACAGCCTCTCAGCCACTCTCCCAGCCAGCCTCTCAGCCACTCCCAGCCAGCCTTCAGCTTTCTTCCCAGCCAGCCTCTCAGCTTTCTTCCCAGCTAGCCTCTCAGCTTTCTTCCCAGCCAGCCTCTCAGCCACTCTCCCAGTCAGCCTCTGCTTTCTTCCCAGCCAGCCTCTCAGCCACTCTCCCAGTCAGCCTCTCAGCTTTCTTCCCAGCCAGCCTTTCAGCTTTCTTCCCAGCCAGCCTCTCAGCCACTCTCCCTGCCAGCCTCTTAGCCACTCTCCCAGCCAGCCTCTCAACCACTCTCCCAGCCAGCCTTTCAGCTTTCTTCCCAGCCAGCCTTTCAGCTTTCTTCCCAGCCAGTCTCTCAGCCACTCTCCCTGCCAGCCTCTTAGCCACTCTCCCAGCTAGCCTCTCAACCACTCTCCCAGCCAGCCTTTCAGCTTTCTTCCCAACCACTCTCCCAGCCAGCCTTTCAGCTTTCATCCTAGCCAGCCTCTCAGCTTTCTTCCCAGCCAACCTCTCAGCTTTCATCCTAGCCAGCCTCTCAGCTTTCTTCCTAGCCAGCCTCTTAGCCACTCTCCCAGCCAGCCTCTCAGTCACTCTCCTAGCCAGCCTCTCAGCTTTCTTCCCAGCCAGCCTCTCAGCCACTCTTCTGGAGTTCATCTTTGCAGAGTATTTTATAGTCTCAAGAAACAAGGCTTTCCAATGGTCTTATGTTTTTGTTGTCTGACTTAGCCATGACTCTAATTTGGAACTACCCACAACTAATTGTTATTGGATGACTATCCCTGAATCCCTGTCTGTCACTCTAAATGTTGTAGCCGGTCGTGGTGGCATCTGATCACCCTTACCTCACAGAAGCTGGGAGCTCAACCGATAAACACTTGATATTCAATGGTTGTTATCTGCTCAAGGACTAGTTGTACTTCATGCTGGCTTGTAGCTTATGGTAGCTTGAACAGTAGTGCATTGAGGTGCATGAATGAAGATCAGTCATTAAAAATGTTGTGTAATGTCTACAGTGCTGGGTGCACAGGCACTGAAGGCCGCAGCTAAGCTAGTAATCCAAGATAAAGATATCCACCAAGAAAACATAGTATTCCTGTCTGATGCCGCGTCAGTATTAGCAGCGCCAAGACAACACAAAGATGAAGATCTTGAGCAATGTATGTTCTCCCTGACACAACTCTCAGCAGAACACCCAAGGTTGGTCCTACAGTGGATCCCATCCCACTGCAATATTGAAGGCAATGAAGCTGCAGACAAACTAGCAAAGAGTGGAGGAGCATCCCCACAAACAGACCTGAGTATCACATATAGTGAGGCCAAGACCATAATTAAAGCCAACTTCAGGGTAAAATGGGCTGATCCATACCCCGACTTCTGAAAAGAAGACAGCTACTTTAACTTAACTAGAGAAGAGCAAGTCATCATCTTCAGACTGAGAACTGGGCATAACAGACTCAAGGGTCATCTTTACAACAAAATGAGGATTGGGACAGATGACAGGTGTCCTTATGGGGAGCATACCCTGCAAAGCTGGACGCTCACGCAGGAAAAGAGAACAATACTGGCCTTGCGTGACAGATGTGAGACAAAATCTGTATGAATATAAACGGCGTCCTTTGTAAAAGAAACCGGGACCTTGATCTGAGGATGAACGAAGAAGAAGAAGATCAGAACAAAACAGAAACTTTCTGGTACGTCAAGGAGGCTTGAAACGTCAAGAGAAAACCCCAATTGCTAGTGTCTCCATATTTGGAGCTGGCTTTAGTATGCAAGAAACAAAGTCTGAAGAAAAGTCTCCTGGGCCAGACATAATGTTAACTCACCTGGGCTCATTGGGGAAAGAAACAGTCCTCAAGTTAGTCAACATGATGGGACAGCGTGGGCTAGTGGTTAAGGCTCACACCCCGAAGGAACTGGGTTTGATTTCCATCATAGCACCGGCTGTTACCCCGGGGAAGGAAACATTTAGAAAATGCAAGAGGAAGCAGACCCTTACATAAAATGCATACCGAAGTCGGATGTACTGGGCCGACAGGCGCAAAATAAAAACCATAGTGCAACACACACCGCCTTGGGGAATAGAAAAATAAGGCGAACGGGAAAAAAAAAAATAAAAAAAAAAAACATGACTTGGAGAAATGGACAACTGCCCAAAGACTGGAAGATTGCACATATTATCTCCATTTTGAAATGCAACAAATCTCTAAAAGCTTCCATCCCATCTCATAAACATCATAGTTTTAGAGGTATGTGGTATGATCAATTCCTCCAAATGGGCAGGACTTGCAACCTGCACAAGGCCTCATCAGTGACCACCATTTCCCAGAGAGTAGAGCTCCACCCATCATCTGATCATCTTCTGGTCACGGCCCATGATTCTCACACATCTCAGATTTCAGGGGAGTAGCACCTCTCACTGTAGGACCCAGGGCCATCTTTATTTCTCCATACATACCCTGGACATTTCCTGCCTCTGCGTTAAGCTTTATATCTCCAGTACTCATTTGTGTATTGTCTAACGGTGCGTTGATTGTTGCCTCAGGCTCACCCAAGGGCAGTAAGCGTCCTTTCATTTGAGCATTTGTTAAATAAGTGATGAAGGCTTCTTGTTTGGCCTAAATTATTGGTTCCATCCTTGTAAGGTGTGCATTGAACCAGTTGTAACTGGCCGCTCCTTCATGCCAAATGTAGCTTTTGCTGCATTATTAAGGGCACTTTTCATTGCGCTCCACTTAGCTGTGGCATCACACTCGGGATCCAATTTGAAGAGCATGATTCAGGTCAGACGCAAACTTCTCCTTGGAAGGAATAACCATCTGCGCGGTGTTGATGTCAGGTTGTCCCCTATGTTTGGAGTGGCATATTGTGCGAAACTGCAAACATAACCTGCTGCACACAAGAGCATGGTTGTGTCCCAGTCTGTACTGTGATAGCTTCTAGTGGACAGGATCGTGTTTAGAGCTGAGCATCTGGTGACAATCAAGACGATCTAATGCCATCAATGTGACCTAGGATGTTTCCAGGATACTTTATGTTGTGACTTGCACTTGAAAAAAGTATTTGTGATACATAGGACTTGTTGAGTGTCCTAGCAACTTCTGACCCTTGTCATTTATCCTGCCAATCCATGATGTCTGAGGCAGATGGGCCACGATGCTTGGTCCCCACCTACTCTAGCATTAAAGTCACCAAGAAGGAAGAGTGCTTCTTCCCTGTGGCTGTTCTTGATCATTTCCAGCAGCTGTCCATAGAATGAATCCTTTGTTTCCTCCAGAGATGTCCATAGAATGAATCCTTTGTTTCCTCCAGCAGCTGTCCATAGAATGAATCCTTTGTTTCCTCCAGCAGCTGTCCATAGAATGAATACTTTGTTTCCTCCACAGATGTCCATAGAATGAATCCTTTGTTTCCTCCAGAGATGTCCATAGAATGAATCCTTTGTTTCCTCCAGAGATGTCCATAGAATGAATCCTTTGTTTCCTCCAGAGATGTCCATAGAATGAATCCTTTGTTTCCTCCAGAGATGTCCATAGAATGAATCCTTTGTTTCCTCCAGAGTTGTCCATAGAATGAATCCTTTGTTTCCTCCAGAGATGTCCATAGAATGAATCCTTTGTTTCCTCCAGAGATCTCCATAGAATGAATCCTTTGTTTCCTCCAGAGATGTCCATAGAATGAATCCTTTGTTTCCTCCAGAGTTGTCCATAGAATGAATCCTTTGTTTCCTCCAGAGATGTCCATAGAATGAATCCTTTATTTCCTCCAGAGATGTCCATAGAATGAATCCTTTGTTTCCTCTAGAGATGTCCATAGAATGAATCCTTTGTTTCCTCCAGAGATATCCATAGAATGAATCCTTTGTTTCCTCCAGAGATGTCCATAGAATGAATCCTTTGTTTCCTCCAGCAGCTGTCCATAGAATGAATCTTTTGTTTCCTCCAGAGATGTCCATAGAATGAATCCTTTGTTTCCTCCAGAGATGTCCATAGAATGAATTCTTTGTTTCCTCCAGCAGCTGTCCATAGAATGAATCCTTTGTTTCCTCCAGCGATGTCCATAGAATGAATCCTTTGTTTCCTCCAGCAGCTGTCCATAGAATGAATCCTTTGTTTCCTCCAGAGATGTCCATAGAATGAATCCTTTGTTTCCTCCAGAGATGTCCATAGAATGAATCCTTTGTTTCCTCCAGAGATGTCCATAGAATGAATCCTTTGTTTCCTCCAGAGTTGTCCATAGAATGAATCCTTTGTTTCCTCCAGAGATGTCCATAGAATGAATCCTTTGTTTCCTCCAGAGATGTCCATAGAATGAATCCTTTGTTTCCTTCAGAGATGTCCATAGAATGAATCCTTTGTTTCCTCCAGAGATGTCCATAGAATGAATCCTTTGTTTCTTCCAGAGATGTCCATAGAATGAATCCTTTGTTTGCTCCAGAGATGTCCATGGAATGAATCCTTTGTTTCTTCCAGAGATGTCCATAGAATGAATCCTTTGTTTGAGGCACTTTTCTTGTTGAATGCCTACAATGTTTACTCTTTTGTGCGTCCTAAAAAGGACATTAAGTGACGGGTTGTCATAGCTTTTCTCACATCCCGAGTGTGCTGATGAAAGTGGATCAGGTTCCTCCAGGGGGTTGTGCTATGTGCTATGCTTGGCTTCATCTGCATGTCGCTCACTACTACGGGGATCATGCTGAACCTCACCGTGTTAGCCAGACTGTTGTCCTCGACAACATCCCATTTCTAGGACGGCCAACGAGGTGGTCAGGTGAGGGTCTTTGCCAGTGTATACTCCTGACCCTGGCTAACATTGTTACATTGTTTCATCAGTAGATCCTGTAGCGGGGACGAGGCGAATGGCTAGTGATCTCTGAGAGCCCTCCGTTATTTGACTTCAATCTATTGCTTGCATTAGAGGGGATGACCAGAGATCTCTGAGAGCCCTCCGTTATATGACTTCAATCTATTGCTTGTATTAGAAACCACTTGTTTGCTTTTTGTTACTTTGCCAGATGACAAGAGGAAGAAGAAAGATGAAGAGATACAGAAGAAGACAGTAAATCCTTCGCTATTGCTGGCATTTTCCTATTTTGACCAGAACCACTGTGGTTACCTCACAGACAAGGACACGGAGGAAATCATCCACACACTGGGACTCAAAGTGTCACGGGCTCAGGTACTCTTCTTTGCCTCTAGATAACAGCTTCTTTGTTCTTCCTCGGATAACAGCTTCTTTGTTCTTCCTCAGATAACAGCTTCTTTGTTCTTCCTCAGATAACAGCTTCTTTGTTCTTCCTCAGATAACAGCTTCTTTGTTCGTCCTCAGATAACAGCTTCTTTGTTCTTCCTCAGATAACAGCTTCTTTGTTCTTCCTCAGATAACAGCTTCCTTGTTCTTCCTCAGATAACCACATCACATACATGTGACGGTTTGTCTCAGGTTTCTTTCATCAGTTTAGTTCATCCCATAACCCATCAGGTCATTGGGGCACACTTGAAGACAATCCCACACCATCTCTCTTTGTCCGCTGCCGCCAGTCGTGCCTCACTGGGACGAAGGTTTGACCAATAGTTAATTTGTAGTAGACCCTAGATGACCATGACCTTTCCAATCTGTCAGGTGCCACTATTTCAGTATCCATGACAAAACTTTTTTCTCTGGCCTGCTTAATTTTTTATTTTTACAAACATATTTTCGTGTAATGTGAGTCGAAGTGAAAGTTTCTCATTAGAGGCAACGTGAGATGGTGGACATGACACGATATATCTTCAAATGTTACAAGTCTGGACATCTCCACACAATATATCATCAAATGTTACAAGTCTGGACCTCTCCACACAATATATCATCAAATGTTACAAGTCTGGACCTCTCCACACAATAAATCATCAAATGTTACAAGTCTGGACCTCTCCACACAATATATCATCAAATGTTATAAGTCTGGACCTCTCCACACAATATATCATCAAATGTTACAAGTCTGGACCTCTCCACACAATATATCATCAAATGTTACAAGTCTGGACCTCTCCACACAATATTTCATCAAATGTTACAAGTCTGGACCTCTCCACACAATATATCATCAAATGTTACAAGTCTGGACCTCTCCACACAATATATCATCAAATGTTACAAGTCTGGACCTCTCCACACAATATATCATCAAATGTTACAAGTCTGGACCTCTCCACACAATATATCATCAAATGTTACAAGTCTGGACCTCTCCACACAATATATCATCAAATGTTACTGGACCTCTCCACACAATATATCATCAAATGTTACTGGACCTCTCCACACAATATATCATCAAATGTTACAAGTCTGGACCTCTCCACACAATATATCATCAAATGTTACAAGTCTGGACCTCTCCACACAATATATCATCAAATGTTACTGGACCTCTCCACACAATATATCATCAAATGTTACTGGACCTCTCCACACAATATATCATCAAATGTTACTGGACCTCTCCACACAATATATCATCAAATGTTACTGGACCTCTCCACACAATATATCATCAAATGTTACTGGACCTCTCCACACAATATATCATCAAATGTTACTGGACCTCTCCACACAAATATTATCAAATGTTACTAGACCTCTCCACACAATATATCATCAAATGTAGGTATTAGTCTACATGAGCATATCTAAAGCTGTGTAGCAGGTCCCAATAGCTATGACTTGAGTGAGTACCTAATGTAACTCATTCAGATTATGACAATATATAGAAATACAGATTGTGTTTATAGGTCTACCTCTCTTTCTCTTCTCCTGTGGATTCCATGTGAGAGCCTGCCAAATTATGTTAAACTGTGCCTTCCTCCTCATATGTCCTATCCAGCCCCATTTTGTTCCCCTTAATGTGTTGTTTCAGTGGATGTTGTTGGCTCCTTTCCCACAAGTCTTCATTGCTAACCATGTGCTGGCTGCCACTTGATGCCCATTAGCTAGCAGTTTTGTATCAGGACTTGCCATATACAACATCAAAGTTAGGGGATACCTGCAGAGGATGAACTCTTTCATTGTACTGGCTCTCAGCTTTTTCTGAGATTGGATAACCACTTCCCTGCTGTATTGCCTTCCAAGAAACTTGTACCCGACAAATATGTTGGTGGTATTAAGGAGCGATGTTCTGCAAAGGACATGCTACTTGAAAAAAAATATCTTTGATGGCGATGAATGTACTTTTGTAAACACATGGAATATACTTGTTCATCTCAGTCTTTGGTTGTTCTTGTTATGTACCATAGATCAAGAAACTACTTCAGAAAGTTGTTTTGCGAGACCAGTTCCAGTATAGGAAGTTGACCGACCAAGAGCTAGATTCAGATGGAGTGTGTAGAGAGCAGGAGGAGAGCTGTCTGCCCAGACTGGACATAGAACAGCTAGCCAAGGGTGGGTAACTGAGTATTGGTGCTAGGTCTTACCTCTTGTAGCATGTCACTCACTATCCATTAGTTTAAAATGGCCACTAGCAATGATTTGGCATTGATTACAAAGTTATGGGGATTGTTTCATCTGTCTGTTTCAAGCAAAGCATAGGGCCATCACTACAGCAGGCCCCTTTACACAAAGCATGTATTCAAGCATGTGCAGTGGTGGATTCATAGCAATGAATTTACATAACTGTAACAGTTCCAGCCTGAGCATGAGAGTTTAGGGCAGGGGTGATGTGGTCAGCAACTCTGAGAACAAAGGTACTTAAATGTGTGCCAAGGTCACTCTCCATCTCGACACTACACCAAGATCACTCACCGTCTTGATACTAAGTCATCAAAGGAAAACAGGGGGTTGGGGGAAAGAATGTGTCTAGTACAGGTAGGTGCTGACCACTCTGGCGTTCCGATTTGGGTAGTGTGGGATGAGTGACAGGCAGAGGCCAGCAGAGCTTGCTGCGACATTTTGAGTGACAGGAATTTAGAGTGATTCGTTCCAATAACGACTAAATGGAGGTAGATCCAAACTAGGTGATGGCTGGAGCAGACATCCCACAGAGGACGATTGGACAGCTCTGGTACTGTTTGAGACTATATAATACTAGACAAAATTTAACTAAAGCAGACTGGCCATGGAGAGAGAGAGAGAGAGAATTTAGCTAGGAGTCTGTTTAGCTCCCTGACTTTATATAAGAGTGATTGATAGGCTGTTTGACGAATATTAGTGAGATAGAATGTAATACAGGGTGGCTCAACCAGCATACGTCTTTGAGTCTTGGCCAGTCGCTCTATAAGGTGTGTGTTGGGCGCCCTGTGTCTAAAGGTAATCTGAATGTGTGTTGTACATGCAGGACACCTTGTGAATGAGGTATGTTCTGAAGAGTTATGCGAGTGTACAGATCGACTAGGAGAGATCTGGATGTGTGTGTGATATGTAGACACCAAGAGAACGATGTATGTTCCAGAGCGTGTGTATACGCAGATCGATTGAGTGTGTGATCATATGTGAGTATACATTGAATGTATAATGTCCAGATCACCCGCATGAGGGGATCTGAGTGTGAGTGAACGCACAGAATACAAACGTGAGAATGAGTTTATGAGAGTGTGTTGAGGATGCAGATAAGGGGAGGGGAGTGTGCGGCTAGAACTGAGTTGGGGTAGTCTGGAGCAACATCAATAGCTAATGCTTATAAACTCTGCGTATCTATTTAGTTAAGATTGTATTTCTTGTATTGTTTGTACTCACTTTAATAGTTGTATGAGTATGATGTAATAAATATGCCACCTGCTGCGTGTTATTGTAGCAGATCCCACTGTTTGCCTTGGCCGTGATCTAACTTAGAACATTTTCACACTCATCCACGTCATCATGACCATACTCAGTAAATGACATATCACACAGCAGGTGGCATATTTATTATATCATACTCATATCATAGAATGAGTAGAGAAATTACAAACACAATATAATACATATCTTAACTAAATATTCTACTAAAACGGGAATTGTAAGCATTAGCTATTGATGGAATTCCCAACTATCTAAAAACCCAGTTCTATTGCCTTGCAATTGCATCACACACACATCGCCTTAACTGCGTCTTCAACACACCTTATCAGATACTCTTCCTCACTGAAATCCCCTCAGGCGGGCGATCTCGACATAACTCGTTCACAATGTGTCCTTGCTTACAAACACACTTTCACATTATCTATTAATGCAAAACTCACACACCTATTTGAGCGATCCTGTTCTATCACTAAACATTCGTCCAACCGTCAATCAATCGCTCCTCTATCTAAGTCGGTGAGTTAAACATACTATCCACATTCAGTCTCTCTCTCTCCCATACAGCCTCTCTCTATCTAGCCTCTCCATCTCTCATCCAGCCTCCTCGAGCTAAACTTTGTCTCGAGTTATATATCCTCAAGCAAGGCCAGAGCTTGACCAATCGATCTCAGGTATGGTCATCTTCAATTCCAATTGGAACGAAACACTTTGCACACCTGTCACTCATTCTCTCGCAGCAAGCCCCGTTGCCAATTTCGTCTGTCAATCAATCTCCCCCTACCAAAATCGGAAGGCCAGTGGTCAGTTTCTACCTGTCCACATTCCTTAACCCAACTCTGTTCTTTGCTGAGACAGTGAGTGACCTTGACATGCATTCATGTAGCTTTAAGCTTTAACATGTTCAGGCATTCTAAACTCCCCTTGCTCCGGCGGGAACTGTTACATTACCTCCCTAAACTACAGACCGAAACATGGATGGTCATTTTTTTCATCTGGCAAATGACCACCATTTTCGTCTCTACTATCCAAAATGTAAACACTACTCCTGTTTACAACTTCACTCACATCGTACATGCATAAAAAGACATGTCATTTGATACATATAAACTTTTTGTAATACATACACAATCAATACAAGCAGAAGAAAAACACTGTGGCTGGGCGTTTTCACAACACAAACCAACACTTTTACATCGTTTTACAGTCAAATTCACCTAAGTCTGTCCCTGCGGGACCTTTAACTCATCAAAACAGAAACAGCTTAAGGAATTCTCCTTACTCATTGAGGTCAATATACCTCGACCTGTTCCCGTGCCTTCCTCTAAGGACACGAACCTTCATTGTTACACACGACCAGTTCAGGTCAATTTTCTCAGGCGGTCTCATTACACGCCTGGCCGACGATTCACTTCATACTACCTCCTGTGAGGCCACGAACTTACGTGGGTTATCCTCGGGCTAGTTATCACTGTCTTTCTTGACAGCTATCCCCTCTCAAAGAAAACAGCAAAATTCTTTATGTTTCCCACAAAAACGATATTTGACAACATATGTCATAGTCAATATTACAACTTCTGATCAATGTAGTCTTCTCTGCAAAGACTCCACATACATGTGATTCTGGAACTCGTGGTGACTTGTGCTTGCGGAGGCCTACAGTCTGGATGAGATATACTGCTCTGTAGATCACCTATATAACCTGTATCAAATACCTGTAAACATGATGATTCAACAACAACAAAAAAAACAACAACAAAACACAAGACAAATGCATTGCATACAATGTCGAAACCCAAACAATAAATACAAATGTCAAAATATTTGCACGCATACTTATGATATCAATATTTCAGTCAGCAAGTATAACACGTTGATACTGTCAGGATATGTAATCATGTTTAAACAACAAAACAACAACAAAATAAAGAAAAATTCAATGCATACTATATCGACCATACAACCCACTTAAAATGCAAGTAATACCATTAGTCAAAACCCAAAAACCAAATACAAATGTCAAAATATTTGCACACAAAAACATGATCAAATGCCATCAACCTTCACTCCTGCTCGTGCCCCACAGATGAGCACC
The DNA here is from genome assembly GCA_036924085.1 of Ariolimax columbianus. NCBI lineage: Eukaryota > Metazoa > Mollusca > Gastropoda > Stylommatophora > Arionidae > Ariolimax > Ariolimax columbianus. The sequence goes on from JAVGWX010000002.1 coordinate 1,580,693, forward strand.
TGTTAATGCCCCCTTCAAAAGATACTAAGGTACTAAACTATGTCCCTAAACTATGACTAAGTTCTAACTTAATCAGATACTAAACTATGTCACTAAAGTATGACTAAGTTCTAATTTAATCAGATACTAAACTATGTCACTAAATCAGATACTAAACTATGTCACTAAACTATGACTAAGTTCTAACTTAATCAGATACTAAACTATGTCTGAGTCAAAAGTCAAAAACCGAATCGTCCACCTGTCGAATTACGTCATGCTGTAACCCTACTAGTCCAGGTGCAGTCTTTTGTCCCGAGGAATCAAAACCGAGTGTTGTGATCTAACTATTTCACCGTTGTTTCCCCAAATTCCCCGCATCAAAGCTACCTGGTCAGATATTAACCGAAGCATCGCGTCCACGTGTTACCTTGCGTCACGTAATCATTACCTGGCGCATCCAGCTATCCTGCGTCTCTTGTTCGTTCTGTCCGTTTCTCTGGTCGGAAATGTCCCTTTGATCTCGGTCAGTCTAGCTGCAGACTGACCGTCCGTGGTACGCTCATTGTCTGGCGTTTACTTGAGACAACGAATTCAAAGGAATTTTTAACATCTGGCCATTCCTCCATCTCTATACCCTACCCCCTAATTATTCAAATCTCCGTTTCCCAAGGATAACGGTAGATGAAACAAATTGTATGCAAATGCATACATCAACTGGAGTTTCACATGATAGCCCATGTGTGTAAGTACTCCACACGACTTTACCTAATGCCATTTCTGATTTCCATGTTTTTGGCTAGCGTCAGTAAACATTGTATCAACCGTTCCTTATCACTACTGCTTATTTTAACCAGACTATGCGTTGCCCCATCAGCTGTCTCTGATTGCTGCGCGATTTCCTCCTGTAAAACGCCCATCGTCTGGTCTGTTTGTTTCACGGTTGTTTGGTTCGTACCTACCGGTTCTCTGTTAGTGTTACGTACACTTACATCGTTCGCTACTTCAGCCTTCCGTCCATCTGTATTCACTATTTGTGGGAAAGACCTTTCACACTGTTCGTTTGACTGTTGGCTTATCTCGAACTGAGATCTTTTCATCTTTGCTTCGATGACTGGTTCGCTGTCCTGGCTGTGGTTAACCTGTCTTTCCCTTTTCTTCGTTTTCCTTAGAAACTCTGTTCCTCCTTTGTTGGCTGCACGAGTATTCTTAACCGGTGCGTCCGTTTCACATTCCAACTGTGCGTCATTCCCACTTCCTTCCTCGGTGACCGAAGGGTTGTCCCTTCTTTCGGTCTGTTCAACCACTTCTCCTGCATGGCTATAACCTGGCTTGGGTGGGCACGAAACCATAGCTGGTCCTGCCACCATTCCTCCTCCTCTCCTTTCCTCTTTATCTGACGAATCTCTGACTATTTCCTTGTTCGATTCTTCGTCGACTTTAACTAATGTTCTACCAGGCTTGACGTCCTGGTAAACTTGGCTCCTTTCAGCACGCCCGACCATGTTAATCGACGTAATACCCTCTTCCTGAATTCTCGGCCTACACTGTCCGATGCGGTAACATTTTATCTGGACCTCTGAGCGAACGTTTGTTTCGTTTGCATTGCGTAACCTGCCCTTCGTCCCTAACTTTTCTGGATACACAAAACCTGTATCTCTTTCTTTCTGTCCATCCGCCTCGTGCTCAAAGTCTCTTTGATAGCTCCTGTCCTGCCTCTCCATCTGTAACCGTACAAAAGGCCTCTTGTGGGCTAAGAATCTGCCCGATTCAAACTTCTGCCCAACCATTCCTCCTCCTCTCACTTGACTTAGCCTCTCCACCTGGGTCACACTCCTCCCCTTTTCGACACCTCTTTCCAGTCGTGCACACACGTCCGTCCTGAGATTTCCACCTCTGTCCCTCCACGGATCGGAATGTGGAAGTTGTACGGGCTTCCTACTCACTTTCCTACCACTCTGTCCCCTTCCAAAATACTGGGCCGTGTTTACACTTGTGATTTCTTTATTTCTTCTCTCCTTCCTAGCTGGTTTGAAAGCTCCGTTTTCAAACTGTTGCAACAGCTGTCGCAGCTTCCATTGGAGATCTTTTTCCTGTCTTTCCAGCCGAATAACTCTGCCTGTTAGTTCTCTTAGCTGGTTTTGTAGTTGACTTTTGTCCTCCCACTTATCGCTGACTGTAGCTCGTGCCATGAAAGGCTTGTTTTTGACAAACAGTCCTCCTCTTCTCCAGGAACTGTTAATATTCCGAAGAATATTAGGGCATCCGATAGACAAATGTCCAAAAGCTAGACAATGATAACATTGTTTAACATTGTCCAACCTCGACATATTGAATAAACCCGTCTGGCCCACCCAAAAAAATTATAAGACTGTCAAGTACGCACAAAGTCTTGTCAATAATACAACAATGGGTGGAAGAAAAATGTCACACTTACCAGTCAGATGATTGGAAAAGCTGTCTATGGTACTAACACTCTAACCACTAGCTACTCCTCTATTCCTAACTACACACACAAGTTATATATAACTGCGACACTTGTGTTAAACGTGCAAATCAAGATCTATAGCTACACACGCACTATATTTATAAATCTATAACTATCCGTGGTCAACAGGCACCAAAATAATAATAACGTGTAGCAGATCCCACTGTTTGCCTTGGCCGTGATCTAACTTAGAACATTCTCACACTCATCCACATCATCATGACCATACTCAGTAAATGACATATCACACAGCATGTGGCATATTTATTATATCATACTCATATCATAGAATGAGTAGAGAAATTACAAACACAATATAATACATATCTTAACTAAATATTCTACTAAAACGGGAATTGTAAGCATTAGCTATTGATGGAATTCCCAACTATCTAAAAACCCAGTTCTATTGCCTTGCAATTGCATCACACACACATCGCCTTAACTGCGTCTTCAACACACCTTATCAGATACTCTTCCTCACTGAAATCCCCTCAGGCGGGCGATCTCGACATAACTCGTTCACAATGTGTCCTTGCTTACAAACACACTTTCACATTATCTATTAATGCAAAACTCACACACCTATTTGAGCGATCCTGTTCTATCACTAAACATTCGTCCAACCGTCAATCAATCGCTCCTCTATCTAAGTCGGTGAGTTAAACATACTATCCACATTCAGTCTCTCTCTCTCCCATACAGCCTCTCTCTATCTAGCCTCTCCATCTCTCATCCAGCCTCCTCGAGCTAAACTTTGTCTCGAGTTATATATCCTCAAGCAAGGCCAGAGCTTGACCAATCGATCTCAGGTATGGTCATCTTCAATTCCAATTGGAACGAAACACTTTGCACACCTGTCACTCATTCTCTCGCAGCAAGCCCCGTTGCCAATTTCGTCTGTCAATCAATCTCCCCCTACCAAAATCGGAAGGCCAGTGGTCAGTTTCTACCTGTCCACATTCCTTAACCCAACTCTGTTCTTTGCTGAGACAGTGAGTGACCTTGACATGCATTCATGTAGCTTTAAGCTTTAACATGTTCAGGCATTCTAAACTCCCCTTGCTCCGGCGGGAACTGTTACATTATGTTATTTGCTGTGTGTGGTCATGAATGATGTGGACACATGTGGTAACATTCTAGATAGAATAACCCCAGTGGAAACCTGGACTCTGCTACATAACAAGGCTGCTATGCCCTTTATGTCTTGCTTGAGAACACAGTGGTCCTATTCTTGTCCACCCGGGTACCACCCAAGTGGTGCTATGGAAACAAAGTATAAAATTACCAGAGGGACTTCAAATGAAAAAGTTAAAAATGCCAGAGAAATTCTAAAGACCGTGCCATTGTCATGTAAGTTGGCAGTACCATTGTCATGTAAGTTGGCAGTACCATTACTAAATGACTTGTAGAGTGTTCTGCAGGTGGTATCACGAGCCACCCGACACTCCTAGCACTACTGACATGCCCCAAAGAGGATCAGAGTTCTGCTATTCTTTGTTTGAGCAGTGGAGTCCTGACATTTAAGAAAATTTATCAATAAATGAAGATGAAGTTTCAGTTTGGCGATGAGTGTCTGTCACTCCAACAAGTGTATGAGTGGAGTAGGAACTTCCAAAACGGTGGGAGTTCTCCAGCACACTTGAGTAGTGACGGCACTAGAGTTGATTGCAGCAGTTCAATGCATTTTTACGAAAATCATATCATTTGTTACGGCTTAATAGTTACTCATCACACTTGTCTGGTTTTCTCCTGTTAGGTAACAAAGAAAGCCTCCGCAAGCTTCTTGAACTGTCTGCAGTTAAAACAGAGTCCTCCTCAGCTGGGTCTTTGAGTTCATCCACCACAAGTGATGGGGACAGCCAAAGTTTCCTTTACTACAAGGGTGCTCTACTGGACATCGAGTCCCTCATGCAGAGACTGGACAGAAGTGAGAAGTCTAGAACTGCCCTGGAGAAAAACCTTCAAGACCTGACAGATGAACTCAGTAAGAGTTGCTGTTGTTGTATTCTAGCTAAACCTAGCCAATGTCAGGTTGGGGTTGTTGTGTTCTAGCTAGACCTAGCCAATGTCAGGTTTAGGTTGTTGTGTTCTACTAGAACTCAGCCAATGTCAGGTTTAGGTTGTTGTGTTCTACTAGAACTCAGCCAATGTCAGGTTTAGGTTGTTGTGTTCTACTAGAACTCAGCCAATGTCAGGTTTAGGTTGTTGTGTTCTACTAGAACTCAGCCAATGTCAGGTTTAGGTTGTTGTGTTCTACTAGAACTCAGCCAATGTCAGGTTTAGGTTGTTGTGTTCTACTAGAACTCAGCCAATGTCAGGTTTAGGTTGTTGTGTTCTACTAGAACTCTTACCTAGCCAATGTCAGGTTTAGGTTGTTGTGTTCTACTAGAACTCTTACCTAGCCAATGCCAGGTTTAGGTTGTTGTGTTCTACTAGAACTCAGCCAATGTCAGGTTTAGGTTGTTGTGTTCTACTAGAACTCTTACCTAGCCAATGTCAGGTTTAGGTTGTTGTGTTCTACTAGAACTCAGCCAATGCCAGGTTTAGGTTGTTGTGTTCTACTATAACTCTTACCTAGCCAATGTCAGGTTTAGGTTGTTGTGTTCTACTAGAACTCAGCCAATGCCAGGTTTAGGTTGTTGTGTTCTACTAAAACTCAGCCAATGCCAGGTTTAGGTTGTTGTGTTCTACTAGAACTCAGCCAATGCCAGGTTTAGGTTGTTGTGTTCTACTAGAACTCTTACCTAGCCAATGCCAGGTTTAGGTTGTTGTGTTCTACTAGAACTCAGCCAATGTCAGGTTTAGGTTGTTGTGTTCTACTAAAACTCAGCCAATGTCAGGTTTAGGTTGTTGTGTTCTACTAGAACTCAGCCAATGCCAGGTTTAGGTTGTTGTGTTCTACTAGAACTCTTACCTAGCCAATGTCAGGTTTAGGTTGTTGTGTTCTACTAAAACTCAGCCAATGTCAGGTTTAGGTTGTTGTGTTCTACTAAAACTCAGCCAATGTCAGGTTTAGGGTGTTGTGTTCTACTAGAACTCAGCCAATGTCAGGTTTAGGTTGTTGTGTTCTACTAAAACTCAGCCAATGTCAGGTTTAGGTTGTTGTGTTCTACTAGAACTCAGCCAATGCCAGGTTTAGGTTGTTGTGTTCTACTAGAACTCGTACCTAGCCAATGTCAGGTTTAGGTTGTTGTGTTCTACTAGAACTCAGCCAATGTCAGGTTTAGGTTGTTGTGTTCTACTAGAACTCAGCCAATGCCAGGTTTAGGTTGTTGTGTTCTACTAGAACTCAGCCAATGTCAGGTTTAGGTTGTTGTGTTCTACTAGAACTCAGCCAATGCCAGGTTTAGGTTGTTGTGTTCTACTAGAACTCAGCCAATGTCAGGTTTAGGTTGTTGTGTTCTACTAGAACTCAGCCAATGTCAGGTTTAGGTTGTTGTGTTCTACTAGAACTCAGCCAATGTCAGGTTTAGGTTGTTGTGTTCTACTAGAACTCAGCCAATGTCAGGTTTAGGTTGTTGTGTTCTACTAGAACTCAGCCAATGTCAGGTTTAGGTTGTTGTGTTCTACTAAAACTCAGCCAATGTCAGGTTTAGGTTGTTGTGTTCTACTAGAACTCAGCCAATGTCAGGTTTAGGTTGTTGTGTTCTACTAGAACTCAGCCAATGTCAGGTTTAGGTTGTTGTGTTCTACTAGAACTCAGCCAATGCCAGGTTTAGGTTGTTGTGTTCTACTAGAACTCAGCCAATGTCAGGTTTAGGTTGTTGTGTTCTACTAGAACTCAGCCAATGTCAGGTTTAGGTTGTTGTGTTCTACTAGAACTCAGCCAATGTCAGGTTTAGGTTGTTGTGTTCTACTAGAACTCAGCCAATGTCAGGTTTAGGTTGTTGTGTTCTACTAGAACTCAGCCAATGTCAGGTTTAGGTTGTTGTGTTCTACTAAAACTCAGCCAATGTCAGGTTTAGGTTGTTGTGTTCTACTAGAACTCAGCCAATGTCAGGTTTAGGTTGTTGTGTTCTACTAGAACTCAGCCAATGTCAGGTTTAGGTTGTTGTGTTCTACTAGAACTCGTACCTAGCCAATGTCAGGTTTAGGTTGTTGTGTTCTACTAGAACTCTTACCTAGCCAATGCCAGGTTTAGGTTGTTGTGTTCTACTAGAACTCAGCCAATGTCAGGTTTAGGTTGTTGTGTTCTACTAGAACTCAGCCAATGTCAGGTTTAGGTTGTTGTGTTCTACTAGAACTCGTACCTAGCCAATGTCAGGTTTAGGTTGTTGTGTTCTACTAGAACTCAGCCAATGTCAGGTATAGGTTGTTGTGTTCTACTAGAACTCAGCCAATGTCAGGTTTAGGTTGTTGTGTTCTACTAGAACTCTTACCTAGCCAATGCCAGGTTTAGGTTGTTGTGTTCTACTAGAACTCAGCCAATGTCAGGTTTAGGTTGTTGTGTTCTACTAGAACTCGTTCCTAGCCAATGTCAGGTTTAGGTTGTTGTGTTCTACTAGAACTCAGCCAATGTCAGGTATAGGTTGTTGTGTTCTACTAGAACTCAGCCAATGTCAGGTTTAGGTTGTTGTGTTCTACTAGAACTCAGCCAATGTCAGGTTTAGGTTGTTGTGTTCTACTAGAACTCAGCCAATGTCAGGTTTAGGTTGTTGTGTTCTACTAGAACTCGTACCTAGCCAATGTCAGGTTTAGGTTGTTGTGTTCTACTAGAACTCGTACCTAGCCAATGTCAGGTTTAGGTTGTTGTGTTCTACTAGAACTCAGCCAATGTCAGGTATAGGTTGTTGTGTTCTACTAGAACTCAGCCAATGTCAGGTTTAGGTTGTTGTGTTCTACTAGAACTCAGCCAATGTCAGGTTTAGGTTGTTGTGTTCTACTAGAACTCAGCCAATGTCAGGTTTAGGTTGTTGTGTTCTACTAGAACTCAGCCAATGTCAGGTTTAGGTTGTTGTGTTCTACTAGAACTCTTACCTAGCCAATGCCAGGTTTAGGTTGTTGTGTTCTACTAGAACTCTTACCTAGCCAATGCCAGGTTTAGGTTGTTGTGTTCTACTAGAACTCTTACCTAGCCAATGCCAGGTTTAGGTTGTTGTGTTCTACTAGAACTCGTACCTAGCCAATGTCAGGTTTAGGTTGTTGTGTTCTACTAGAACTCAGCCAATGTCAGGTATAGGTTGTTGTGTTCTACTAGAACTCAGCCAATGTCAGGTTTAGGTTGTTGTGTTCTACTAGACCTCTTACCTAGCCAATGCCAGGTTTAGGTTGTTGTGTTCTACTAGAACTCTTACCTAGCCAATGCCAGGTTTAGGTTGTTGTGTTCTACTAGAACTCTTACCTAGCCAATGCCAGGTTGCCATAACTATTTCCATCTGAGCCTAATTTTGCGACTTACAGTTCATGGCAAAATAAAAAAAAATTTTCAACAGGCTGAGCCAAAATTGCGATCTAAACATTGTATGACACATAATTAAACGATCTATGACATAAGTATTCATAGTAAAGATTTATATATATTAGTATGGTGTGTTAAATGGCTTTAACCTTCAGCGCACCAATGTTAGAAGATAACCACACTTCCTGGCCAACAAAAACGGTGTGCGGAAAAAACAATTTTTTTTTTGAACGGAGTCACTCCCGACAGCCATTTTTTACTGCTGAATACGTCCTCCATTATATACACGATATTTTGCCGGTTAAAGTATCGTATGTTCGATTACAAATGGCTTTTGAACAGTTTTAATTTTGTATACACCGTTTGGAGCAAGCCGACTTTTGCAAAAGGGGAGGTAGATTGTTGGGAAAGATTTTTATCGTGTAGATCTGTTTATTTTGTTTGTTTAAATGAAAGAACTACGTTTGAATTGGAAACTAACAGTTGTGGCGATATTGTGAACACAGTATCGATACGTTGTTGTGGTTTCCATGGTTTTCTATCGAAGCGAGTCCAAAATTTTCCCGAGATTTTCATAAATTTTAAACTTTTCTTTTTGAATCTCAAAAACTTGCGTACGAAGAAGAAGAATCTCAAAAACTAACAAACACACAACAAAAACAATAACACCCACATGTTCGTTATGCTATTGTGTATCTACACGCCAGAAAATCATATTTATTGACAAACAAACATAAAAGTTACAAATTTTGAAAGACGACTATCATAGCGACTAATTAAGAAAATTAATTAGGTCACAAAAGACTGACATTTTTTTCAAAAATATATTGGAGTGCCTAAGGTTAAAATGATAAAGCAAAAGCAAAAAGTGGAAAAACAACAAAACTACAAACTAAAATGTTTTTATGAAATGTGAGAAGCATAGTAAATAAAAGAGAAGAAACGGAATTGTATGTAGAAAATGAAAAACCAGATATAATAGGGTTAACAGAATCATGGACATATGAGGACATTGCAGATAGTGAACTTGAAATAGAGGGATATACAATGTTAAGGAAAGATAAAGTAGCTGGAGACAAGACTAAGGGAGGTGGTGTTTTATTATACTGTATAAATTCTGTTAAGTTAACTTTTTAAAACCCATCTACTCCACCAAAAAAAAAAAAATCACGCGGTCCAACTACCCCGATCTCCGCCGCTAGATAGTGGCTTCTCTCACTGTTACATAGCAACCAAAAAATCTCGCAACGTGTGAAATCTTGACTAATGCTGTATTTCCGGTTAAGATGGCATGGTAATTTCTAGTGTAAATATAAAAAAAAACAGTCAATATTTCTTCTCCGTCTGTTCTCAATCACCCGGTACCAAACCCTAGACACGGCTTTCCAAGTAGCAGATTGTAGTCCGGAGAACGAAATGTGTTGTGTCGCTAGTTTACAGCTTGACTGTGATATTTGCACCTTTCGGTTTGACAAATCTGTCTTCTGCATGGTCACTATTTCTAATTTCTGTGATTTTTTAAAAACAGTGGCATTTGAAGCAATGAAATCTTTGCTGCAGTCGCTGAGAGATGATGACACCCTTGATGGGTGTTTGGAAGATTAGGCTGAATTTGATGTGGACATTTATTGCAGCGATTTAGACAGTGAGTTGAATGAGACTGGGAATAACGAAGTTACTAATGTTTACCGGAATTAATAGCGACTTTACTAGGACTGGGTCTAGTAGTGTCGATGACGGATGGATTCTGGTCAACACAGCAAACATTCACCACGGTCATAAACACAATCCGGGGACGGCGTGGCCTAGTGGTTAAGTGGCACGGCTCACAACCAGAAGGTGCTGGGTTCGATCCCCATCACAGCACCGGCCGTTACCCCGGGGAAGCAAACCCTTAGAAAATGCAGGAGGAAGCAGACCCTTACATAAAATGCATGCTGAAGTCGGATGCACTGGGCCGACAGGCGCAAAATAAAAAACCACAGTGTAACGCACACCCGCCTTGGGGAATAGAGAAATAAGGCGAACGCAAAAAAAAAAAAAAAAAAAAATAAACACAATCCTATTGCACAGAGCTAGATCGGCCATCTTTTGGTCTGCGTAAATATGTAAACGTGGTCTGTAAAGCGAAGTGATAAGACTGAATTGACTGGGCACCCACACTGGACTGGAAATGGTTAAAATATCACATACTCAAATATTTGACTGCAGAATATATTGGAATAAAGATATTTGATATATGGGGTATCAATTTGTGTCAAATAGATTATAGTGACATCACCATGCAAACTTTGACCTCTCTGGGGGAGCACTGTTTCCTTCCCCGCAACAAGTTCTTCTTATGTATCCACAGCAGCTGTAATGGTTTCTGTACCTCTGTGAGCTGTTGATTAGTTTTCTCAAATGTGTTTCAAGTTATTTCATCTTTTACTCCTGTATCAATAAATGGGTTATTACCATTTCTCATGGGGGGGAAGATTAACATCTGGTCAGGCAAAATATACTGATCAGACATGTTAGTCAGGGTCAGGCAAAATATACTGGTCAAGACCCACACCTTGGTTTCCCCATAGCTTTTCCTGGAAACCGACTGTTTTCATGACAGCCTGGCTAACGAGGTGATGGACCGCCGACGTGATCCCCATAGTAGTGAGCGACATGCAGATGAAGCCAAGCGTAGCAGAACAGCATGGAGGACCCCGGTCCACCTTCATCAGCACGCTTGGGATGTGAGGAAATCTACTGTAACCCGTCACTTAACGTCCTTTTGAAGGCGCACAAAAAAGTAAACCTACTCATTGTGGGCATTCAAAACAACACCACGATTTCTCTTGTCAAACACAGAACAGGTGATCCAAAATTGTTTGGACTCATGATACAGCATTGTCGTACCCCTTTTGGAAGTACACCCATTAAAAATGTGTGTTGAAGTTGGATGTACTGTACAATTAGGTACAAAACACAGGACAGCATACTCTTGTCTTAGTAAACAAGGGTGAGAAACAGCCATCCCAAAAAGTATCCTGACACTACATCCCCAACAGCAGTATCTTCTATGAAACTACATGTACCTTTGAATGTGTAGTTAATATCTCTAATTTGATGCTTGCAGAAACTACTAAGACGCACCTGGTGGAGCAGGAGAGTACTTGCACCAAGCTTCAACATGACTTACGCAAGGCTCGTTCTGACTTTGACCAGGAGAAGACACTATGTAACTCAGCTCAGTCTCTTAATAAGGAGTGGCATCGGACGGCAGCTGAGTCCAGGTGAGTCAGTACTAGTTTCTGGAAAGGTCCAGGCTTAGTATATGCTGTTGATGGGGATGAAGTGTTATTTAGATTGTACTAGGCCATTTTGGATTGTAACCACTTCTCTTCTTCACTGCCGTGTAAGTCAAGTGTACCGTTATATAGCTGGGTATGTGACCCTTTGCTGTGAGAGAGAAGAACTTGAACTGCTGTGCCACTCATGCCAAGCACTCTTACTGGTCTGTACACAAGATGATTCATGCATTGACTCTCCTAGCAGTTTACCCAGCTGTAATTGGGAGACCTTACTCTGCCTGAGTTAGGGAATGCATCTCAGCACTTGACAAACATGGAGATTTTGGTACATAATGAAACCTCCAACACCTGATACTCTAACACATCGCTGTCTCTCCGATGGAACTACCCTGGGGCCAGGAAAGCTGCAGCCTGGCTAAGAGGTTAGGTATCCAAGAGGGAAAGCAAACTCAGTCCTAAAAATGCAGTGTTAGGTGACCTGGGCTATGCAGATATTGCAGCCTCACTGTAAATTTTGGTTACACCGTCCTATTGTAGACACACAATGAAGAACTATCCCAATGCATCTCTCTCTTTCATAGAACTACCCCAATGGATGTCCATCTCTCTCTTTCATAGAACTACCCCAATGGATGTCCATCTCTCTCTTTCATAGAACTACCCCAATGGATGTCCGTCTCTCTCTTTCATAGAACTACCCCAATGGATGTCCATCTCTCTCTTTCATAGAACTACCCCAATGGATGTCCATCTCTCTCTTTCATAGAACTACCCCAATGGATGTCCGTCTCTCTCTTTCATAGAACTACCCCAATGGATGTCCGTCTCTCTCTTTCATAGAACTACCCCAATGGATGTCCGTCTCTCTCTTTCATAGAACTACCCCAATGGATGTCTCTCTCTCTCTCTTATACAACTACCCCAATGAATGTCTCTCTCTCTCTCTTATACAACTACCCCAATGGATGTCTCTCTCTTATACAACTACCCCAATGAATGTCTCTCTCTCTCTTATACAACTACCCCAATGGATGTCTCTCTTATACAACTACCCCAATGAATGTCTCTCTCTTATAGAACTACCCCAATGCATGTCTCTCTTTCATAGAACTACCCCAATGGATGTCCGTCTCTCTCTTTCATAGAACTACCCCAATGGATGTCTCTCTCTTATACAACTACCCCAATGAATGTCTCTCTCTCTCTCTTTTACAACTACCCCAATGGATGTTTCTCTCTTATACAACTACCCCAATGAATGTCTCTCTCTCTCTCTTTTACAACTACCCCAATGGATGTTTCTCTCTTATAGAACTACCCCAGTAGATGTCTCTCTCTCACAACTACCCCAATGGCTGTCTTTCTCTCTCTCTTATACAACTACCCCAATGGATGTCTCTCTTATACAACTACCCAAATAGATGTCTCTCTCTTATACAACTACCCCAATGGATGTTTCTCTCTTATAGAACTACCCCAGTAGATGTCTCTCTCTCACAACTACCCCAATGGCTGTCTTTCTCTCTCTCTTATACAACTACCCCAATGGATGTCTCTCTTATACAACTACCCAAATAGATGTCTCTCTCTTATACAACTACCCCAATGGATATGTCTCTCTCTTATACAACTACCCCAATGGATGTCTCTCTCTCTCTATCTTACAACTACCCCAGTAGATGTCTCTCTCTCTCTCTCTCTTTTACAACTACCCCAGTAGAAGCATCTCTCTAAAACAACTACCCCAATAGATGTCTCTCTCTAATAAACTACCCCAGTAGAAGCATCTCTCTAATAGATGTCTCTCTCTTATAGACCTACCCCAATGGATGTGACTCTCTCCTGTTATTATTAGTTTCTCATCGCAAGCAATGACATCAACAGACGGTTTATCTTGATGATGTAACTTGCGCTGTATTTTATTTTTGTGAGGAAGTAACTTTGTTGGTTCAACCTCACTCTCTGGTCCCGAGCTACCTTGGACCAGGACTGAGAAATAAATTGTCCCTGCAGTTGCCGTTAGGTTTTAACCTCTGATGGGGGAAACAGCTGCACCTTAAGAGGTTTGCAACCGTGATCAGAAGGCACTACTGGGACACTTCCTGTGGAACTGCCTATACATCATAACACACATAATAGTCTCACCAAAACCATGTACATTATGATGGCTTGCACCACCTGTGTCAGACCAGTAATCAAACTCCAAGGCCATCATCAGGGCCAGCTTGAGGTGTAGCAGGTTACCTCCCATGGACTAAACAGGTTACCTGAATTACTTCATCATCATCTTCTATCTACTTGTGTCGTGGGGAGGTGTACTTTTCTGCCGTGTACCTGAATTACTTCATCATCCACTTGTATTGTCAGATGTCGTGGGGTGGTGTTCTTTTCTGTCGTGTACCTGAATTACTTCATCATCCACTTGTATTGTCAGATGTCGTGGGGAGGTGTACTTTTCTGCCGTGTACCTGAATTACTTCATCATCCACTTGTATTGTCAGATGTCGTGGGGAGGTGTACTTTTCTGCCGTGTACCTGAATTACTTCATCATCCAATTGTATCGTTAGATGTCGTAAGCATAATGACACAAGAAACGAAGATCCGCATCTTCAACCTGTATGGCCCACCCAACAAAAACCTGTCGCTCTCGAGTATGAAAATCAAGGACTCCAGCTGCCTAGTAGTTGGAGACTTCAACAGCCACTCGGAGAGATGGTGATATTTGGACACAGACAACAAAGGTGATGAAGTTGAAGACTGGGAGATAGACACAAATCTCTATCTTATCAATAGGCCGGAGGATAGCCCTAGCTTCTATTCTAGAACATGGCATACCACCTCTACTCCAGACTTGGCCTTTTCCACGGTGGATATTCACCACAAAATTCACCAGGTGCTCAACCAATTGGCAGGTAGTGACCACAGGCCAATTAGGCTAGAAATTGATATGGAAGTAAAACCGCTCCCACGTTAGAACTATAAACGAGCCAACTGGGACAGATTTGCAATGCTGACAGATGGGCTGTGTGAAACAATCAACACACAGAATAACAATATGAAACCCATGGTGGAAAGCCTAAGCAAAGCAATAATGCAAGCAGCCACCGAAACCATCCCAAGAGGGGCAAGGAAAAACTAAAGCCATATTGGAATGATGAATTGCAGAAAGCGGAAGACGAAGTCTCAAATGCTAGGAACATGGCAGAGAGAGAACAATCTATGCAGGCAAATATCGCCCTCCAAGCCATCACAGCGAAATACAAAAGAACACTAAACCAAATAACAAGAGACAGCTGGGAAAAAAAACAGAAAGCCTCAATTTAGACAAAGAAGGGAACAAACTATGGAAGCTAGTCAGAGCCATGAATGACGAAACTCCATCAAACAAACAAATTACCATCAAGCAGGGCGACAACATGCTCACTGGAAAAAAAAACAGCAAACGCCTTTATAGAACATTATGCCAGAGCAAACCACATTGATGTCCCTACAGACAGGCACACAGACATTAGTGATGAACAAAAGAGCCACGACAACATCAATATGGCACCAGAGGAGCACATGATGGCAAAACTAACAATGAATGAAATGGAAGAGGCCATGAGAACTTTAAAGAAAAAGAAATTGCCCGGAAAAGATGGGGTAACAAATGAAATGCTGATGGGGTTGGGCCAAACAGCAAAGAGGAAGTTACTATCAGTCCTGAACCAAAGCTGGAAAAGGGGAATTGTACCGCAAGCATGGAAAGATGCTGTACTTATACCAGTACCAAAGAAAGAAAAAGATAGAACAGATCCAAATGGATACAGGCCTATCAGTCTACTGAGCTGTGTAGGAAAACTGATGGAGCGTATGATAAACACCAGACTGATGTGGCATCTGGAAGAAAAACACATACTAATTCCACAGCAAGCCGGCTTTAGACAGCACAGATCCACTGAGGACCAGATCACTCTCATAGCCCAGGAAATAGAGGATGCTTACCAGAAGAAAAAATACACAGTAGCGGTTTAGGTGGATTTAGAGAAGGCATTTGACAAGGTGTGGAAAGAGGGACTTAAAGTCAAGCTACGAATAAGTGAAGTTTGTGGGAAAATGTACAGATGGATCAGCCACTACCTCGAAAACAGAACAGCCAGAGTTCAAGTACAAGGGCAGATTACTGTCACCCACACTTTTCCTGGTGTATATAAATAACATCACAGAGAATATACCAAGAAGAGTCCACAGCTCCATATTTGCAGACGTTCTGGCTATGTGGACCTCTGAAAATAATCTCACTATAGCAAGCAATCGGATGCAGCAGGCCCTAACATCGTTGGAGGAGTGGGCGAACTCATGGCTGGTCAAAATAAATGAGGAAAAAACAACATGTACGATATTCTCGCTTTCAAACAAACCGCAGAACACCAATATAAGTCTTAACGGCAAATATCTGCGAGCAA
The DNA here is from genome assembly GCA_036924085.1 of Ariolimax columbianus. Taxonomy (NCBI): domain Eukaryota; kingdom Metazoa; phylum Mollusca; class Gastropoda; order Stylommatophora; family Arionidae; genus Ariolimax; species Ariolimax columbianus. Next base: position 1,596,294 of record JAVGWX010000002.1, read on the forward strand.
ACGACAACCCAAACTACCAGGGAGTCACATTTGATCGGCGCATGACATGGAAAAGTCAGATTGAGAGAAACCGAATGAGAGCCAGACAAAGAATGTCAATCATGAGGAAACTTGCTGGCACAAGCTGGGGAGCAGACGAAAGTATACTAAAGAAACTGTACACTGGAAGAGTGAGACCAGTTCTCGAGTATGGCATTGCGGCATGGACAACAGCAGCAAAGGCAAACTTTAGTAAAATTAGCAAACTTCAAAAGCAAGCCATGAGAGTTATAACAGGAGGCATGACCGACAGAAGAGACTGCAGAGCCCAGCAGCAAGCAGAGAAACTGACAGACCATCCAATGCATCAGAGACTAAATAGATTATGAAATGGGAAACTAAAGCGGAGAAACTTTGCAAAAATAGCCAAAGCAAAGATGAGCGAAAACCCTATGAACACATTAAGAACACCAAAGCCCATCCCTACTGTACGCAAACCTACCTGAAAGCAGCATATCATTCCGGAGGTGGTAGAAAATATACCAGGTATTGGAATACAAGAACAGCCAGACTGAAAAAGAAAGAAGAGACATAACCCTGAGGTACATAACGAAAAACTACCCAAGCATGGACTGGACCAATGCATATACCGACGGTTCTGTAACAAACACAACACAGAACTGAGGGGCAGGGGTATTCCTGAGCCTACCAAATGGTAGAAAAATAACACTGTCAGTGGCAACTGGAAAATACACAAGCAATTTCAGAGCGGAGGCAGAGGCACTGAGGGCTGACAGGCAAAAGAAATGAAAGCCAGATAGTCCTGTTTACAGATACCCTGGCCGTAGTCACAGCACTAAAAAGCCAGAAAAATGCTGAACTTAATGATTTAAGAGCAGTACTCTGTCAACTATGCCAGCAGTCCGCACCAAAAAGAGTAGTGGTACAGTGGGTTCCATCCCACTGTAACATCCAAGGCAACGAGGAGGCAGACAGACTAGCAAAAGAAGGTGCAAGACTACCACAACCAGATTCTAGTGTGACCTATGAAGAGTCCAAAAGGCTTATTAGAGCCAGATGCATGGCCAAATAGGAAACAGAACACACTGGCTACACAAAAAACGATGCCTACTACCAGTTGAACAGAAGAGAGCAGGTCGTGGTCTTCAGACTCCGCACAGGCCACAACAGACTGAGGTAACACCTATTCAATAAACTGAAGGTATGTGGTACTGACGAATGCACTTGTGGTACTGGGAAAATGACTGCTGAACATCTGCTGCAAAACTGCCCGACATACGAGGACCAGAGAAAGCACATGTGGACATCACCAGTGGCAACACTAGACAAGCTCTATGGCAGTGTCGACAGCCTCAGGATGACCGCTGCTTTCTTTGAACAAATACAGGTTGACGTTTGACAGCGTACAAAGAAGAAGAAGATGTCGTAGGGAGGTGTACTTTCCTGTCGTGTACCTGAATTACTTCATCATCCACTTGTATCGTTAGATGTCGTGTACCTGAATTACTTTATCATCCACTTGTATCGTTAGATGTCGTGTACCTGAATTACTTTATCATCCACTTGTATCGTTAGATGTCGTGGGTTAGGTGTACCTGAATTACTTCATCATCCACTTGTATCGTTAGATGTCATGGGTTAGGTGTACCTGAATTACTTCATCATCCACTTGTATCGTTAGATGTCGTGGGGAGGTGTACTTCTCTGTCCCCTTTCTAAATATGCAGGGCGAACGTTTTCTTTAGAATTAAAAACAAAAATAATATATTCCTTTTATTATATAGCAACTTGTGGCTACACAAATACAATACTAGTTTATCATTATCAATCACTGAACTATCTTTGAGGCATTATGCTGCAAATAGTCAGATGTCACGGGCTGCTGTAATCAATCCTCTTTTCTAATCTATTTCTCTCCCTAACAACACAGTTTAATTGTTAACTATGTTGTTTCTTTGCTATCCTGCAGCTTGTGTGTTGTCCCGTCCTGTTTTCACTGAAATAAAAAGTCGTCTCAAGTCCATCTTGAGGTAACTGATCTCTTTGTGTGCCAACAGTTTTCTCTCACATGACTCTGGGGAAGTGATTCCTGGTGTTTTCCCAACACTTTCTTCCTCACAGGATACAGGGAAGCAGTCCCTAGTGTTTTCCCAGCACTTTTCTGATCTGAGCCACTCTTGGACTACGGCAGACCTTGAGACGCACTGACTGTCGCACAGATACTTACTAGAATCAGTGTCAGCTAGAGGCATGCCTCAGCTTGACCAATGCTCTGACCTCTCTATAAGACATCTGCCAGACTCCCCAATGTCCACTCATAAAGTTAAGCTATCTGTCTTGAATGCTGCTCTCCTACTCCAGTTTCCTGTCCCTCCTAAACCACTCCCTTGTGCCAATCTCCATTACAGTACTGGATGATTCCAAAATAACTGTACCTTGATACATGCTGTTGCGCCAGTTTTACTTATGACATGAGACAGTCCTCCGAGGCAGACAAACTCTTCATGACAACGACATGTAGAACAACTCTTCTCCTGGAGTTTACTTAACTTTGGTTACTTCCTATATTCCTGTCTCTCAGGTGACTTGAGATCATGTCTCTCAGGTGACTTGATATATTTTGAGATCTTGTCTCTCAGGTGACTTGAGATCCTGTCTCTCAGGTGACTTGAGATCCTGTCTCTCAGGTGACTTGAGATCCTGTCTCTCAGATGACTTGATATATTTTGAGATCCTGTCTCTCAGATGACTTGATATATTTTGAGATCCTGTCTCTCAGATGACTTGATATATTTTGAGATCCTGTCTCTCAGATGACTTGATATATTTTGAGATCCTGTCTCTCAGGCGACTTGATATATTTTGAGATCTTGTCTCTCAAGTGACTTGATATATTTTGAGATCTTGTCTCTCAGATGACTTTATATATTTTGAGATCCTGTCTCTCAGATGACTTGACATATTTTGAGATCTTGTCTCTCAGGTGACTTGATATATTTTGAGATCCTGTCTCTCAGGTGACTTGATATATTTTGAGATCCTGTCTCTCAGATGACTTGATATATTTTGAGATCTTGTCTCTCAGATGACTTGATATATTTTGAGATCCTGTCTCTCAGATGACTTGATATATTTTGAGATCCTGTCTCTCAGATGACTTGATATATTTTGAGATCCTGTCTCTCAGATTATTTGATATATTTTGAGATCCTGTCTCAGTTTCTGATTAATGACTATTATAGCCACACTGGTAAAATGTATGCAAAGATCCTAGAACAGAGAAAAAGATCCTAGAACAGATGCAAAGACTTATTGTTGAACCTCAACTGTCCCAAGCTCAATTTAAATTTCGCCGGGGTATGGGCTGCACAGACGCCTTATTCATCTTAAGGCAATTAAGCCAAAGATCAATAGAATACAAGGCAAAACCTATACATTGCTTTCATTGATCAAGAGGAAGCATCTGATAGGGTAGACAGGACTAAACTTTGGAAGATGATGGTGTACAAGGCCAGCTACTTGATAATGTCAGAGCACTCTATCGTTCTAGTACAAACGTCGTCAGAATGACTGATGGTGTCACAGATGCTTTTGAAATCACTACCGGCATTAGGCAGGGGGTGTGTGCTTTCTCCTCTGCTGTTTAGCATCTACATGGACACAATCGCATCAGAGACCAGACAAATTGAGACATCTAAAGCAGAGCAGAACTCTACATGAATTACTCTTTGTAGATGATCAGTGTCTGCTGTACGACTATGAAAATAAACTGCAGAATCACATGAACATGTATGGGCTACCTGGCCTACATACAACATGGGAATTAACAAGAAGAAAACATAAACTTTGAGGATCAGAAGAGAACATCTGAGCCACTCAACAAGTGTCAATGATACTAGCCTTCAACAGGACCACTAGTTCGAGTATTTGGGCAGTATTTTGTTGGCAGACGGCAGGGAAATCGAGACTAGGTGTGAGAAAGCATCTGCTGTAACTTAGCTGTCATAACTGCTTAGGGATCCGAGCATTAGTTTGGCAATAAAGCAAAAGCTTATAAACAGTATATGTATGCCAACTCTGTGCTACCAGTGCCAAACATGGCCTCTGTCCAGAGCGTGTGAGAGCAGAATCTCGACTTGTGTGAAATGAAGTGTTTGAGGAAGGTAATCGGTGTTACCAGGAAAGACAGAATGCGGATTGACGACATTCAATGGTCGGCACTACGGCTTGTACAGAATACATTTCTATACACAAAATGCGTTGGTTTGGTCTTCTCATGAGGATGCACTCTCGTCAACTTCCACTGATGGCTTACAGTACTGGTTACAGGGCAATGGGGCGGCCGCGAGGCAGGTGGATAGATGACAGAGTGATTGTGCAGCAACACGGGCTCACATTGACCGACGCAGCGCACTTGGTGCAGGAATGCAACTTAAGCTTCACATGACACTTAACAGCATCAGTGGAAAGAAAACTAACGTATGACCATTATCTGGCCCCACGTGAAACATAGGGGCACCACTACAGGAAGTCTATGAGTAAGTATTTGCAATGGTTTTACATCAGAGAGCTGCTAGCCCCTTGTGTAACCTTATTTAGTTGCCTTTTACAACACACTTGGAAGGTTCCAGTGTCCGGATTGTTTTTCCCATCCATTATCTTTGTTTCACAATCTATACAGTTCAAACACTCCTTATATCCCAATGTGTAAATCTGACACATTTACAAATACAAGACTCTGCAGATAATCCCAATGGATAACAGTGACAAGGAAAACTTTCTCCAAGTGGTACCAGGCCCAATGTGACCTTCCGAGCATGTAGTAAAGGTGACTAAAGAGGGTTGTGCATGAGGTATGCTAGCAACCTCATCATGTAAAACCATTGCTATTGATACTAGCAGTGCAAATACTCAGCTGCAGACTTTCTGTAAAGGAACCAGCTGTAGTGGTGATCCTATGTTTTAGATAGATAGCTAAAAGATGAATCACCATGATCAATGGTAGAAGTAGAATCAAGCCTGAGTAATCCTGTAGTATGAGAGTGGTCTAACAGAGGAGTCTAGTGTTGGGGCGACCAACATCTACAGTCTGGAGGAACTGAACAGTGGTCTAACAGAGGAGTCTAGTGTTGGGGCGACCAGTGTCTACAGTCTGGAGGAATGTTTAGTTATATACTGAAAGTGATGAACACCAGTTAATGAAACTACTGCATGAACCTAGCAAATTGAGATCACCATTTTGTGCTGACAGCAGCCACTGACTGCTTACATCAGGGTCAGCGAACCACAGCTGACCAAGACTGCTTACATCAGGGTCAGCGAACCACAGCTGACCAAGACTGCTTACATCAGGATCAGCGAACCACAGCTGACCAAGACTGCTTACATCAGGGTCAGCGAACCACAACTGACCAAGACTGCTTACATCAGAGTCAGCTGACCAAGACTGCTTACATCAGGGTCAGCGAACCACAGCTGACCAAGACTGCTTACATCAGGGTCAGCGAACCACAGCTGACCAAGACTGCTTACATCAGGGTCAGCGAACCACAGCTGACCAAGACTGCTTACATCAGGGTCAGCGAACCACAACTGACCAAGACTGCTTACATCAGGGTCAGCGAACCACAACTGACCAAGACTGCTTACATCAGGGTCAGCTGACCAAGACTGCTTACATCAGGGTCAGTGAACCACAACTGACCAAGACTATTTCTTCTCCAAGCGGCAGCCCTGGAAACAGAGTGCACTTGTGAAATCTGGCTTAGAGAATAGGTACTGCAGTGGGAAGGCAAACTAGGTATTCAAAAAAAATGTAGCAGAAATCCTATATTGCAGGCTCATTGTAAAATATGAGAAAATTTCCTCTCTAGGTGGAATGCTGAAGAAGAATGTGTAAACCATATGCTAATGCTCTAGACCACAAAAATGGTCACCAGTCTTATCCCCTAAATCAGGTTATGGACTTCAAGTTAGGGGGACAAATTCTGAGGCCTGTGTGTTTCATGACTTAAAGTCACATATTGTGGAACATTTTTATGTGACTGAAAGATTGACGGATAGTGGAACATGTCTTATAACTTGCTGAATCTTCCAGGTCCCACATGATGGCTGCTCTAAACAGTTTGAACTGTGTGCTCAATAAAGATGAGGGAAAGTCCAAGAACGAGGAGCACAGGTCTAAAAGTGAAGAGCATAAGAAGAGGGATGTCAGGAGAGATGGTGTAGAGAAGGAAAAGTCTGAGGTGTGAAGGAGGAACTGGCTTAGAGACCAGAATGTTTGTTAGCTTCCTGTGTCTTGATGCTGTGAGGAAACAGTTGTGTTCTGTTAACCTTTACTGCACCTCATTAACAATTGAGCACATCATGTTTGTCTGTGGTTGTTGACTTTGAGATTAACATTTCTGTTGGTCAATAACTATAATTGTGTTTGTGTGTAGAGACATAATGAATACAGAACTTGTTAGTGTTTTTGTGTGTGTTAGTTTCTGAGATACAAAAAGATGGTGAAAAATTTATAAAAACAGCGCAGCGGCTTCTCAATTAAGCGATCAGGGTTCAATCCACAGTTGGTGCAGGATTTTTTTTTCCTGATTGCAAACCAGCTCCTGTAGTCAACCCAGCCGCCAAAAAATGGGTACCAGAAAAAAAATGAGAAGTAAAAGCAGCCGGCGTAATGTTGATCACATCATCCACTATGTGCCACAAAATACCATATTACCAATACGCTGCATGGTGTGACCTTTACTTTACAAACATTTGGACTCTCTGATAAGTTACGACACTGTTCTTTTAAATATCAGCACAGCTGTTCAAACTAAATCAATAACTTCACCATCCTATGGTAACGGGCTGGCCCCAATACGCGTCAAAGAATAAGATAAATTGTTTCAAATCCATTTGTAGTATAATACTTTTGTAGGTAGAAAACCTGTGTAGAAGTGACGTATTCATCATAACAAATTGTCTATTTCTACGGTAGCCGGCTTGGTCATTATATGATTAAAATGGTGTATGACTGGCCGTTTTACTTTGCGCAACAATGGCGGGCGAAAGGACATTTTGTTTTCATGGGGATGGTGTGGTACAGGTTGAGAGCTTCATGTACAAACATCATAGTAGTTCCTGTCCTGCTGTGTGGTGTTGAGGAGGAGCAAGGGACTTTAGGAAAACAAAATTCTCTGGGACTCATATTGATCTGTTTGTTCTTGTACATGTTATATGAGATGTTTGCTCTTTGACAGTCAATGCCAAATGAAAGAATGTTTTATGATATAAAGGAAATGAAACATGTGTATGTGTCTGTTCATGAATTATTGAGATGATGTAGAAAGTCCGACAGGGAACCCCATGCCAAGCTTATGGTTTCTTCAAGATGGGACATCCGGGTCCCAATGCCAAGCCCTCGTTACTCTGATTTGCAAGGTGGGGCAGCTGAAGTGCCCACGCCAAGCCCTCCTTTATGTGAGTGGTTTCTGGGATGGCTCTGTGTGACATAGAACATAAGACCACTGCTATTCTGATAGCATGTTGTAAGAAGTGACTAGGAATGGTGTGGGCTAGTGGTTAAGTGACATGGATCACAACCCGAAGGTGCTGGGTTCAATCCCCATCACAGCACCCGCCATTACCCCAGGGAAGCAAACCCTTAGAAAATGCAGGAGGAAGCAGACCCTTAGAAAATGCAGAAGGAAGCAAACCCTTAGAAAATGCAGGAGGAAGCAAACCCTTAGAAAATGCAGGAGGAAGCAGACACTTACATCAAATGCTTGCTGAAGTCGGATGCACTGGGCCGACGGGTGCAAAATAAAAACTATAGTGCAACGCACTCTGCCTTGGGGAATAGAGAAATGAGGTGATAAAAAGTGACTGAACAGTGAGGGTAGAAGACTCCATAACTCATGACTTTACACAGGTCAAAAGCTTTCTGAGTGTGCAGTAGTAGCCTTCTGGGTTAGAAAGTTTAAAAAGAATAGCCCATGCAAGCTGCGGAATGAAAGAATTACTGGGGGTCAGAAGTAGATGCAGTGGCCTCTGGAGACGTCAGACAGTCTGTGGTGGATAGACTGGAACCACACCAAAAGCTGGTAGGACATACCAGACAGAAAATGAACTAGATTGGACACCTGCAAGTGGTCAACGATTACTTTGATCGTCAATCACAGCGGTTTATTTCCATTAACATCAATGAAACAGGAAAGCCACATAGTTGGTTCATTATTGCATGACAAGTCAAGACCAATATAGTAGAGTCCTCAATCATGGCCAATATAGTAGAGCCCTCAAACAATCATGACCAATATGGTAGAGCCCTCAAACAATCATGACCAATATAGTAGAGCCCTCAAACAATCATGACCAATATAGTAGAGCCCTCAAACAATCATGACCAATATGGTAGAGCCCTCAAACAATCACGACCAATATAGTAGAGCCCTCAAACAATCACGACCAATATAGTAGAGCCCTCAAGCAATCATGACCAATATGGTAGAGCCCTCAAACACTCATGACCAATATGGTAGAGCCCTCAAACAATCATGACCAATATGGTAGAGCCCTCAAACAATCATGGCCAATATGGTAGAGCCCTCAAACACTCATGGCCAATATGGTAGAGCCCTCAAACAATCATGACCAATATAGTAGAGCCCTCAAACACTCATGGCCAATATAGTAGAGCCCTCAAACACTCATGGCCAATATAGTAGAGCCCTCAAACACTCATGGCCAATATAGTAGAGCCCTCAAACAATCATGACCAATATAGTGGAGCCCTCAAACACTCATGACCAATATAGTGGAGCCCTCAAACAATCATGACCAATATAGTAGAGCCCTCAAACAATCATGACCAATATGGTTGTCACTTATGACCAAAACTGACCCAGTATGGCAGCAGAGTTGTTTCAAGCATCTATAAAATGGTTACTTGACTTTGTTAGAGGAAGGGCGAGTCTCTAACAACGCATGTGCCTGAACATACACGCCCTATCTCACCAGCTTGTAATACATGTCCTAGCCAAGGCCGCCTCGTCCCGCTGACATCTGTCCAGTTCTTTCCCACAGCTCTATATTAGTGACTTTACCATGCCATTTTATTTACTCAATTCGGTGCAAGCATCCATTGATGAAAGATTGGACCCATTTAGTTGTATTTTTCTTTGTTCCCCATGTCACACAATAGGACAGACTTCAATTTCATTTGGTTTCCACAAATTCCCTAAAGCTTCTCTGCCTTTTGTATTCCTATTTTAATACGCACCTTGTCTCTCAGTAGACATTTAACAGCTGTTCTGTCATGATGGTAGTACAATGGCTTGAGTGACTGTTGTACTAGCGGTGATGACTTGAGTGACTGTTGTACTAGCAGCGATGGTTTGAGTGACTGTTGTACTAGCGGTGATGGTTTGAGTGACTGTTGTACTAGCGGTGATGGTTTGAGTGACTGTTGTACTAGCGGTGATGACTTGAGTGACTGTTGTACTAGCGGTGATGACTTGAGTGACTGTTGTACTAGCAGCGATGGTTTGAGTGACTGTTGTACTAGCGGCGATGGTTTGAGTGACTGTTGTACTAGCGGTGATGGTTTGAGTGACTGTTGTACTAGCGGTGATGGTTTGAGTGACTGTTGTACTAGCGGTGATGACTTGAGTGACTGTTGTACTAGCGGTGATGGCTTGAGTGACTGTTGTACTAGCAGCGATGGTTTGAGTGACTGTTGTACTAGCGGCGATGGTTTGAGTGACTGTTGTACTAGCGGTGATGGTTTGAGTGACTGTTGTACTAGCGGTGATGGTTTGAGTGACTGTTGTACTAGCGGTGATGACTTGAGTGACTGTTGTACTAGCGGTGATGGCTTGAGTGACTGTTGTACTAGCGGTGATGACTTGAATCTATGGTCAAATATCCTCGTATGGCCAAGCCCCTAACGTACATGCACTCTTTCAGTAGAGACAGAACACTAACTTATGTACACTCTAACAGTAGTCCTCTGTATCAGTTTGGTTGCTAGCCCAATGCACAACACAACTTTGGGATAAGTAACACTTTATTTTCAAAAGAGGAGAGGGTATGAATGAGTGTCAATAAACTATGTAAACATAGACATGACATCTGATATAATTCATTGGCTCTTTCTGTAACTACAGTCCATGACGATAACACACATGACTTTTATGACCAATCCGTGCAGAGAAGCGTTTCCACAGTGTGGGTTTGTGCAAGAAAAGTCAGGACTGTTTGCGGCATCGCATGGTATGACGTGTCTTCTCAAATGCTGAGTCCTTAGCCTATCCACATCAGTATCCCCTTTGTATGTATTCCATGCTTAATCCTGTCCCTCCATGTAACACGATCCAAATGGATGCCAGCATCATTGATATCCTGCAGACAACATCTGATATCACAGGTTGTAAGATAACCACAGAATGAGCTTAGTTGAATGTGTCAGTCAATATTATCAAAACAACATGAATATTGTTATTATATATGACAATCAGAATAAAATATGCAGAACCACCGCCACTTTTAACAACTGGTTTTGTTAGTGCATTTTGGGACACCTCTGCAGAATTGGGAGTGTTTACACAATGTCACCATCTCAAAGCTGTTGCTACCAGCTGTTCAAGAGTTATAAGTGCCATTATTTTACTATCAAAAATAGTCATGTGATTTCTCTTATATGAAACAAACATTGAAAAATGTAGATGTCAAACTTATTTGGTTTTTTTGGTAATAATTGAAGAAAGTTCTCATCCATCATTCATTGACTGTCATTTTTTGGATAGCCTGTCAAGATAAGACCACTTATTTTCCTCATTCATTCTCGCACAAGCCAAAATATTCACTTTCATTTATTTTTATTTGGGGCTATCACTAGCCATTTGCTTATATTTTCATTCTAACCAGCCAAGATATTCACTTTCTACACATCATGAGGAGGGTTTACCACACAGGCCACTGACTTTCTCATGTCTGCTCAAACCATTCACTTTCTCATGTCTGCTCAAACCTCAAACCATTCACTTTCTCATGTCTGCTCAAACCATTCACTTTCTCATGTCTGATCAAACCTCAAACCATTCACTTTCTCATGTCTGATCAAACCTCAAACCATTCACTTTCTCATGTCTGATCAAACCTCAAACCATTCACTTTCTCATGTCTGCTCAAACCATTCACTTTCTCATGTCTGCTCAAACCTCAAACCATTCACTTTCTCATATCTGCTCAAACCATTCACTTTCTCATGTCAGATCAAACCTCAAACCATTCACTTTCTCATGTCAGATCAAACCTCAAACCATTCACTTTCTCATGTCTGCTCAAACCTCAAACTATTCACTTTCTCATGTCAGATCAAACCTCAAACCATTCACTTTCTCATGTCTGCTCAAACCTCAAACTATTCACTTTCTCATGTCTGCTCAAACCTCAAACTATTCACTTTCTCATGTCAGATCAAACCTCAAATCATTCACTTTTTACTTCTCTGTCACTAGCCATGTCTGCAAAAATATTCACTTTCTCTTGCTATCCAAAATGAGTTTCTCACTGCTGTTCCCTCTTCACTTCCTCCTGCCTCCTCCCTGGCCAGCCAGTATCATGGCAATCCTGACGAAGATATTCAGCGTGTCTATGTAGACACTGATACTCCTGAAACAGTTGAAGAAAAACATTGTTTGAACTTTGTTTTTAAACACCATATAATAAATTGAAGATTGGCACTGCGGACCTGTGACACAACGGGACACCTCATGCCCATGATACACCAGAGACAGGGAGCAGCTACATGAATAACTGAGGAGGTGTAAGACAGTCCCGAGTTGACTGCAGCCATTGTAAGACAGTCCAGAGTTGACTGCAGTCATTGTAAGACAGAGCCCCGAGTTGACTGCAGTCATTGTAAGACAGAGCCCCGAGTTGACTGCAGCCATTGTAAGACAGAGCCCCGAGTTGACTGCAGCCATTGTAAGACAGAGCCCCGAGTTGACTGCAGTCATTGTAAGACAGTCCCGAGTTGACTGCAGTCATTGTAAGACAGCCCCGAGTTGACTGCAGCCATTGTAAGACAGTCCCGAGTTGACTGCAGCCATTGTAAGACAGTCCCGAGTTGACTGCAGCCATTGTAAGACAGTCCAGAGTTGACTGCAGTCATTGTAAGACAGAGCCCAGAGTTGACTGCAGTCATTGTAAGACAGTCCCGAGTTGACTGCAGTCATTGTAAGATAGAGCCCCGAGTTGACTGCAGTCATTGTAAGACAGAGCCCCGAGTTGACTGCAGCCATTGTAAGACAGAGCCCCGAGTTGACTGCAGTCATTGTAAGACAGAGCCCCGAGTTGACTGCAGCCATTGTAAGACAGTCCCGAGTTGACTGCAGTCATTGTAAGACAGAGCCCTGAGTTGCCTGCAGCCATTGTAAGACAGAGCCCCGAGTTGACTGCAGCCATTGTAAGACAGAGCCCCGAGTTGACTGCAGTCATTGTAAGACAGAGCCCCAACTTGACTGCAGCCATTGTAAGACAGTCCCGAGTTGACTGCAGTCATTGTAAGACAGAGCCCCGAGTTGACTGCAGCCATTGTAAGACAGAGCCCTGAGTTGACTGCAGTCATTGTAAGACAGTCCAGAGTTGACTGCAGTCATTGTAAGACAGTCCAGAGTTGACTGCAGCCATTGTAAGACAGAGCCCCGAGTTGACTGCAGTCATTGTAAGACAGTCCAGAGTTCACTCCAGCCATTGTAAGACAGTCCAGAGTTGACTGCAGCCATTGTAAGACAGAGCCCCGAGTTGACTGCAGTCATTGTAAGACAGTCCAGAGTTCACTCCAGCCATTGTAAGACAGACCAGAGTTGACTGCAGCCATTGTAAGACAGACCAGAGTTGACTGCAGCCATTGTAAGACAGACCAGAGTTGACTGCAGCCTCTGTAAGACAGTCCCCCGAGTTGACTGCAGCCTCTGTAAGACAGACCAAGAGATAGCTCATCTAGGAGACCTTGTCATTGAGCTGTATCATCATAGGATTGCAGCAGTCACATCACAATTTCTATTTTGGGTTGTATTTCCCGACACTTTTCTTTGCTACATGTTCTGTGACCTTTGCACACTTCTCTTCCTCCGTGGGCTCCAGCCAAAATCCCTAGCACGCTCAAATGGTGCCCTTGAGAACTTTTCAAATCAATACGTGATCAAATTTTGCACGAAACGTCCGTGTTCTTAACAACCTCGCTCTTAAAACAACATGGTGTCGCTAGTGTTTATATAATGACATTTACAAGTTTTCAAAGGCAGTGGTTCTGAATAGGACATGGATGTTATGGAAAATGTTGACGTATTTGAGATTCTGAAATGGATGTTATGGAAAATGTTGACGTAATTGAGATTCTGAAATGGATGTTATGGAATATGTTGACGTAATTGAGATTCTGAAATAGATGTTATGGAAAATGTTGACGTAATTGAGATTCTGAAATGGATGTTATGGAAAATGTTGACGTAATTGAGATTCTGAAATGGATGTTATGGAAAATGTTGACGTAATTGAGATTCTGAAATGGATGTTATGGAAAATGTTGACGTAATTGAGATTCTGAAATGGATGTTATGGAAAATGTTGACGTAATTGAGATTCTGAAATGGATGTTATGGAAAATGTTGACGTAATTGAGATTCTGAAATGGATGTTATGGAAAATGTTGACGTAATTGAGATTCTGAAATGGATGTCGAAGTTGAGACGGCTGCTAATGAGAACTCGTAAAAGAATAGTGATTTTAGCCCTGTGTTATTAGATCTTTGACTCCCTCTAGCCATCTATCACCTGTCATTACTGGAGAACCTTATACAAGAAGAGTCTAGAATGACATCAAATGCTGGAGTCACCCAGGTGTTTCTTGAAGACTGAAACTTGTTTCAGAGAACCACAGACTGATTCATTCCCCAGCAGAAGGAAAGCCTGTGTGGATGCTCATTGATTTCTGTCCAATGGAAGGGACAGAATCCATTGACATTTCTTTCAGACTTGCTATAGTTGTAACAAAAGACCAAATAATATATGTGCAGAAAATGTGTTTTAAAAAAACTAATTCTGGAAAGAGAATTTTTCTATGTTTCACATTTTTAAAATATTTAAACTTTGTCATTTGTATTTTGTAATGTCTTACGATATTTAATCATGAAAAAAAAATGGAGGCTTTGAAAGTGGATAAATGTTCAGGTCAAGATGGTATTCACCCAAAATTGCTGTTTGAAATTAGAGACCAACTAGCAAAACCATTGGCTATATTATGTTCTCAATCACTTACAAAAGGGATTGTTCTACGGGATTGGAAAGATGCAGGAGTGATCCCCTTATTAAAAAAGGGCAAAAAATCAGATCTAGCAAATTATAGACCGGTGAGTTAACGAGCATAGTCTGTAAATTGTTAGAGTCAATAATCAAAGAAAATGTTGAAATGCATTTAGACGAAGTTTAGTCTAATCAGAAATAGTCAGCATGGGTTTACTAGAGGGAGATCGTACTTAACAAATCTATTAGAATTCATGGAGGAGGTTACTAAAATCATAGATAAAGGGGAGCCAGTGGATGTTATTTATCTAGATTTTGCAAAGGCCTTTGATAGAGTACCTCATCAAAGATTATTTCGAAAGTTAAAATCACATGGAATAGGTGGGGAAGTTGCCAAATGGATAGAAAATTGGTTAACAGGAAGAAGGCAGAGGGTGGTCATAAATAAGGAGTACTCTGAGTGGAGTGAAGTGAAAAGTGGTGTGCCACAGTGCTCAATTTTGTCCTTGTATAAATTTTGTAAACGATTTGGACATTGATATCAGATCCAAGATTACAAAATTAGCTGATGGCACACAACTATGCAGTAGTGTCTCATCTAAAGCAGAAGGGGATATATTGAGGTCGGATTTAGATAACATTCTAGAATGGTCTGTGAGATGGCAAATGGAGTTTAATGTAGATAAATGTACAGTCATCCACATGGGTAGATCCAATATGGAACATAATTACAGGATTGGCAAGAACAATAATAGATAGATAAGGAAAGGGACCTAGGGGTTATAATAGATCATACAGGAAAGGTGAGTGAGCAAGTTAAGGTAGCAGTGAAAAAGGCAAATACAATGTTAGGTTTGATAACAAGAAATATTAAACATAGGAGCAAGGAAGTGATAAGCTAGAAAGTGATAGTCAAACTGTAAAAAGCATTAGTTAGACCTAGATTGGAGTACTGTGTACAGGTGTGAAGTCCTTATCATAGAGGGGATATAAACATGCTGGAAAGGATACAAAGAAGAGCGACAAAGCTTATAGGGGGATTTCAGAATTACAGTTATGAGGAAAGACTCAGAAAAACCGGCCTATAATGTCTAGAAAAGAGAAGAATTCAAAAATAGCCACACACAAGAACAAGAGGGCATAGCTACAAATTAACTCAAGAAAGGTATAGATTAGATATTAGGAAATGAGTCAGAGAGTGATGAATACTTGGAATGCATAGTGGAGGCAGGGACAATTAATGCATTTAAGAATAGATTGGATGTGCATAACTTTTAGATCAAGGAAATGTAAATGAAACTAGTTGTATACTGACACTGGAGTCTTCTAAACCAGTATAAAGACGTTAAGTTTAAAAAGAAAAATGGTACACGTTTGTAAAAAAGAGTTATCTTCCTGTGCTTAGAAGTAGGGGATGTATTTCCCAATATGTGGCCAGGATGTAAAAGGTTAAAGATAAGTCAGCATATGGTGTTAGTGCCTGCATCCATGAATGAGACCACCACAAACAGGTTCAAACTTACGCATTCACTGGATCAAATGGTCGTTCAGCATAGACTGGGTGTTCCTCAGCCTTTCTGATAATTTTCTGGGTGTCGTAGAGCAGGAACATGCTGAAGAGTACCAGGCCCCCATAAATACTCAGTGAATATAGGCCGGCTCCAAGGGCAGTTGTGGGGGGGAAGAAAGAGGAACCTGAAACAGTCCATAAATGCCATTAAGAGGTTACAGAGTGATACAAGGAAGGTGGTCTATGACAAGTCTGCTCAACAGATAGCATCTCAGTCTGTTGTGGCCTGTCCACGTTATCTCAGTCTGTTGTGGCCTGTCCACGTTATCTCAGTCTGTTGTGGCCTGTCTATGTTATCTCAGTCTGTTGTGGCCTGTCCACGTTATCTCAGTCTGTTGTGGCCTGTCCATGGTTTAAAGTGTACCTCTTGCTGACCTGTGTCCAGCTTCCCATTTGTTCCTGTATGCAAACCTGGTAAACCTTCATAATTTATACCTGTATCAGGTTGAGGTGGCTTTCCAACTTCTCTTGACAGTCCATCAGCCTCTTGTTGAGATGACAATATAATCCCTCTAGCTGTGAGCTCTCGACAGACTAATGCCTACAAGACAAAAGCACACGTCTGCCTCAGTTGTGAGCAGCTGGTCTCATTCTGGTATGAGGTGGACTTCATCAGCATGTTTCACCCAACGCTGACATGAGGTGGACTTCATCAGCATGTTTCACCCAATGCTGACATGAGGTGGACTTGGTCAGCATGTTTCACCCAACGCTGACATGAGGTGGACTTGGTCAGCATGTTTCACCCAACGCTGACATGAGGTGGACTTGGTCAGCATGTTTCACCCAACGCTGACATGAGGTGGACTTCATCAGCATGTTTCACCCAACGCTGACATGAGGTGGACTTGGTCAGCATGTTTCACCCAACTCGAGGTGGTGGCCTTGACCAGTATGTTTAACCTCTCCATATGTAGGCCTACCTTGACGAGGTTGGAGAGCTTGCGTGTCCCAGTGATCCAGGGAGCTATGCAGGCGGGAGTTTACTCCTGTTAGGGTCACCCAAGCTGGACAGGTCCTTGGAGAGGGGCCAGACTAAGAGGCAGAGGAGCAGGTGGAGCTGCAGAGCCCACCGGCAAGTGGTACACGCTCTGGGCTAAACCAATCCACCGCTACTTCATGGATGAAATGCATTCTTGTCTCGTTCTTTACTTTTGTCTTCTATCAGTCATCCCAATGGACATGAAGAGATGCAGGCCAGTGGACATTGCACCTCTGCCCCTTTGTGACGACCTAGGTGGCGGCGAATGCTAGGCATACCATCACTGCAGAGGAGCCGAGAATACTAAAGGGGAGTAAGCAGATACCCCACTCACATGTATATGCTATGTTTCTGGCAGGACGTGACGATCCTGGGACACAGACACACTGGACTGTCTCCCTTGAGGGATACTCGAAAAATGGGTATATAAGTCAATCATATCACCATCACACCCTTTCGAGCAAGACCAAAGTCTGCCTAAGCAACTTTAAGGTGCTGAAGACGGATGCAACTAGCTAATAGGCGCACCACAGCAATCAGGTTGTCACACATTTTCGCAATATGGGAGTATGTCTATATTAACAAAACGCTATGGTGCTCGGCCTGCGATGGACAACCAGGTAGGTGCAGTGCTGGGCTCTCTCGAAGGCCCAACCTTAGTTACTGGAGGTCCTTCTCGGTTGCCTTATGTAGCCAGGAGGCACGAGAATAGAGCTGCTGGCCAAACTTAAGTGTTTACCAACAGGGCATACGACCACATCTGGAATATGGATCAGCTGATTGGTGTCCAGCATCAAACACGACATTGAAAGAGTTAGATACGGTAGAAGATCAGGCACTGATGGTTATTACAGGGGCAATGGAACGCCTATAGCGGAGATGGAGAAACTAGGGAGGATGTAAGCACTAGGGGAACGTAGAGATACAAAGGTGCTAACACAGGCAGACATGTTCAACTGTATGCCGAGTCACCCAATGAGGGAGAGATTCCAAGACCTAGCAATGGGACGATTGAAAAGAAGTAGCTTTGTACACCAGCCAAACAACTTCGTAGACACGCCACAGAACTGCCGGAAATTGATATTCCTTTAACAACTGTGCCAGAACAAACACCCTGGGGAGAGTAGCATAGACTATCAGTACGGGTCCAAACACCCTGGAGAGAGCAGCATAGACTATCAGTATGAGTCCAAACACCCTGGAGAGAGAGCAGCATAGACTATCAGTACGAGTCCAAACACCCTGGAGAGAGCAGCATAGACTATCAGTACGAGTCCAAACAACCTGGAGAGAGCAGCATAGACTATCAGTATGAGTCCAAACACCCTGGAGAGAGAGCAGCATAGACTATCAGTACGAGTCCAAACACCCTGGAGAGAGCAGCATAGACTATCAGTATGAGTCCAAACACCCTGGAGAGAGCAGCATAGACTATCAGTACGAGTCCAAACACCCTGGAGAGAGCAGCATAGACTATCAGTACGAGTCCAAACAACCATTCAAGGAATACTAGGCAAGTAGGAACAGAACAGCGTACAACGTAAGACAATTGCTCTCAGTTTCTTGGATGAAGAATATCCACAGGATCTATGGGTCCGAGTATACACAGATGGGTCAGCACAGGATCTATGGGTCCGAGTATACACAGATGAGCCAGCACAGAATGCAGTTAAGAATGGAGGAGCAGGAGTGTGTATAAAATATCCAAGTAACGCTATGGAAACAGTTGTAGCACCAAGAGGGAAATTCTGCCATAATTATGATGCAGAGATACAAGCGACGGAGAAATTGTTGAACACCAACCTTGGCCCGTAGCCTGTGGTATTTCTGACACATGTAAAATCAGTACTCCAAGCACTATCATCCGGGAAGTTGTCAGAACTACAAGTTTTATTGTCAACATCGAGCAACCAGCGCAGAATCACGGTGCAATGGATACCGTCTCACTGCGGAATACCAGGAAATGAGAGAGCTGACACACTGGCGAGGAAAGGTGACGCAGATGAGCAACCAGATGTACCAGTTACATATCATCAAAAGAAAAAGATAATTAAATCAATGAGAGAGCTTCCAATACAAATACAAGATGACTATCATAATATAAGTAGGCAATAGCAGATTGTCATACTGCGCCTCAGAACAGGACACAACCGACTCCTCAGCCACATGTAAACAAAATTTAGGATTGGCAGCTCAAGTATGTGTACATGTGGACAGGCACCCCAGACTGGAGCATATACTTCAGGACTGTCGAGAGTATGAGATACTGAGGCGGACATACTGGCCAAGAGAAACAACACTGGAAGGGAAACTATATGGACCTATGTGTGAGCTGCAGAAGACACTGAGGTTCATACAAGAGACAACTTTGCAGATGTAGACATACTCCAAGCGAACGAAAGAAGAAGTTTGTTTCACCCAACTCTGACATGAGATGGCCTTGATCAGTCAGTATGTTTCACCCAGCTCTGACATGAGATGGCCTTGATCAGTCAGTATGTTTCACCCAGCTCTGACATGAGATGGCCTTGATCAGTCAGTATGTTTCACCCAGCTCTGACATGAGATGGCCTTGATCAGTCAGTATGTTTCACCCAGCTCTGACATGAGATGGCCTTGATCAGTCAGTATGTTTCACCCAGCTCTGACATGAGATGGCCTTGATCAGTCAGTATGTTTCACCCAGCTCTGACATGAGATGGCCTTGATCAGTCAGTATGTTTCACCCAGCTCTGACATGAGATGGCCTTGATCAGTCAGTATGTTTCACCCAACTCTGACGTGTGGTGGTGGCCTTGATCGGTGCGTTTCACCTGACCGTCATGACTCTACGCTGCCTATTTTGTGGCTTTAAATTTCTACAGGATGTGATAGCCAGTCCCATAGCCAACCCTCCTTAGTTGCCTCTCACAACATGCCTGGCAGGTCACAGTGTTACTATTCTGTGATCTCATTTCAGGCAACACACACTCACAACAAAATATGGCAGGAAGGGTGTATGATAAGCGTTGACATCTGTGAAACCTTTGGTTTGCCTTCAACAGTCACATCTGACTGTGGTACTAGCACATGCACAGAACACTCAAGATGAACATCGGAGCTCTCTTAGCAGATAGTGCTGATACAGTCTTAAAGACTTCACTATATCTTCTTCTAAAGCATTTGTCCTAAACAAACAAAAAAACACATGTAGTTGACAGCAAGGCAGCGATATCTGCCCCCTTTCGGTCTGACACATTGGAATCCAGCTGGCTACTTTAGGTACCGAGTTTTGCCTTCTCTTCACGATCCCTATCCCTCAGCCAGACTATACTAGTGCAGCCTGTTTCCTGGGCCGCTACTTGCAGGCGGAATAGGGTCTTGGTCAGCTGTGGTTCGCTGACCCTAATACAAGAAGCTAGCTGTGAGTCATTGGCTGGTGTCAGCTGTGGTTCGCTGACCCTAATACAAGCAGCCAGCTGCGAGTCGTTGGCTGGTGTCAGCTAATGCACTGCTGCATCTTCGACCCTGGACACTATATGAAGTCTCACCATTTCATTTCTTTGCATCTATAACAGAGCCAGGTACCCATTTACAGCTACGTAGACTGTAACATGTCTGGGTTGTATAGCTGGCCAATTGTGCAGTGGAAGACAGGTTCTCTAACCACATAATAATGGAGACATGTATGGAACTAAACCACACCCACGAACAGACACCACATTCACACGCCATACACACCACACCCACATACAGACACCATACACACCACACCCACATACAGACACCATACACACCACACCACACCCACATACAGACACCATACACACCACACCCACATACAGACACCATACACACCACACCCACATACAGACACCACATTCACACGCCATACACACCACACCCACGTACAGACACCATACACACCACACCCACGTACACACACCATATACGGCTGACTGCAGACAATAGTGAGAGATACACAAACATGTGCCCTTCTGGTGGCAACATTTCTCCAAGTCGGTTCCCAATTCAATGAGAGGAACACAGTGACAGCATGAGCCTCTTCAACCCAGTTGATGGATAAGCTGTACAGTAACGAGAAATCAATGAGGGTCACTTAGGTTATAGCACTACAGGATCCATCACAGCCCTAACCACACTGCCAGTCCAACACTAACAAAATAAATTCATTAGTGATAGTGGCGTCATTTCATTTTTCTCCATTACTCTTTTCTTCTCTATATTACTCTGTTTCATACAAATAAGCAAAACTTAAAATGTTAAAACATTTTAGAAGAAAGAAATAACAAGAACTCACCTAAAGAAGCAACAAAAACCACTCCCAAGCCAGCTCCGAGCATCCCTCCCATGTTAAGGAACTTCTCACTGGGAGCACACACGGCCACAGCTGATAAACCTGATGGAAAAGAATGATGATACGATATGATTCCCCTGCAATTGTTTGTCAAACTTTGTTATGTGCTGGACATGGATGACACAAAACTATGCAGTAAGTGTCTCATCTAAAGCAGGTGGATATATTGAGGTCGAATTTAGATAAAATTCAAGAATGGTCTGTCAGCTGGCAAATGGAGTTTAATGTAGATAAATGTACAGTCATCCACATGGGTAGATCCAATATAGAACATAATTACAGAATGGGAGAGAACAATATTAGAAAGATAGAAAAGGAAGGGGACCTAGGGGTTATAATAGATCATACAGGAAAGGTGAGTGGGCAAGTTCAGGTAGCAGTGGAAAAGGCAAATGCAATTTTAGGTATGATAAAAAGAAATATTAAACATAGGGGTAAGGAAGTGATCGTCAAACTGTATAAAGCTTTAGTTAGACCTAGATTGGAGTACTGTGTACAGGTGTACAGTCCTCATCGTAGAATGGATACGAACATTCTGGAAAGGATACAAAGAGCGACAAAACTGATAGTGGGATTCCAGAACTAGTTATGTTAACAAGAAAAACCGGCCTAATGTCTAGAAAATGGAAGAATTTGAGGTGACATAATACAGATTTATAAGATAATCAACGGAAAGGATAAATTAGACTATTACAAGTTTTTCAAAATACAACTGCCTACAGGAACAAGAGGGCACAGCCGCAAATAAATTAACTAAAGAATGGTCCAGATTAGATGTCAGGAAATATTATTTTAGCCAGAGAGTAGTGATTGCTTGGAATGCATTGTCACAGGAAATAGTGGAGGAAGGGTCAATTAGTGCAGTCAAGAATAGATTGAATGTGAATAGTTATTTTTAGATCAAGGAAATGTAAATGAAACATTTGTATACAGACTCTTCTAAACCAGTATAAAGACATTAAGGAAAGTCTTGTTAAGTCAAATACCTAAACACAATATCTTATATCTTGAACATATTTTTAAAAATGGGCATATTAGATGACACAGGTTGAGTGTGTATGACCAGGAAGTTACAGGAACCAGCTTACGTGCATTCATTCAGGGGGCTTCAAATAGAAACTGTAAAACCGCACTTTGGCATTGTAACTTGTTAATATCGTTGCTAAGGATGTTAAGAGTGTCCTACATGTGCTATCAAGGTACAGATGAACAATAATGACCTCATAATAGCAGTTAAAAGATGAAAAGAACCTTCTGTGACATGTGAGGTGCGAAGACAGACAGACAGGTATTTAAGAGCGATCATTGTCAAAGGCTATGTGTAACAATTCCAGCCTGAGCATGAGCATTTAGGGCAGGGGTGATGTGGTTGGCGGCTCTGAGAACAAAGGTACCTGAATGCGTGCCAAGGTCACTCACCGTCTCAACAAAGGAAAACGGGGTGGGGAAAAGAATGTGTACAGGTAGGAACTGACCACTGGCGTTCCGATTTGGGTAGTGGAGGATGAGTGACAGACAAGAGGGCAGCAGAGAGCTTGCTGCGATATTTGAGTGACAGTGTTCAGAGTAATTCGTTGCATTAGCAACTGATTGGGGCCATCCCCCGATTTTCATTGGTCAGCTCTGATACTGCTTGAGTCTATATAACCCTAGACAAAGTTTAAATCAAGCAGACTGGCCATGGAGAGGGAATGAGAGCGAGAGAGAATGTAGATAGGAGGAGTCTGTTTAGCTCACCGATTTGATAGAGGAGCGATTGATAGACTGTTGTACAAATGTTAGAGATAGAACAGGATCGCTCAAACAGCATACGCCATTGAGTCTGGGCCAGTCGCTCAAATAGGTGTGTGCATTTTGTATCTAGAGGTAATCTGAATGTGTGTTGTACGCAGGACACCTTGAGAACGAGGTATATCCTGACGAGTTAAGCGAGTGTGTAGATCGACTAGGTGAGATCTAGATGTGTGTGTGGTGTGTGTAGACTCAGAGGGAACGATGTATGTGCAGATCGACTGAGTTGAGAGATTATATGTGATTATACGTGGAGTATATTGAATGGATTATGTCCAGATCGCCCGCCTGAGGGGATTTGAGTGAGGAAGAGTTTTTGAGAGTGTGTTGAGGACGCACATAAGGGGAGGGCTGTGTGATGTGTGTACGGCAATAGAACTGGGTTTTGATAGTTGGGAATTCCATCAATAGCTAATGCTTAAAATTTCCGCTTCAGTTAATATTTATATTAACATATATAAACTTATGAATATTTAGTTAAGATGATATTTCTTGTATTGTGTTGTAATCTCATTGCACTCACTTTGATTGTGTTGTAAGATTATGATCTAA
The DNA here is from genome assembly GCA_036924085.1 of Ariolimax columbianus. Taxonomy (NCBI): domain Eukaryota; kingdom Metazoa; phylum Mollusca; class Gastropoda; order Stylommatophora; family Arionidae; genus Ariolimax; species Ariolimax columbianus. Next base: position 1,619,837 of record JAVGWX010000002.1, read on the forward strand.
TAAATACGCCATCTGCTGTGTGCTATGTCATTTGCTGTGTGAGGTCATGAATGTTGTGGATGAGTGTGGTAACGTTTTAGTTAGAATAACCCTAGGGCAAACAGTGGGATCTGCTACATATGTTAGTGAATGGGTGACGACTACATTAATCTATAACTAATACATGCAGTATATTCAAATAAATCATAATAAAACTATTTATGAATCTAATGTTGGTTACATCCATGGAGCTTATCTAATGTTGGTTACATCCATGGAGCTTATCTAATGTTGGTTACATCCATTGAGCTAATCTAATGTTGGTTACATCCATGGAGCTTATCTAATGTTGGTTACATCCATGGAGCTTATCTAATGTTGGCAACATCCATGGAGCTTATCTAATGTTGGCAACATCCATGGAGCTTATCTAATGTTGGCAACATCCATGGAGCTTATCTAATGTTGGCAACATCCATGGAGCTTATCTAATGTTGGCAACATCCATGGAGCTTATCTAATGTTGGCAACATCCATGGAGCTTATCTAATGTTGGCAACATCCATGGAGCTTATCTAATGTTGGCAACATCCATGGAGCTTATCTAATGTTGGCAACATCCATGGAGCTTGTCTTCTTCTTCTTATGCTGTCAAACGTCAACCTGTATTTTTTCGAAGAAAGCAGCCGTCATCCTGAGGCTGTCGACACTGCCATAGAGCTTGTCTAGTGTTGCCACTGGTGATGGCCACATGTGCTTTCTCTGTTCCTCATATGTCGGGCAGTTTTGCAGCAGATGTTCAGCGGTCATTTTCCCGATACCACAAGTGCATTCGTCAGTGCCACCTATCTTCAGTTTATTGAATAGGTGGTACCTCAGTCTGTTGTGGCCTGTGCGAAGTCTGAAGACCACAACCTGCTCTCTTCTGTTCAACTGGTAATATGCATCATTTTTTGTGTAGCCAGTATGTTCTGTTTCCCATTTGGTCATGTATCTGGCTTTGATAAGCCGTTTTGACTCTTCGTATGTCATACTAGTATCTGGTTGTGGTAGTCTTGCACCTTCTTTTGCCAGTCTGTCTGCCTCCTCGTTGCCTTGGATGTTACAGTGGGATGAAACCCACTGTACCACTACTTTTTTTGGTGCGGACTGCTGGCAAAGTTGACAGAGTACTGCTCTTAAATCATTAAGTTCAGTATTTTTCTGGCTTTTTAGTGCTGTGACTACGGCCAGGGCATCTGTAAACAGGACTATCTGGCTTTCATTGCTTTCGCCTGTCAGCATTGCTTCTACCGCAGCCCTCAGCCTCCGCTCTGAAATTGCTTGAGAATTTTCAAGTTGCCACTGATAGTGTTGTTTTTCTACTATTTGTTAGGCTCAGGAATACCCCTACCCCTCCGTTCTGTGTTGTGTTTGTTACAGAACCGTCGGTGTATGCATGGGTCCAGTCCATGCTTGGGTAGTTTTCCGTTATGTACCTCAGGGTTATGTCTCTTCTTTTCCAGTCTGGCTGTTCTTGTTTCCAATACCTGGTATATTTTCTACCACCTCCGGAATGATATGCTGCTTCCATGTGGGTTTGCGTACAGTAGGGATGGGCTTTGGTTTCCCATTTCCAAATATATTTAGTCTCTGATGCATTGGATGGTCTGTCAGTCTTCTGAGTTTCACTGCTTGCTGCTGGGCTCGGCAGTCTCTTCTGTCGGTCATGGGTTGCAGATTTGTAATCTTTTCAAGTTCTACAATTGGCGTTGACTTCATGCCTCTTGTTATAACTCTCATGGCTTGGTTTTGAAGTTTGCTAATTTTATCAAAGTTCGCCTTTGCTGCTGTTGTCCATGCCACAATGCCATACTCGAGAACTGGTCTCACTCTTCCAGTGTACAGTTTCTTTAGTATGCTTTCGTCTGCTCCCCAGCTTTTGCCAGCAAGTTTCCTCATGATTGCCATTCTTTCTCTGGCTCTCATTCGGTTTCTCTCGATCTGACCTTTCCATGTCATGTGCCGATCAAATGTGACTCCCAATAGTTTGGGTTGTCGTTTGGCCGCAGGTATTTGCCGTTAAGACTTATTTTGGTGTTCTGTGGCTTATTTGAAAGCGAGAATATCGTACATATTGTCTTTTCCTCATTTATTTTGACCAGCCATGAGTTCGCCCACTCCTCCAATGATGTTAGGGCCTGCTGCATCCGATTGCTTGCTACGATGAGATTTTTTTCAGAAGTCCACATAGCCAGATCGTCTGCAAACATGGAGCTGTGGACTCTTCTTGGTATATTCTCTCTGATGTTTATATACACCAGGAAAAGTGTGGGTGACAGTACCCCCCCCCCCCCCCCCCGGGGTACTCCTTGCTCCAGTGTCACCTTTTTGCTCATCTGCCCTTGTACTTGAACTCTGGCTGTTCTGTTTTCGAGGTAGTGGCTGATCCATCTGTACATTTTCTCACATACTTCACTTCTTCGTAGCTTGACTTTAAGTCCCTCTTTCCACACCTTGTCGAATGCCTTCTCTAGGTCCACCCAAACCGCTACTGTATGCTTTTTCTCTTGGTAAGCATCCTCTATTTCCTGTGCTATGAGAGTGACCTGGTCCTCAGTGTATCTGTGTTGTCTAAATCCTGCTTACGGTGGAATTAGTATGTGTTTTTCTTCCAGGTGCCACATCAGTCTGGTGTTTATCTGTCTCTTGTTATTTGGTTTAGTGTTCTTTTGTATTTCGCCGTGATGGTGATATTTGCCTCCATAGATTGCGCTCTCTCTGCCATGTTCCTAGCATTTGAGACTTCATCATCCGCTTTCTGCAATTCATCATTCCAATAAGGCTTGTAATTTTTCCTTGCCCCTATTGGGATGGTTTCGGTGGCTGCTTGCATTATTGCTTTGCTTAGGCTTACCACCATAGGTGTCATATTGTTATTTCGTGTGTTGATGGTTTCACACAGTCCATCTGTCAGCATTGCAAATCTGTCCCAGTCGGCTCGTTTATAGTTCCAACGTGGGAGTGGTTTTATTTCCTGTGGGCCTACTTCCATATCAACTTCTAGCCTAATTGGCCTGTGGTCACTACCTGCCAATTGGTTGAGCACCTGGCGGTCTATTTTGTGGTGAATATCCCTCGTGGAAAAGGCCAAGTCTGGAGTGGAGGTGGTATGCCATGTTCTAGAATAGAAGCTAGGGCTGTCCTCCGGCCTATTGATAAGGGAGTTTATCTAATGTTGGTTACATCCATGGAGCTTATCTAATGTTGGCAACATGTTATTAACTAACACAGATAAGCATGAGGCGCTAGCTGCCATAAAGTCTTTTAAACCACCTAAGGTATATTTTGTTTTGTGATTTTAAGACAACAGAACTAATGTGAGGACCAGATCCGTTGCTGACCCATGGACAACAGAACTAATGTGAAGACCAGATCCGTTGCTGACCCACGGACAACAGAACTAATGTGAAGACCAGATCCGTTGCTGACCCACGGACAACAGAACTAATGTGAAGACCAGATCCGTTGCTGACCCACGGACAACAGAACTAATGTGAGGACCAGATCCGTTGCTGACCCAAGGACAACTGAAAATAATCAATACAGAAATAGCTCAATGTAAATGCTAAAGATTAAACATAATAACTGATAGCCAGTAGGGGTAGCCTTAGCTTGCCTCTCAAGAAATGGAAAGGCAAAAATGACAAAAGTCACGAGTTTCCTACACGCAGCTTACCTTCCCCCAGACCTAGCAAGTCACAGGATGTGCACAAAAATAACATGCTACAGATAGCCTTCGGTTACCTGGCGGCAGGCATATACCTGTCTGTTTGAATGCAGGATTGTAAGGCACAACCTACCTCCGACCACTCCAGCAGTGTACCAGGCTGCCCTCACCAATAGAGGACCTCCCAGAAGTGTCAGCGGAGCTACCATGGCACCCATCACTCCCACATGCACAAGCCACGCTAGCTGCTTGGCCCCAAGTCCCTCTTGGTAAGGTATTGATCTGGCCACCATACCTGTTCCAATCATCGCGGCAATGGTGACTCCAATTGACTGTTTGAGAAAAACAGAAACATGTGAGTGTGACAAATTGTAGTCAGTTGTGAGATAATCGGAATGTCATAGAAACATGTGAGTGTGACAAATTGTAGTCAGTCGTGAGATAATCAGAATGTCATAGAAACATGTGAGTGTGACAAATTGTAGTCAGTCGTGAGATAATCGGAATGTCACACACGCATGTATAGAGGAAACACTTGCTGAGAGTCAGTTGCAGACTTACTTTACTGTTTTCCCCCATCAGATTACACATGACTGTATTGGTCACTTTCAGTCAACTCAAGTTTCTTGATTTCTACTAATGAAACTTAAGCTGTATTGGCTTACTATTCTACTGTAATTCAAAGTGTTGTTTAACCCCTTCCCAATGGGTTACAATCCAGAGCAAGTCTGTTTATACTGTCAGATTACTGCACAGGACTGCATTCATTCTGTCAATTATCTTCTATTGTACTTGACCCTGATTGTTAGTTCGTTTGATCACCTAGCACCAAGTATGCAATGTGGACACCTGTTTGTGAAGGATGTGATCATGTTTCACAGCCATTATGCAAGGCCAACTTGGCATATCAGAAAACTGTCTAACTTATTGTCCTCGGAGAGGGCAACAGAGATCCATCAGCAACTGTCCAACTTATTGTCATTGGAGAGGGCAACAGAGATCCATCAGCAACTTATTGTCATTGGTGCTTCCTCCATGTCCACTGGGTGCTCAACATTGATAACTTGCCAGAGTGAGAGACAAGAACAAGAATAGGACCACTGCCCCACAGAGAGCATGTCATAAGGTGACTAGCCATGGTTAGGTGGTTTGTTAAGAGCAGCAGAGATGGCATCTAACAGGCTGCGGCTCTACATTGCTCTAGTGTTTGAGTTCATTAAGATGGACTCGCACATCAGTTAACAATCCTTAGCTGCACTTGTCCCAATGCAGCGGAGTAGTAAGTTGCTCGAGCCTAGCCCGCTAAGCAGGTAATTCTTCCAGGCTACATTCAGCTCACACCAGAACTGGGACCTGTACAGGGACACCTACCCCTGTCGAAGTATGCACAGACATTCATTACTGTGAGGGGCAACTATCACTCTACTAGTAGTGTATCTGAAGGGTTTGTAGCAGTTCGACTGTAAACAAGACAACATCTGCAGTTTATGTAAGGCCTGTAACAGTTTATGTAAGGCCTGTAACAGTTTATGTAAGGCCTGTAACAGTTTATGTAAGGCCTGTAACAGTTTATGTAAGGCCTGTAACAGTTTATGTAAGGCCTGTAACAGTTTATGTAAGGCCTGTAACAGTTTATGTAAGGCCTGTAACAGTTTATGTAAGGCCTGTAACAGTTTATGTAAGGCCTGTAACAGTTTATGTAAGGCTTGTAACAGTTTATGTAAGGCTTGTAACAGTTTATGTAAGGCCTGTAACAGTTTATGTAAGGCCTGTAACAGTTTATGTAAGGCCTGTAACAGTTTATGTAAGGCCTGTAACAGTTTATGTAAGGCTTGTAACAGTTTATGTAAGGCCTGTAACAGTTTATGTAAGGCCTGTAACAGTTTATGTAAGGCCTGTAACAGTTTATATAAGGCCTGTAACAGTTTATGTAAGGCCTGTAACAGTTTATGTAAGGCCTGTAACAGTTTATGTAAGTCTTGTTAACAGTTTATGTAAGGCTTGTAAGTTTATGTAAGGCCTGTAACAGTTTATGTAAGGCCTGTAACAGTTTATGTAAGGCCTGTAACAGTTTATGTAAGGCCTGTAACAGTTTATGTAAGGCTTGTAACAGTTTATGTAAGGCTTGTAACAGTTTATGTAAGGCTTGTAACAGTTTATGTAAGGCCTGTAACAGTTTATGTAAGGCCTGTAACAGTTTATGTAAGGCCTGTAACAGTTTATGTAAGGCCTGTAACAGTTTATGTAAGTCTTGTTAACAGTTTATGTAAGGCCTGTAACAGTTTATGTAAGGCCTGTAACAGTTTATGTAAGTCTTGTTAACAGTTTATGTAAGGCTTGTAACAGTTTATGTAAGTCTTGTTAACAGTTTATGTAAGTCCTGTAACAGTTTATGTAAGGCTTGTAACAGTTTATGTAAGGCCTGTAACAGTTTATGTAAGGCTGCTAATGCTCCTAGATTGACTTGCAACATTTCCCTGTCTACTTATGCTCAGAGATTGAGTTTCAGCCTGCAATGCTGGATTATAAGATGCTTATATCTATCTGCACCATAACATCTTGTCCTCCCTCAATCTGGCTCCGTTTCTCAAGGTGGTTAATCTTCCATTCTGCTGACATGGCTAAACTATCACAACTGATACCATTCCGCAGTAGTCTGTGTTTCCTGTTGTATTGTCTGGCTGAGAATCGCATTTTATCTTACTTTACCTCGAGTACCTACTTTGACATAGATCTGTCTTTGATTTAGATCTGTATTTGGCTCGGCTTCGTTTGTTCTCAATCTCCCGCTACCAAACCCTGAAAGGGCTTAAGTAGCAGAATGTAGTCCAGAGAACGGAATGCGTTGTCATAGTTTACAGCTTGACTGCGATATTCGCACCTTTCGGTCCAACACATCCAACTTCAGCAAGCATTTTTTTAGTACTGGGTTAGCATTCCCTCTTCGATATCTTCTCCTTAGCCAGTATGCCCTGCTGCAGCCTGTTATCCAGGATCACTGCGTGGATGTGTAGAAGGGTCTTGGCAGCTCTGGTTCGCTGGCCTTGACGCTAGCAGTCAGCTATGGGTCGCTGACCATTACAGCTCATGCGCTGCTCAGCATCTTGATCCCGATCTGTATTTGATATAGATCTGACTGATTTAGATCTGAGCTTATGGTCGCGTGTGTATAGATATATACACAGGGTGTCTTAAAAGATATCCGACTTTTGGGCGAAACAAATATAATTACTGACCTGGAGGTTTGAAGCCCTAATCCTCTTCAAAGTACTCTCCCTGGGACTCCACACACTTCTCCCAGTGGACCTTGGGACTCCATACAGTTCTCCCAGTGGAACTTGGGACTCCACACACTTCTCCCAGTGGACCTTGGGACTCCATACAGTTCTCCCAGTGGACCTTGGGACTCCACACACTTCTCCCTGGGACTCCACACACTTCTCCCAGTGGACCCTGGGACTCCACACACTTCTCCCAGTGGACCCTGGGACTCCACACACTTCTCCCTGGGACTCCACACACTTCTCCCAGTGGACCCTGGGACTCCACACACTTCTCCCTGGGACTCAACACACTTCTCCCAGTGGACCCTGGGACTCCACACACTTCTCCCAGCGGACCCACCGTTGTTGGAAGCATTTCAGGTAGGCCTCTTTGGGAATGAAGTACAGCAGGGTCGACACATTTCGCATAATATCTTCTTTGTGACTCAAATCGGGCCCCTATCAGCTAACTTCTCAGCTTGGGGAACAGCCACAACTAGCAAGGGGCCGTGATGGGAGATAGGGAGCTTGACAAACAAGAGGAAGGTTGTGTTTGACCAAAAAAGTATAAATCAGATGCGAAGAATGGGCGGGTGCGGGTGATAAAGCAGCCAAGGTCAGAGTAAAAATTCACGCATGTGCATGACGGTCCCCTATCCCTCCCTGCCGAAGGACAATACCCATGCTTCATCAGGGCAGATACTTTTTGAACACACCTCGTGTATGGAAAGGTATCTTGACATCTCCATGCATATTATTTAGTAGATGGCAGATTTGAAGGGCCTCTATTATTTCATCCAAAGGTCTGTTCATGGTTTCAGCATCAAACTTTTGTCCTTGGCTCAGTCACACAGGAGACTTACCAGACAGAATGAACTTTTGTCCTTGGCTCAGTCACACAGGAGACTTACCAGACAGAATGAACTTTTGTCCTTGGCTCAGTCACACAGGAGACTTACCAGACAAAATGAACTTTTGTCCTTGGCTCAGTCACACAGGAGACTTACCAGACAGAATGAACTTTTATCCTTGGCTCAGTCACACAGGAGACTTACCAGACAGAATGAACTTTTGTCCTTGGCTCAGTCACATGGGAGACTTACCAGACAGAATGAACCAGGAGACTTACCAGACAGAATGAACCAGGAGACTTACCAGACAGAATGAACTTTTGTCCTTGGCTCAGTCACATGGGAGACTTACCAGACAAAATGAACTTTTGTCCTTGGCTCAGTCACACAGGAGACTTACCAGACAGAATGAACTTTTGTCCTTGGCTCAGTCATATGGGAGACTTACCAGACAGAATGAACTTTTATCCTTGGCTCAGTCACATGGGAGACTTACCAGACAGACAACAAGAAACTGATTCTTGTACACCAATCAATCAGCCACATTCAAGACAGTCAATCTAATTCTTACCAAAAGTGAATTTCGCATCATAAAGTTCATGACAACTGGGCTGCGGCTTGCTGCGACGGCAGCCAATGCAGTCACCGTCAGACCTCCTCCAAAATACATGTAAGTGTCTCTGATTCGTTGCTTAACATGCTTCGGCCAGGCACTGAGGAGTGACACAGTAATAATACAGCACTGCATGACACTACTACTCAACAATCAATGTCATACTAAAGCAGAAGTTGGAAAACCTTCTCTCAGGGCCACCTTAACAACCATTAGACATTATACTTGAGCCAAACTGAAAATCCCATGAAACCATTTATAACTCATCGGTCAGGTCAGGTCATCCCGTAACCGGTGAGGTCGTTGGAGCACATATGAAGACATTCTCACAATACCACGCCACCCTTCTCTGTCAGCGGCCACTGTCTGTGTCTCTTCTGGTCGGAGATTGGTCCATTCTTTTATATTGTCCTCCCACCTCTTTTTGAGACGGCCTCTTCGTCGTCTGCCTTGCACCTTTTCGACAGGATCCATAAATAGTTACATTCTATACAAAGAAAATGATGTTTTACATCAGAAACAGTCCCAGAATGTCCTTTCTTATCCCTGACCATAAATATAAAAACAAATTTGAAACTTGCCCGTTACTGTTGTTAGTCAGGTGACTTCCTGGTTTCCAGACAAAAGTGAGACATGCACTGAATTGTCACAAACAATTACACTCCAAGTGCATAATTCAGGTCAGGTCAGGTCCTCCCGTTACCGGTGAGGTCGTTGGGGCACACATGAAGACATCCTCACAACCCCACGCCATCCCTCTCTATCAGATGCCGCTGCCTGTGACTCTTCTGGTCGGAGACTGGTCCATTCTTTTATGTTGTCCTCCCATCTCTTTTTGGGCCGGCCACTTCGTCGTCTGCCATGCACCTTCCCGTGGAGGATTGTGTTTGCAAGACCATTTGATCTCGATATGTGACCGTACCAAGTGAGTTTCCTTCTTTTGACAGTTGCCAAGAGGTCTTCAAAAGGCCCTATGGCTGTTGTAATTCTATCTCATATTTCCTCATTTGTAACTCGATCTTTGTAAGTGACGTTTAAAAGTTTTCGGAAACATCTCATCTCCAAGGGCTGTATCCTTCGTTGAAGGTCAGCTGTAACTGTCCATGTCTCACACGCATAGAGAAATATTGACAGAACCAGTGTAGGCATTAATCTGATTTTCGTGCGTAGTGCTAACCGTTTATCTTGCCAGATTTTGTTAAGCCGTGCAAGCGTCGCTATTGTCTGTGCTATTCTGGCCAACACTTCACATTTTGATTCTTCATCACTGACAATCGACCCAAGGTATTTAAAACGGTCAACCACTTCGAGTTCTTGACCGTTAGCTTTTATCCTGCTGTTGAAGCCCGTGGCGTTGTTGGTCATTAATTTTGTCTTTCCAGCGTTTATCTCCATAACATAGTCAAGAGCTATTTCATCGAGCCTTCTGACCCATTCCTGGAGTTCTGCTTCTGAACCCGCCAACCCGTCGATATCATCTGCAAAACGAAGGTTGATAATCGTTCGGCCCCCTATCTTGACAGTACCAACGTGACCTCCAAGTGCCTCACTCATAATTCCTTCAAGGAATATATTGAAAAGAGTTGGAGAGAGTGTACACCCCTGTCTCACACCAACTGATGTGTGAAACCAGTCCCCTCGCCTCCCATTCACAAGAACTGCGCTAGATGCCTTGTCTTACAGGTGTTCAATGACCTTTATAATATTTCTGTTGATTTTATACATCCTCATGGTTGCCCAAAGCGCTCTATGCCATACCCTATCAAACGCCTTCTTACAATCCACAAACACATGATACAGTGTTTGCTGCTGTTCTAGATATTTCTCGCTTAGCAGCCTTAAATTAAATATCTGTTCTGTAGTGATTCTTCCCTGTCTGAACCCTGCTTGCTCCTCTGCAATAATGTTCTCTGCTTGGGGTTTCAATCGGTCGAGGATTAATCTAAGCATGACCTTGCTAGGGTGGCTGATGATGCTTACTGTTCTGTAATTTTGGCACAGCTTTAGGTTTCCAGACTTATGTAACGGTATAACTATAGATTTCGTCCATAAGTCCGGCCAGTTTCCTGTCGCCCATATTTTGTTGCAGATGTGCGTCAGGCCTTCCACCACTACCTCTCCACCTGCTTGTAAGACCTCTGCTGGTATATTGTCCACTCCGGCCGCCTTCCCTCTTCTCAATGTCTTTACCGCTGCAATTACCTCTTCCTTCGTTATCAGTTGGTTATCCTCTATATTTGTTGGTGTTGGGGTGAATGTTTTCTCAGGTTTGTTTCGCCCTTCATAGTTGTATAGCTCGGAACAGTACTCTGTCCATCTTGCCAGTACGACATTTCCCTCAATGAGACACTTGCCGTTTTTATCATGAATCATAAAGTTCCTGCTTTGTCTTGGTGTTACCAGTTCTTTGACAACCTTGTATGCCCCTTTAGCATCATTTCTGTTTAGTCTCTCTTCGATGTTTGCGCATTGCTCACATATCCACGCTTCTTTCGCCTCTCTCATCTTTTGTTGTATGGCTTTCTTGACCTCTTGATAACTGCCGACCTCCTCCGGTGGGTGATTGTGTTTTTTCAGTGACCTTCTTTATCACAAAGGTCTAGAATGTGTTTGGTCACCTGTGGCTTCTTTTTTGTTTGGTGGCATCCCAGGATCTCTGTTGCAGTATCTATGAGAGCTGCATTAAGAGACTTTGTAACTGTATCTGTATCCAGTCTCTCTCTGAGAGCCAACAGTGGCGCAAATCTCCCTCCCACCCTTGCTTGGAACACTTCAGTGATTTTTGGGTCCATTAGTTTGTCCAGGTCAAACTTTAGCCTGGTCACATCCTTCTTTGCGACTCCCTTCAATCGCAGACGCATGGTCACCATAACCAGATCGTGGTCGCTTCCTATTTCAACTCCAGGGTAACTTCTCGTTTTGTCGGTGTTGATGCTCGATCGGAACCTCCTCTGGACCAGTATATAGTCAATCTGGCTGTGCACTTCCTTGCTTGGGTTATGCCATGTCCAGTGTCTCGACGGCTTGTTTAACCCAAACGTATTTGCCACCAACAGCTGGTTGCATCTTGCAAATTCTAGGAGTCTGACGCCCCAGGTCATTGGTTTCTTTATTACCGTATGGGCCACATGTTCGCCTCCAGTCGTGGACTGCATCTTCTCCAATTTTTGCATTCCAATCACCCTGGACTACCAATATGTCATTTTTTGGCGTTTCATGCATCAGACTTTGAAGTTGATCATAGAATGCCTCTATTTCACAATCTTCGTAGTCTGCAGTGGGTGCGTAGCACTTGGTAATATTAAACGGTGCTGCCTTTAGCCGTAAGATGATAAAACGGCTAGATATTGGGCGGCAGCCCAATATGCATCTGACTGTGTCTTTATGCACCAGTATCTCCACTCCGTGTAAATTTTGTCCTCCCTGCCACTGAAGTAGAACTTGTGGCCCTCCTCCGTGGTAAACTCTCCAAAGCTTTTCCATCGAGCCTCGCATATACCAAGGATGTTCCACCGGTAGTTCATCTTGTGCGTTAGCTCATTGATTTTGCCACATGGGTTCAGTGTTCTAACATTCCACGTACCTATTGTGATCTTGTCTTTCCTCAGTTTGATGGTTCCACCAGTAGCACACTTATCGCCTCCGACCTGGTGTGGGACGGCAGGCGCGGTCATTGTTAACACAGGCTGCGACCGAGCCGGTATGTTTGATTGTGGTTGTGTCCTCATGTGTGAATCTTGGGCGGTTTTCTCTTAGCGGAGCCCATCTCCCCAGGCGAGCCATTGCCTCGTTTGCCTACAGCCTCGCGGCCATAGTTTCCCAGTGTGCACCACTTGGGGGTGAGGTTGACTTGTGTGTTCACTTTATCGGCAGGCTACTCATTTAACTTTTTGCCCCTCAGAAGAAGGACTAGCCGACCCCGACATCGCTGGGTTGCGATGCCGAGCGCAAAACACACCATTGCACACCCTGGAGTGCATAATTATGATATCAAAATATCAGGGCAGCAACCAAGACCATTTTTCTAGCTTTGTCCGTCTATTATAAAGACAAGATGAGAAAACACAATCAAGATAACAGCCCACAAAGATTTCACCGACATGTCAACAGAAAAGATGCAACAACACTTCAGAAACAAAAACCCAATCACACATCAACAGTAAACAAACAAACATAAATCATGGAATGAGTAAACAAACATAACACACAAATATCATATGATCTTTTATACCAAGAAAGGTTTAGTCATACATCAGCTGTCGCTGTCACTGTCAGGATGGAGAGATTATTTGTAAGATAGCTATGGTCTGACACTATGACTTGCACTTGATTAGATTTAAGAGAGGAAGATTTATGCCATCCACAACCTTGATCAGAACCTAGAAGAGACACCACAGGATGCACATTTGGTACGGCTTAGTTGATGTTTTAAATGCCTACAATGAGTAGGTTTTATTCTTTTGTGCGCCCTGAAAAAGACATTAAGTGGTGGGTTGCAATAGCTTTCCTCACATCCTGAGCGTGCTGACGAAGGTGGACCGGGGTCCTCCAGCTGGTTTCTTCATCTGCTTGTCCCTCACTATTACGGGGTATGGCTTAGATAGTCATTTCACAAATTCCTAACGTGTTTGCCTGGACAGTAACTATCAGCTTGCTATTTTTCTTTTTCCACCGCCAAGGGAAATTTGCATGTACAATGTGTACACAGGACCTCTGAGTCAGTCATCAGTCTCTAATAGGACTAGGCACGAGAATCCACTTCTCTTGAGACGGAGAGTCACTTGAAATGTGGAGGATTTGAACACAAACTGTTTTGTGCTTTAATTCATTTGTTTCGTGAGAGACGATTGCCTTACTTCTCTGCTATAACGATCACTCCACAGTGACAATGCATGCAGGAGTGTACAATTCTCTTGTCCAACAGCTGCATATTAACACAAGAACATGTACGACTAATAAATATTTCAGTTATTTCCATGTTTTTAACCCACTCTCCTGATAAGAAAATGAGGAGTTTACACTTACACTGAACGGTCCAAGGCACCAGGCGAGCTTGACAAACCCAGACCATAAAAACACAATGCCCCAATTCCAATAACAGCTCCGCCAGCTACAAATCCTTTGCCAATGTTGAATGCTGAGATCAAATAATTGTGAGAAATTAGCAGCACATACAAACAAAGGTGAAGATATGCACACAGGAGCTACTCTTTTGTTGTTTGAAATTTTATTATTCTAGACCTTCAGGCTTTATGAGATGGGGGTTACCAGTTCTCAGGTTATCCTGCAACTGGCGAGGTCGTTCGGCACCCATGAAGACACCCTCACGCCACCCTTCTGTCAATGGTCGCTGCTTGCATCTCCTCTAGTTGGAGATTGGTCCATTCTTTTATGCTGTCATCCCACCCCTATCTGGAACTAGCTCTTCGTCATCCGCCTTGCACCCTGCCGTGCAGGATGGTATTTGAAAGACCGATCTCAATATGTGACCGTACCAAGTGAGTTTCCATCTTTTGACCATTGCCAAGAAGTCTTCAAAAGGCCCTATTGCTGTGTAATTCTTTCTCATATTTCCTCATTTAGAACTCGGTCTTTGTATGTTTTAAAAGTCTTTGGAAACATCGCTTCTCCAAGGCCTGCAGGTCAGCTGTAATTGTCCATATCTCACAAGCATAGAAGAATATTAACAGGACCAATGTACACATTAATCTGATTTTTGTGCGTAGTGCTAACTGTTTATCTTGCCAGATTTTGATAAGCCATCCAAGCGCCGTTATTGTCTGTGCTATTCTGGCTAACACCTCACATTTTGATCCTTCATCACTGACAATCGAACCCAGATATTTAAAACATCCAACCACTTCGAGTTCCTGGCTATTAGCCGGACATTAGCACTGTTGATGCTCTCAGCGTCGTTGGTCATTAATTTTGTCTTTCTCACATTAATCTCCATTTCATGGTCAAGAGCAGTTTCATCAAACCTTCTGACCCATTTCCAGAGTTCCGCTTCTGTGCCCACCAACCCGTCGATGTCATCCACCAAACTAATGTTGGTAATCGTTCTGTAGCCTACCTTGACAGTACAGTTGTACAGGGACCTGAACAGAGTAAATTCTACTTTCTGTGACACTGTTACAAACACAGAACATTTTCTGAGAGAGACAAACGTTCTCTTCTACTTTCTGTGACACTGTTACAAACACAGAACATTTTCTGAGAGAGACAAACGTTCTCTTCTACTTTCTGTGACACTGTTACAAACACAGAACATTTTCTGAGAGAGACAAACGTTCTCACTCAGGCTGCCATTCCTACACACATCAACGTAGGACAACTCTGAGAACAGCAAATGTCTCAAATATATTAAGAAATGCGAATAATTTTGTTTCCAAGTGAAATTCAAAGAAAGGATTTTGTCTGTCCCGAGTATTCTATATATAGACTGAAACAGTACATTGAATGTGCTGGGCTAATGGAAGCTTAGAAAGATAGACAAGGACTTTATTGGCCGTACGGTACTGTGTGTATGTACGCAGGCACATACATATAATTGTGAGACTATGCTAACAAATGCCCACGTTTTGATGCCCAAGAGTCTCGTCCTGCTGAAGACTTCAGAGACATCCTGGCAATCTGTTTAGGTTTCTCACATGTCAGCTATAAACTGTCCATGTTTCGCACACATATAAAAGGATGGTTAGCACCACAGATGTCAGACTTTGATCTTGGTTGCAACATTGGCCCAGCCTTCCAACAGCAGAAGTTGCTTGGGCAATCAGGTTGTGGAGTCTATATTTGTTTCTCTGGTGAGGTCACACCAAGGGAGGTAAAGCAATCAACTATTTGTAGATGTTGGCCCTGTACAGCGCTGTTTGGTTTGTGGTATGGCTTACCGGGATCAGGTAGAAACATAAACATTACCTCCATTTTGTTTGTATTGACAGTAAGAGTAAAGTTAGTGCATGCATCTGAAAACTCATCCACGGTTGCCTGAGCACATGTTAATGGCAGTCATCAGCAAAGAGATCTAAGATGGTTGCTACTTTCAGTCTGGCCAGGGATGTTAGGCATCTCAGATGAACAGCTGCCTATCCGTAAACACTAGAAAACATGGCAGCATATACCATGCTAAAGAACGCTGGGGCCACCACACAGCCTTCTTTGACTACATTTATGACTAAGACGGCTGTAGACCGTTCACCGTCATTCAGCACACAATCCGGCATGCCACCATGAAACTGCTGAATTTTATGTTCAGAACTTTATGGGTGGCTTGGCTCTCCCGCCCAATAACTATCATCAGATACAGAACTTTGTGGATGGCTTGGCTCTCCCGCCCCCTAACCATCATCAGATTCAGAATAAGTATGCATGATGAGAGGTCACAGAAATTGGGACAGATAATAAACATAGAAACAAAGATTATCAGAATACATTTAACTTACGACAACCAGATTTTACTGGGAGACACACTCCTACAAGATGGTGAATCATTCATATAGATCTTGGTAGCAATAGACAAGGTAGGAGGTACAAATAAGAATGCAAAAGAGGGTGGGGGTGGGGTGGGTGGAGCTTTCATAACATTGGGGAACTTATGGAAATCACAAGAAATTAACCACAACACAAATCTTCAACTCCTATGTAAAGCCTGTTCTACTGTATAACTCTGACGTACGGAGAGCAGCAACAACAACCAAAATGGTACAGACTTTCATAAATGGGGACCTGAGCAGAATGGAGGGTATTGGTATAACAGATCCCACGATGCGGGGCATTGAGAGAGAACCAGGCAGATATCTGTGGGGCATGAGAGAGAACCAGGCAGATATAATATCAGTGGGGCATTGAGAGAGAACCAGGCAAATAGTGGGGCATTGAGAGAGAATCAGGCAGATATGATATCAGTTGGGCATTGAGAGAGAACCAGGTAGATATCAGTGGGGAATTGAGAGAAAACCAGGTAGATATCAGTAGGGCATGAGAGGAGCAGATAGCAATACAAAACAGTCTCAGTTCTCAAATTACCAACATACATGAAGAAGAGAGTTCGGAGCAAACATAAAGGAAACAGGGAAGACATGGACAGATGGCCCAGTTGATTGAACGTACGGCCCAGTTGATTGAACCTACGTGTCTCAGAAGCAGGACTCAACAAGCTTTCCTTCAATGATTTCCTCTTGACATGTCTGCCAATACCAGCCTTAGTCTCTGTGGCATACATCTGAAATCTCACATACAGCGAGGATGGAGTTGTCGGAGACCGAGACACTACAGGCTGACTCAGTCTAGCAAAGCCTGTGAGGGGAATTTTCCCACACACAGACAATCTTGCTGCCAACATGATGCTGTAAAAAAAAAAAAGAAAGATGTCATTCAAAAATTGTCTGACTCAATTTGAACACTTGATCATTTACAACGACTATCCCCTTTCCAGATATAAGAACAAAAAGAAATGTAACCAGCACTTTCTCATGACTAACATCCATTTGGATGGGGAATGTATTCAGCACCTGCGTCTTATGGATAGTGTCCATTTGGATGGGGGATGTGGAGGAAGGAACGTACTGCTAAACACTGCCATGTCAAAAAAGGTGACTAAGGAGGGTTGTTTGTGTAGTTTGCAAGCTCAAAATATAAGACAAGATATTACAGAGACCACCTCTCCATGGGCAAACAAATTCATTTTGCACAGGCTTCCTGCGAAGTATGTCAACTGCAGCAGTGGTCCGCCGTGCTTAATATGTGTGTGAAAATGGAAAGAATGAGGAATAACAGATAATTGAAAGCTGGAACTTGTCTGTGGGAACAATTTAACGTTTTCTAGAACCTTAATGCTAGGACACTTTGTGCAAATAATCTATACCATGACTGCTAGTTAAATTGAGATCTTCTATCATAATTTAGGTATATCACAGATAAGACTAATTGATTAGATTATAGATAAAATAACTGATTAGATCATAGACTAATTGATTAAATCATAGATAGACTAATTGATTAGATGTTTCCTATTCCATGCACATTTTTGATTGACTAATGTTTTAGGCATTTAGTCATTGGACAAGGTGCAAAACCAAGCCCTCAGGCTCATTACAGGAGCCATGGAAACTACGTTGATTTTAGAGATGCAGAAAGTTACTGGATTACAGATACTGCCCCATAGAAGAGACACAAAGAGTACGAAGGAAAAGTGCAACAGTATGCTACAGCACCCAATGAAGGCAAGACTAGAAGAATTGGCTTTGGTCGCCTTAAACGAGGCAGCTTTGTACCCCGGGAAAAGGAGACTTAGAAGACAGCACCAAGCAGACCTACCCATGAAGACAGCACCAAGCAGACCTACCCATGAAGACAGCAGCAAGCAGACCTACCTATGAAGACAGCAGCAAGCAGACCTACCTATGAAGACAACACAGCTGAAGCCCACCTTAAACCCAATACCTTGGGAAGAGGACAATGAAACCATACAGATAAATACATCAGTCACTGGTCTTGCGACTGGACACGACTACAGCGAACTGTTACACTGAGTATAATCGAAGAAAATTATCCTAAACAATCATGGATACATGCCTACACAGATGGATCAGCTACAATCATGGATACATGCCTACACAGATTGAACAGCAACAAATGCTGGTAAGAATAGAGGCGCTGGTATCTTTATAACATACCCTGAGGACCATTGTGAGACAAGCAGTGTTCCCACTGGTCAATTCTGCTCCAACTATACAGCTGAGGTTCAAGCTCTCAAACAGGCTGAGGTTCAAGCTCTCAAACAGGCTGAGGTTCAAGCTCTCAAACAGGCTGAGGTTCAAGCTCTCAAACAGGCTGAGGTTCAAGCTCTCAAACAGGCTGAGGTTCAAGCCCTCAAACAGGCTGCCAACATGATCCAGAACAGCAATTCTGATTGCCACCAAGTCGCCATCTTCACAGACGCATTATCTGTGCTGCAAGCTCTTAAAGGTGGTAAACTCCTGCTTCTGAGAAGTGAACTGGGTAGGGTAGCTGCTGGAAAGTGAACTATACTCCAGTGACTGCCATTCCACTCTGGCATGTCTAGAAATGAGATGGCAGATGGGCTTGCAAGGAGGGGAGGAGAATGTGAACAAGAAGACAGCGAAATCACATACTTGGAGAAAAAAAGAGTTGTCCAGCCTGTCAGAAGGGAACAGAACCAACCCAATGATGACTACCACACCGGCAAGGGTAGACTATAATTCTTCGCCTCAGGACTGCGCACAATAGACTGAATAAACACATGTACAGGCTTCATCTGTCATCTTCGCCGCTGTGTACATGTGGAACAGGCGAACAAACTGCCGAGCATGTTTTGCAGGACTGTATGGTCAGTTAAGGAGGATACACTGGTCAAATAATTCGACACTACAATCAAAGCTGTGTGGTCAGTTAAGGAGAAGACAATCGACACTACAATCAAAGCTGTGGTGTGGTCAGTTAAGGAGATGACACTACAATCAAAGCTGTATCATGTAGCTAAAGAGCAACTACACTCAACGGTCGAGTTCATCGCGGAAACTCGCCTAATAGTGTAAACATCTATGATCATGATGCAATGACAAGAAGAAAGCATTTACTGATTTAGTTTTTGTAATTCCCTGATCCACTTCAGATTATGATTGTTCGTTTCCCATCCATTTTCCCAGCCTCAGTCCATTGATTTCATCCAACAATTGTTGAGATCTGCGACTACATGGTTCGTGACTAAACGTAGTGATGAACAACACGACTAACAACATGTTACAACGCAAATTCATGACCTTGATCTTGCTGCTAGTACTTTTTAGTCAGAAAGAAATGTATTTCGGGACTTATCTAATAAGCTGTGACTACTAAACTATTTACATATTGATTAGGTGATTGCTGCTAATTTAGCATGTCATTACTACTGGAACAACAACTAATAAGAGTAATAATACCAATTAAATCATATATTCTCATAGAGTACTACTACTTCTATATATATATATTAATTATAAGTTATAGAATAGATATTAATACTAAATATTTACTGAAACTCGACTGAAATACATTTTCATTTTTTTTAATTTGATGAAAAAAAGCTAAAGGAAGTTCGCTGGCGTATTATATATGTTAAAAATCAACTGACTAGTGTATTCCCTGTGATCGAAACTTGGTGTTTAACTGCCTGTGGAAATTATCTGACGAAACTGGCAGTTGTAATGTACCCAGAAATGAAGCAGCGCTTCCAATGTCGCAAAGTTCGTCTGCACTTGTCGACTGTTTGCACCGGATGTTCCGGTTGGGTATCAATAATCACCGAGATTAACTGAATCGTGCGAAACTTAACTTAACTTCTTTATATTGGTTTAGAAGACTCTGCAGAGTCTTTGCTTTTTTCACTGCTACCTGGACTTGCTCCCTCACCTTACCTGTATGATCTATTATAACCCCTAGGTCCCTTTCCTTATCTATCTTTCTAATATTGTTCTCTCCCATTCTGTAATTATGTTCCATATTGGATCTACCCATTTGGATAGACAACACCAAAAGCTGCCGTACGACACTTTCCCCATTGCTGGGGTAGTCGATGGGTTTTACAGGCTGAGGTCAGCTATTTCCAACTTTCGATGCGTTGATTTCCTGGACTAGTCTGTAGGGGCTGGGTTGACTGTGAGAAACGTCATCTTGACTTTAGTCTTGGGCTCTGCACATGATGTCCAAACATAGAGTGTCTTGTGTCATCTACCTGTTTCTCTCCTTCCATCTCTGACTGGACAGTTCTTCGTATCTCTGGTGGCACTATGGTGATAATGGGGTATATTTTTTTAGTTGGTATCGATTTTAGCCATCCAGTAACTATACGGACTGTCCCATTTATGGCTGTATCTATATGTTTGACATGTCCAGAGTTCTTCCAGACTGGTGTGGAACATTCACAGCTACAGAGAAACACAGAGCGAGTGTTGATGTTCTGAGGACATCTGGCTTTGCTCCCCATGTTGTGCCAGTCAGTTCTCGTATGATACTATTTCTCGCATGTATTTTCTGTTTTGCCTCCTGACAATGTGCGGCATAGGACAGCGTGCGGTCCAACTTTACTCCCAAGAATTTGGGGACCGTGCTGTGTTCTAGATTCTGTCTTTGCCATTTGATCTGTAACTTTCTGTTCGCCTCTCTATTTCCGAGATGGTAGGAGCATACTTGAGTTTTGCTGGGGTTTGGTTTGAGGTGATTTTCATGATAATATAGAGCAAGGGCGTTTGTCAGTTTCTGCTCGACTTCTTCGAAGCCCTTTCCTTGGGCAGCTACTGCTGTATCATCGGCATATATGAATTGTCACCTCTATATCTATAAGTTGATCGTTGGACTATATATTATACAGCATATGTGACAGGGCACTCCCTTGAGCCAGGATACTCCCTTGTGCCAGGACACTCCCTTGTGCCAGCTCACTCCCTTGTGCCAGGACACTCCCTTGTGCCAGGACACTCTCTTGTGCCAGCCCATTTTTTTACCCTCCAAAGTGACGTAGAATCGCCTATTCTGCAGGATACATTTAATGAGGTTAGTGAGACGCCAGTTCTTTGTCATGGAGTATAGCTTAGCAAACAACTTTTGGTGGTTTATGGTGTCATGGAGTATAGCTTAGCAAATACCTTCTGGTGGTTTATGGTGTCATGGAGTATAGCTTAGCAAATACCTTCTGGTGGTTTATGGTGTCATGGAGTATAGCTTAGCAAATACCTTCTGGTGGTTTATGGTGTCATGGAGTATAGCTTAGCAAATACCTTCTGGTGGTTTATGGTGTCATATACTGCGCTGAAGTAAATAAAAGTTACTCCTATGATCTGTTTACGTTCGTACCCGTGCTCGATGAGTTGTGCCAGGTTAAGGATCTGACCGTAACCTGATCTTCCAGACCCGAAGTCTGCTTGCTCCTTGGTGAGTTTCTTGTCTATGAGGGGGGTGATGCGGTTCAGGATCTTTCTTTCAAAAACTTTATACAGATGGCCCAGTAGGTAAACCGGTCGGAAGTTCTTAGGTTCTGATGGGTTTTTTCCTGGTTTTAGCAGAGCAACAACATGGGATTTTCTCCAGATTTTTTTGGAATTTGGATATAACCAATGTTAAGGTCATTGATATCCTAAGTCACGGTACAAATGATATCTATGTTACAGACTGGCTCTATCACCACTTAACTTTCTTCCTTACAACTCTCACTCACAACTCTAATAAAAACACTAACAATTATTTTTGCAACAGCGAAAACAAATGAATATTTATTTAATCAACATAATACACATTATAATAATTGTTTCCATAGTAATCGTTTTCTATAATAACGAACTCTAATTATAAAGTCTTTCAAGAGTTTCGTGCAATTAGCACAGGAATTTCTCTTGCACTAAAATAACCCTAGGTTCCATAATGGTTCAGTAGTTCTGTTACTGTGGTTGTTAGCCAAAGGTAACACATGTGTTACAACGTGCTGTCAGGGTTGACAGCTTTGTGTTGAAGCAACACACCTCCTGACGAGTATGCAGACGAATGCCACTCAGGGACTGTGAAGTCGGCGTCACGTGAGACAGATGTCCGCGTCGACTCAAACAGAACATCACACAAAGACATATTTCTTACACGTGCGTGGTCGCTGGTTCCCTCCCAGTACTAGTTTGTTTCGGTGATTTTTCTATTTCTATTTCGCTATTTCTATCTCTCTATTCTAGTTACTCTCTGGCTATCTTCTGTGGTCTAACATTGCAACTTACTCTGTAATCTTCTGTCTATCATCTCCTCCCTACCAACTGGACTGAAGTCTTCTGTCTATCATCTCCTCCCTACCAATTGCATGGTAGTCTTCTGTCTATCATCTCCTCCCTACCAATTGCATGGTAGTCTTTTGTCTATCATCTCCTCCCTACCAACTGGGCTGTAGTCTTCTGTCTATCATCTCCTCCCTACCAACTGGGCTGTAGTTGTATGTCTATCATCTGCTCCCTACCAACTGCACGGTAGTCTTCTCTTCTCTGCTCTTTTTGATCTCCTCGTGAAACCCTGATCCCCCAACTTATATCCTAATCTCCCCGCTCCGCCAATGACTTGTTTGTCTTCAGTTCATTCACCCCAACAAGTCCATTTGCCTCAACTGTCCTTGACCTACCGTATCGCCAGAGAAAGGATCGCTTGCTTGTTTAACCTTCTTCTTCATATCTTCCAAAGTTATATCTATTCATCCATTAACACTCACACTGCTGCCACACAACTCACTCACCCTGTTTTTGTCATTCCTCTTCCCCGCATTCCCCTGACCTCAGCCATACTAATTAGGATATTACAGTTGCACCTCCTAGCCAATAAGCTATACAAATATATTTTCTCCAGTAAACAACTGTCGTTGGTATTTACCTTTCAACAACTCTCACTAAATACTAGGCCTGCACTACAGTTACAGTACAGACAGTTATTACCGCTCACTATACTATGTTATTTAATTCTGTCAAGTCACTAACAAGCTGTTACAAGCAGACCACACTATTTGAAAACACGTATGCTACAGTAAACAACAATTAAAACTGTTTTGGTTTCACAAATTAATTGAAAGCACAAAAACTTATACGAAAATTTCTAGAGGTCTATTCTGTCATTTCTAGAGGTCTATTCTGTCATTTCTAGAGGTCTATTCTGTCATTTCTAGAGGTCTATTCTGTCATTTCTGGAGGTCTATTCTGTCATTTCTAGAGGTCTATTCTGTCATTTCTAGAGGTCTATTCTGTCATTTCTAGAGGTCTATTCTGTCATTTCTAGAGGACTATTCTGTCATTTCTAGAGGTCTATTCTGTCATTTCTAGAGGTCTATTCTGTCATTTCTAGAGGACTATTCTGTCATTTCTAGAGGTCTATTCTGTCATTTCTAGAGGTCTATTCTGTCATTTCTAGAGGTCTATTCTGTCATTTCTAGAGGTCTATTCTGTCATTTCTAGAGGTCTATTCTGTCATTTCTAGAGGTCTATTCTGTCATTTCTAGAGGTCTATTCTGTCATTTCTAGAGGTCTATTCTGTCATTTCTAGAGGTCTATTCTGTCATTTCTAGAGGTCTATTCTGTCATTTCTAGAGGTCTATTCTGTCATTTCTAGAGGTCTATTCTGTCAAATTGCAACCACCGCAATCTTGAACAACCGAAACTTCCAATCTCAAACTTGGCAAATTGAAAGTTAGACCAACAACGACATTATAAAGGACTTGACAAATTGAAAGTTAGACCAACAACGACATTATAAAGGACTTGACAAATTGAAAGTTAGACCAACAACGACATATAAAGAACGTGACAGATCGAAAACATCACAGAAAAAACAAGTTAACTTAGCTCAATGAATAATGCCAAGCTGCAAAAGTCTAACCACAGTTCAATAAAGCAATTTATTTAATAAGTAAATAAATTCAAATAGGTAACTAATTAAAGAGACCCACCATTGAACAAGCAAATCATTAAACTAAGTTCTGAATGCAGAACCATTAAGCAAGCAAATCATTAAACTAAGTTCTGAATGGAGTACCATTAAGCAAGCAAATCATTAAACTAAGTTCTGAATGCAGAACCATTAAGCAAGCAAATCATTAAACTAAGTTCTGAATGGAGTACCATTAAGCAAGCAAATCATTAAACTAAGTTCTGAATGCAGAACCATTAAGCAAGCAAATCATTAAACTAAGTTCTGAATGGAGTACCATTAAGCAAGCAAATCATTAAACTAAGTTCTGAATGCAGAACCATTAAGCAAGCAAATCATTAAACTAAGTTCTGAATGGAGTACCATTAAACAAGCAAATCATTAAACTAAGTTCTGAATGCAGAACCATTAAGCAAGCAAATCATTAAACTAAGTTCTGAATGGAGTACCATTAAGCAAGCAAATCATTAAACTAAGTTCTGAATGGAGAATCATTCTGCTGGGTTGTCACTCTATTGAGAATGAACCAATTTTCAAGAACTGTTGCGTGATTTACACGAAGGACACTTTGAGAGCTCTACATCCAAAGTTTGAATGTTCAGTTTGTAATACTGTAGCAGCCAGCTGGCTAAACTATATTCTCACTTCCAACAAATTAACTACGACACTAGTTGAAATTAAAACACAACAATGAAACTTTATTTCTACACGTTCACAACTGTCTCTCCAATCTTCACTCTAAATAAAACCTGTCTGCTGTAAGAAAAATAAACTAAAACTAAACTAAAATAAACTTGATTACGAACTGCAGCTTGATAGACGAATAGTCCCATGATAAACGAACAGTTACTTGATAGTTGAACTGTAACTTCATAGATGAACTGTAACTTGATAAACAAACTGTTAGACTACTTGATAGTCGAAATATAACATGATAAACGAACAGTTACTTGATAGTTGAACTGTAACTTCATAGATGAACTGTAACTTGATAAACAAACTGTTATTTGAATTGCCACGGGATGGAAGATTCGTGTCTGTTCTGCAGCCCAGGTGATTTCGTCTGTGGTCCTATTCTTCTCGTCAACTATGACTTGTAGTGATTGTTGAAGCGCTGGATTGCTGTGCTAGTCAAATATATCTCTACTTATATGCTGACTTTTTGAGATACTTCTGTTAGACGCTGAATTCTCATAAACAATGCAAATACATAGTATCTAAGATGACTAACTAGTGAATGTTCCTCATGACGCACTACTATATCTGGTTCTAACATTTGCTATTGTAGCAGAGTCCAGGTTTTGACTGGGGTTTTTCTATCTAGAATGTTACCACATGTATCCACATCATTCATGACCACACATAGCAAATAACATAGCACACAGCAGGTGGCAGAGTTATGAGATCATACTCATACAACAACCATTAAAGTGAATGCAAGGAGATCATAAACAACACAAGAAATACATCTTAACTAAATATATACGTGGAGTTTATAAGCATAAGCTATTGAATGTTGCCCCAGACTACCCCAACCCAGTTCTAGCCGCACACTCCCCTCCCCTTATCTGCACCCTCAACACACTCTCCTCTCAAAAACTTGTCCTCACGTTTGTATTCTGTGCATTCACTCCCACTCAGATCCCCTCAGGCGGGTGATCTTGGCATACATGCAATCTATTCAACGTTAACTCACATGTGATCACACAGTCAATCAATCTGCGTATACACACACTCTGGAACATACATCGTTCCCTCGGTGTCCTACACACACCACACACACATCCAGATCTCTCCTAGTCGATCTGTACACTCGTGTAACCATTCAGGACATACATCGTGCACAAGGTGTCCTGCACGTACAACACACATTCAGATCTCTACTAGACACAGGGTGCCCAACACACCCCTTATATAGTGACTGGACAAGACTCAAAGGCGTATGCTGGTTCAGCAACCCCGTATTCCATTCTATCTCACCAACATTCGACAAACAGCCTATCAATCGCTCTTCTATAAAGTCGGCGAGCTAAACTGACTCCTAGCTAAATTCTGTCTGTCTCTCTCTCTCTCTCCATGGCCAGTCTGCCTGAGTTAAACTGTGTTTAGTATTATATAGACTCAAACAGTACCAGAGTTGTCCAATAGTCCTTTGAGGATGTCTGCTCCAGCCATCACCTAGTTTGGATCTACCTCCATTTAGTTGTTATTGGGACGAATCAATCTGAATTCCTGTCACTCAAAATGTCACATCAAGCTCTGCTGGCCTCTGTCTGTCACTAATCCCATACGACCCAAATCGGAACGACAGAGTGGTCAGTACCTAGCCCCTACCTGTACTAAACACATTCTTTCCCCCAATCCCCTTTTTTCCTTTGTTGACTTGGTATCGAGACGGTGAGTGACCTTGGCATAGTGTTGAGACGGAGAGTGACCTTGGCATACATTCAGGTACCTTTGTTCTCAGAGTCGCCGACCACATCATCCCAGCCCTAAATGCCCACGCTCCGGCTGGAACTGTTATGCTATTGCAAAACATAAATTTCATTACTATTTACCTGATACGTTGCTGAACATCTGGACTCACGTGGTGAAAGATTGTCTGTCGAAACCTCTCTCTCTGGGCCCCAAAATGTATCTGCTTTCTTCTTTCCTCTTCACTGTTATCAATACGGTTCTGTTCTCGTTGCTCGCTGGCGCCTGATGTTGACTTGTTCTCTGTTCGCTGCTGACTGATAACTTATTTCTTCGCTATCTCGCACCCCAAAAAGATCTGGACTGGTCTCTCCCCTCTTCACCCTGCAATCTCACGACTTGTTCCTCCATTCTTCACCCTGCAATCTCTCGACTTGTTCCTCTGCTCTTTTCTCTCCAATCTCTAACAAATTATTTACGAAATTACTAGCTATATCTGCCGCTTTTTCAAGATGTCGTACCTAGGTTTTCTCCTCGAGATTTCATAAAAACCAGTTAATAGCATTCGTCACTACTGATCATGCTGTAACAGGCGTCTAGGCGTTATGGAAGGTTAAGTAGTTTTTAACATCTGCATGGCTTGGAAACTAATGCTATGTATTCCAAGCATTCGTTAGTCCAGATTTGAGTACATCTGTACTGACTAGCTTTGTTAGTTTTAATTCTATAAGAAACAACAGAACGGCTACTGACTATCAATGCTCCCACCCTTTCTAACTTTAATAAAACATGTCTAAAATACTATCGCTAATAAATCTACACAGCTAAGATCTGTTACAATAGTGCTTGTTCATTTATAGTGATAAATATGAGTAATACAGAACAGTTGATTGATTCATCACTCGGCTGATTTCAGAAATGAATAAAGACAAATAAGTTAGGACCACAGGAACTTCTAGGTGGTGGGGTCAGACAGGACCTTCTAGGTGATCGGGTCAGACAGGATCAAGTGTGGATTTAAGATTTTCTACTTCCAGAAAATGTTCATCTTCTCTCATGTCCTGGATGACATCATCGGAGGACAGGTCTGTAGGAGCAGGTTTCTGCTCTTGGTATGAAGCGTGTGGTGCTGTGGTGTGTGGTGCTGTGGCGTGTGGGGCTGTGGTGTGTGGTGTTGTGGTGTGTGGTGCTGCAGCTCTGACGAAACGTTCAGATGAGCTAGGCAATTCATTATTGATTACTACCTGACAAATTCTTCCATTATGAGCAGATGTCGAACAGGCAGAATAATTGACAGTCTGACTACCGGCTTTAGGAAAGACAGCGGCGCATGGGAAACGCTTCAGACTGTAGGGGCTACTTGTAAAAGAAATACATGCCGTTGGTCCCTGCACTGTGCTTGGAGAAACATCTTTTGAATGCATCTGATGACGATACTCTGAAGTAGACGGCAGAGAAACGTGTGCAAAGCCATATCTCCTTTCTGTGTTTGGGAGAACGGGAAAGCTCAGTTTCTTGTTGTCTGTGTGGTCACGTTTGGTTGCTTCCAGATTCCTTGGATGAGTGAAAGGGAGGCCGCCCTGACATACGAACCCATTGTCATCCATCTTGGTGAGCTCTGCTAAGTGCGGTGTGCAAGGACAGCTGATAGATGCCAAATGACTTCCAGAGTTGGAGTTTTCTGATGTGTTGGAACTCTGAGTGGTCCAAACAGATGTTCTAGCATCGCTCGGGACATGTAGACTAGTAAAACCATCATCTGTTCTTGAACTTACCGTGGCTAGAAGACTGCCATGAACACGGCTTGACGATGGTTCTATGGGGCTTATTTTGGAACCACCAGCAGGAACAATTGTTCCGTATGGGCCATTGCCAAGCTCTTCCAAATAGTTGTCATCTGTTCATGAAAGGAGGACAATGTAGAACTGGTAATTCGTAAAACTCAAGTAAATCAAATTGTTATACTCTGTTCAATCATCAATTATCTTCTTCTTCTCTCTTATCACCTTGGCGTACATGGACCATCACCCAACATTCTCTCTTATCACCTTGGCGTTCATAGACCATCATCCAACATTCTGTCCTATCACCTTTCGGCAGATGGTCGAGGGTCAAAGGTTATTGTACCTTGTTGGTCGCACACACTCCGATCAGTCTTATCACAAACCCCAGCATTCTTTGAACATCTGATTAAGTGAGTGGTATCCTCTAACAGGCAATAATTGTTTTTCTTGAGAAAGTCATCAAAACATCTCTAATGTATCCACCATGGCTACTGTCTGAATCAATATTAAAATACGTTCACTGCCACATAATCAGACAATAGATTCATCCAACCCGTTGAAGGTATGCGAGCTCTATCTTGATACACTGACATCTTAATTTGACTCATCACGTAAACTGTCAGGATTTACAGATTGATTGCTCATGGATTGATGATTATTGGTGCATGTTGTTAGCTCATGCTGCCATTTATATGGTTGATTCCGCTAACGAACGAGACTAGTCTACACAACAACTGCCCCCCCACCAACTTCCTGGTTAGAGGAACGCTGCCCACCCCCCAACCTCACCAACCCCCTGCTTAGAGGAACGCTGCCCACCCCCCAACCTCACCAACCCCCTGCTTAGAGGAATGCTGCCCACCCCCCCGCCCCCAACCTCACCGACGCCCTGCTTAGAGGAACGCTGCCCACCCCCCAACCTCACCAACCCCCTGCTTAGAGGAATGCTGCCCACCCTCCCAACCTCACCAACCCCCTGCTTAGAGGAACGCTGCCCACCCCCAACCTCACCAACCCCCTGCTAAGAGGAACGATTTGCATTTAGCCAAATGGGATTGAGCAAAATGAGGCACCAAGAGAACATCTGATGGGAGATGGGGCACCAAGAAAACATCTGATGGGAGATGGGACATCAAGAGAATATCTGATGGGAGATGGGCACCCACAGAACATCTTATAGGAGAATGGGCACCCCCAAAACATCTGATGGGAGATGAGGCACCCGCAGAACATCTGATGGGAGATGGGGCACCAAGAGAACATCTGATGGAAGATGGGGCACCCACAGAACATCTGATGGGAGATGGGGCACCAAGAGAATATCTGATGGGAGATGGGGCACCAAGAGAAAATATGATGGGAGATGGGGCACCCACAGAACATCTGATGGGAGATGGGGCACCAAGAGAACATCTGATGGGAGATGGGGCACCAATAGAACATCTGATGGGAGATGGGGCACCCACAGAACATCTGATGGGAGATGGGGCACCCACAGAACATCTGATGGGAGATGGGGCACCAAGAGAACATCTGATGGGAGATGGGGCACCAAGAGAAAATCTGATGGGAGATGGGGTACCCACAGAACATCTGAAAGCAGATGGGGCACCAAGAGAACATCTGATGGGAGATGGAGCACCAACAGAACATCCGATGGGAGATGGGGCACCAAGAGAAAATCTGATGGGAGATGGGGCACCCACAGAACATCTGATGGGAGATGGGGCACCAAGAGAAAATCTGATGGGAGATGGGGCACCCACAGAACATCTGATGGGAGATGGGGCACCCACAGAACATCTGATGGGAGATGGGGCACCCACAGAACATCTGATGGGAGATGGGGCACCCACAGAACATCTGATGGGAGATGGGGCACCCACAGAACATCTGATGGGAGATGGGGCACCAAGAGAATATCTGATGGGAGATGGGGCACCAAGAGAAAATCTGATGGGAGATGGGGCACCCACAGAACATCTGATGGGAGATGGGGCACCCAAAGAACATCTGATGGGAGATGGGGCACCAAAAGAACATCTGATGGGAGATGGGGCACCCACAGAACATCTGATGGGAGATGGGGCACCCACAGAACATCTGATAGCAGATGGGGCACAAAGAGAACATCTGATGGGAGATGGGGCACCCACAGAACATCTGATGGGAGATGGGGCATCAAGAGAAAATCTGATGGGAGATGGGGCACCCACAGAACATCTGATGGGAGATGGGGCACCCAAAGAACATCTGATGGGAGATGGGGCACCAAGAGAACATCTGATGGGAGATGGGGCACCCACAGAACATCTGATGGGAGATGGGGCACCCACAGAACATCTGATAGCAGATGGGGCACACAGAGAACATCTGATGGGAGATGGGACACCAAGAGAAAATCTGATGGGAGATGGGGCACCCACAGAACATCTGACGGGAGATGGGGCACCAAGAGAACATCTGATGAGAGATGGGTCACCAAGAGAAAATCTGATGGAAGATTGTGCACCCACATAACATCTGATGGGAGATGGGGCACCAAGAGAACATCTGATGGGAGATGGGCATTAAGAGAACATCTGATGGAAGATGGGGCACCAAGAGAAAATCTGATGGGAGATGGGCATTAAGAGAACATCTGATGGAAGATGGGGCACCCACAGAACATCTGATTGGAGATGGGGCACCAAGAGAAAATCTGATGGAAGATGGGGCACCAAAAGAACATCTGATGGGAGATGGGGCACCAAGAGAAAATCTGATGGGAGATGGGGCACCCACAGAACATTAGATGGGAGATGGGGCACCAAGAGAACATCTGATGGGAGATGGGGCACACACAGAACATCTTATGGGAGATGGGGCACCCACAGAACATCTGATGGGAGATGGGGCACCCACAGAACATCTGATGGGAGATGGGGCACCCACAGAACATCTTATGGGAGATGGGGCACCCACAGAACATCTGATGGGAGATGGGGCACCCACAGAACATCTGATGGGAGATGGGGCACCAAGAGAAAATCTGATGGGAGATGGGGCACCCACAGAACATCTGATGGGAGATGGGGCACCCACATAACATCTGATGGGAGATGGGGCACCCACAGAACATCTGATGGGAGATGGGGCACCCACAGAACATCTGATGGGAGATTCAACTATGAAATCAAGAACAGAACAGCGACAATTTGTTGAGAGCATGATGAGAATCATGTGCAACAAAACTCAATCACTGGAAGAAAGTTTTTGAATGCTCCGTGGAACCAGTACTGGCGTAAGGTAGCGAGTCATGGACAATCAGGCGACAAGCACATGGATGATTGCAGGCAACGGAAGAATGTTTTGACAGAACAATGTGGACGACAGCAAAGAAGGACAATAACGTGGTACTTGATGAAGCTCAGATCAGGACAAGACAGTCGGCCATTTTCTGGCACGTCATCAGAGGAAACGGGGTGGAACACATGGTGACAACGGGCACAATCGTAGGAAAGCGGGATCACTTTGATCTATCGCGGACAAGAGGAGCAAGACCACGGACGTCATACCTGGGTTTAGAACCTACGAACTTCACCATCAGCGGCAATACGCAACCAAGTTCGATCGCAGCAGGCCAGATTAGGAGAGGAGAAAGAACTGGGCAATAACAGTATCGATAAGGTTAGGTTTAGCGGTAGGAGTGTTTTAGATAAGCTTGTGAGAGAAAGAATTTTAGTTGTTAGACAGTTTATAGTTGGCAGTGTTACTGGAATAAATAATCCGTTGTTTTGTGTTTATATTTAGTGTTTCTTGAATTTGTTTAGAGTGAGTGTAGAGTGAAATAGAATTGAGCAGACCCCTTTACCGTCTGAGACAGAGCTCATTCAAATCGATCTGCTCTGGTACAAGAGCGAGTGTGAGAATAGTCAGAGCGAGTATGAGAATAGTCAGACCGAGTATGAGAATAGTCAGAGCGAGTATGAGAATAGTCAGACCGAGTATGAGAATAGTCAGAGCGAGTGTGAAAATAGTCAGAGCGAGTGTGAGAATAGTCAGAGCGTGTATGAGAATAGTCAGAGCGAGTGTGAGAATAGTCAGAGCGAGTGTGAGAATAGTCAGAGTTAGTGTGAGAATAGTCAGAGCGAGTGTGAGAATAGTCAGAGCGAGTGTGAGAATAGTCAAAGCGAGTGTGAGAATAGTCAGAGTGAGTGTGAGAATAGTCAGAGCGAGTGTGAGAATAGTCAGAGCGAGTGTGAGAATAGTCAGAGCGAGTGTGAGAATAGTCAAAGCGAGTGTGAGAATAGTCAAAGCGAGTGTGAGAATAGTCAAAGCGAGTGTGAGAATAGTCAGAGCGAGTATGAGAATAGTCATAGCGAGTGTGAGAATCAAAAGAAGAAGTTAAAAAATGATCAAAAAGATAGGAAGAACTGAATATAATTCTGAGGAAGACGACACAAAACACTAAAAGATAGAAATAAATGTAAGAATAAGAAGATTCTACCTAACATAGGCAACAAACAATTATCAATCGTCTGACAGTTCCCTTGTCCAGAAGCGTTTCCCGTGTACCAGCTGATCGTCCGCTCGACCCAGGTGGGGAGTGTCCCTTTTTTCAGTCTCTTGTGATAGAGGACTATGGTTTTCGTGTAGATCTCAATGATACATTCAAGGCGTATTTTTAGCTGTGACGAGAGTAAAAAGCACTTTTAGCTGTGACGAGAGTAAAGAGCACTTTTAGCTATGATGAGAGTAAAGGGAACTTTTAGCTGTAACGAGAGTAAAGATCACTTTTAGCTGTGACGAAAGTAAAGAGCACTTTAGCTGGGACGAAAGTAAAAAGCACTTTTGGCTGTGACGAAAGTAAAGAGTACTTTTAGCCGTGACGACAGGAAAGAGAATTTTTATCTATGACAACAGTAAATGACACTTTTAGCTGTGACGAGACTTAAGGACACTTTTAGCTGTGACGAGAGCGAATGTCACTAATGTAAGTCAGACTTTCCCTGGCCGTTAAAACTGTGTTACAAGTGATTTGTTAACTTGTGACAAATGTCTAATGTCAGTTGTCAGTGAAGTTCTGTCAGTAGCTTCAGTGGCCATTGTGAATCTCGTGGCATGTGACGGGGACCACTAACCTGTTGTCTCTTGTCTGAACGCTTTGGGTGTTATTCTGTTCGGGCACGGGTCTGGCTAAGTTCGATGACGTCATACTTTATTGTTTTGAGTTGATTTATGGGGAGGAGATGGCCCAAAACTCCATTGTAGGTTGTATTGGAGGACTCGAAAGTTGGTCGCATCGGAGATGTCCGTCCAGATAGTCATCAAGAGTTGCTATACTCAAGCTACTAGTGAGAGACCAGGTGAAGCTCCTCCTGCTAGTTCAATGCTATACCCTCTATAGTAGGTACGACGAAGACTCGGTAGATCTTTCGACGAAGAGCTGAAGAAACAAAAACAGCAGCCTGCAAACTGGAAAAAAACTTAATTGGAGATTTTGACGTTCGTGTCGGATCAAAACAGGAGAACGAAACCTATTCGGGCATCTTCGCAGAGGACAAAAGAATCGATAGAGGCGGTCGTTTGATGATCTTCGCTGGGACAGGCAAGCCCTTCATCATTAGTGAGGGCCTCCGTGGGCAGGGAGGATAGAGACTCGATCAGCGAAGGCCTCCGTGGGCAGGGAGGATAGAGACTCGATCGGTGAGGGCCTCAGTGGGCAGGGAGGATAGAGACTCGATCAGTGAGGATCTCAGTGGACAGGGAGGCCAGGATAGAGATTCGATCGGTGAGGGCCTCAGTGGGCAGGGAGGCCAGGATAGAGACTCGATCGGTGAGGGCCTCAGTGGGCAGGGAGGATAGAGACTCGATCAGTGAGAGCCTCCGTTGGCAGGGAGGATAGAGACTCGATCAGTGAGGGTCTCAGTGGGCAGGGAGGATAGAGACTGGATCAGTGAGGGTTTCAGTGGGCAGGGAGGATAGAGACTCGATCAGTGAGGGCCTCAGTGGGCAGGGAGGCCAGGATAGAGACTCGATCAGTGAGGGTTTCAGTGGGCAGGGAGACCAGGATAGAGACTCGATCAGCGAGGGTCTCAGTTGGCAGGGAGGATAGAGACTCGATCAGTGATGGTCTCAGTTGGCAGGGAGGATAGAGACTCGATCAGTGAGGGTTTCAGTGGGTAGGGAGACCAGGATAGAGACTCGATCAGCGAGGGTCTCAGTTGGCAGGGAGGATGGAGACTCGATCAGTGATGGTCTCAGTTGGCAGGGAGGATAGAGACTCGATCAGTGAGGGCCTCAGTGGGCAGGGAGGCCAGGATAGAGACTCGATCAGTGAGGGTCTCAGTGGGCAGGGAGGATAGAGACTCGATCAGTGAGGGTCTCAGTGGGCAGGGAGGCCAGAATAGTGACTCGATCAGTGAGGGTCTCAGTGGGCAGGGAGGATAGAGACTCGATCAGTGAGGGTCTCAGTGGGCAGGGAGGCCAGAATAGTGACTCGATCAGTGAGGGTCTCAGTGGACAGTCAGCCAAGGATAGGGACTCGATCAGCGAGGGCCTCAGTGGGCAGGGAGGATAGAGACTCGATCAGTGAGGGTCTCAGTGGACAGTCAGCCAAGGATAGGGACTCGATCAGAAAGTCTAGAGCAGATGGAATACAAGTAGCGGCTGCTGACCATGTCTGTCTGTCATGCCATTGAACTTCCCTCGCTCACATCAACTTTATCATCCACATATTCAAGGATGTAGTTTCAAACATGAGGATGTTGCTAGTCCTCAGCGATGGTGATGGACAATTTATTATTACGTAGAAGGTAAACAGAAACGACACACCCGACCTCCCAACTTCATCCAGATCTTTCTATGAACATCTCCAACACTTCCTCCCCGACCACAACGTTTTACCTGTTCTAATTCCTCCAGTTTTTTGTTCTTCTTGTTTCGGCTATCTCGGGCGTACTTCCGGTTGTTCTGTCTTTGCTTTAGCAGTTTGTCTGAGACAGTCTGGGAGCCAGCCGGCAGCTGAAACAGGTGAGGTCATCTAATTAACAACAGGGACAACAACAGGGACAACAACAGGGACAACAACAGGGACAACGACAGGGACAACGACAGGGACAGGGACAACAACAAAGACAACAACAGGGACAACAACAGGGACAACGACAAGGACAACAACAACAACAACAGAGAAAAAACAACAGGGACAGGGACAACAACAGGGACAGGGACAACAACAACAGGGACAACAACAACAACAGGGACAACAACAGGGACAACAACAGGGACAGGGACAACAACAGGGACAGGGACAACAGGGACGACTGGGACAGGGACAACAACAGGGACAGGGACAACAACAGGGACAACAACAGGGACAACAACAGGGACAGGGACAACAACAGGGACAACAGCAGGGACAGTGACAACAACAGGGACAACAACAACAACAGGGACAACAACAACAACAGGGACAACAACAACAACAGGGACAACAACAAGGACAACAACAGGGACAACAACAGGGACAGTGACAACAACAGGGACAACAACAACAGGGACAACAACAACAACAGGGACAACAACAACAACAGGGACAACAACAACAGGGACAACAACAACAACAGGGACAACAACAGGGACAACAAAAACAGGGACAATAACAACAACAGCAACAGGGACAACAACAACAGGGACCACAACAACAACAGCAACAACAACAACAACAACAGGGACAACAACAACAACAACAACAACAGCAACAACAACAGGGACAACAACAACAACAGGGACCACAACAACAACAGCAACAACAACAACAGGGACAACAATAACAACAATAGCAACAACAACAACAACAACAGGGTCCACAACAACAACAGGGACAACAACAGCAACATGGACAACAACAACAACAACAACAACAACAGCAACAACAACAACAGGGACAACAACAGCAGGGACAACAACAACAGGATCAACAACAACAACAGCAACAACAACAACAGCAACAGGGACAACAACAACAACAGATACAACAACAGCAACAGGGTCAACAACAAGAACAACAACAACAACAGGGACAACAACAGCAACAGGGACAACAACAACAACAGGGACAAAGACAGGGACAACAACAACAACGACAACAACAACAACAGGGACAAAGACAGGGACAACAACAACAACGACAACAACAACAACAGCAACAACAACAGGGACAACAACAGCAACAGGGACAACAACAACAGCAACAGGGACAACAACAACAGCAACAGGGACAGCAACAGCAACAGGGACAACAACAGCAACAGCAACAACAACAACAGCAACAACAAAAACAACAACAACAGGGACAACAACAATAACAGCAACAACAACAGCAACAGGGACAACAACAACAACAGGGACAACAACAGCAACAACAACAACAACAGCAACAACAACAACAACAATAACAAAAACAAGAGAAATGGTGGTCGAGCGTCTCTTGTTCTGCAAACGCGGTAGAATCATCGAAACTGAAACCGCCCAAGCGAATATAAATGGGCTGCATTTCTTCAGCAGCATTGCCAAGAAGTTAGCCCTAAAGGGGGCTACTCTCTGACGCAAGCACGTGTCTATCTTCAGCTCAACTCAACTGGAAACATTTCCATTATTCCTCTTTTCAAAACTGGTACATGCTTGTATCATATCTGTTATTCTTGTATCATATATGTTACTCTTGTATCATATCTGTTATTCTTGTATCATATATGTTATTCTTGTATCATATCTGTTATTCTTGTATCATATATGTTATTCTTGTATCATATATGTTATTCTTGTATCATATCTATTGCTCTTGTATCAAATCTGTTACTCTTGTATACTATATGTTACTCTTGTATCATATATGTTACTCTTGTATCATATCTGCTACTCTTGTATCATATTTGTTACTCTTGTATCATATCTGCTACTCTTGTATCATATATGCTGCTCTTGTATCATATCTGTTATTCTTGCATCATATCTGTTATTCTTGTATCATATCTGTTACTCTTGTATCATATCTGCTATTCTTGTATCAGATCTGTTGCTCTTGTATCATATGTTGATCTTGTATCATATCTGTTGCTCTTGTATCATATCTGCTGCTCGTGTATCATATCTGCTGCTGCTGTATCATATCTGTTGATCTTGTATTATATCTGTTGCTCTTGTATCATATCTGTTGCTCTTGTATCATATTTGCTGCTCGTGTATCATATCTGCTGCTCTTGTATCATATCTGTTGATCTTGTATCATATCTGTTGCTCTTGTATCATATCTGTTGCTCGTGTATCATATCTGCTGTTCTTGTATCATATCTGTTGCTCCTGTATCATATCTGTTGCTCTTGTATCATATCTGTTACTCTTGTATCATATCTGTTGCTCTTGTATCATATCTGTTGCTCTTGTATCATATCTGTTACTCTTGTATCATATATGTTGCTCTTCTATCATATATGTTACTCTTGTATACTGTCTGTTATTCTTGTATCATATCTGTTATTCTTGTATCATATCTGTTATTCTTGTATCATATCTGTTACTCTTGTATCATATCTGCTACTCTTGTATCATATCTGCTACTCTTGTATCATATCTGCTGCTCTTGTATCATATCTGCTATTCTTGTATCAGATCTGTTGCTCTTGTATCATATGTTGATCTTGTATCATATCTGTTGCTCTTGTATCATATCTGCTGCTCGTGTATCATATCTGCTGCTGCTGTATCATATCTGTTGATCGTGTATCATATCTGTTGCTCTTGTATCATATCTGCTGCTCGTGTATCATATCTGCTGCTCTTGTATCATATCTGTTGATCTTGTATCATATCTGTTGCTCTTGTATCATATCTGTTGCTCGTGTATCATATCTGCTGCTCTTGTATCATATCTGTTGATCTTGTATCATATATGTTGCTCTTGTATCATATCTGTTACTCTTCTATCATATACGTTACTCTTCTATCATATGTAACAGCGTTTCTGTTGTGTTGCTTACCAGCATGGTCACTGCCATAATGTATCCTTTCTGTAGCAACGCCCCCCCCTCCCCCCCCCCCCTGGTCGAAGATCCCTTATTCAATCTGTGACCAAGTCACCCTGGTCTAAGATCCCTTATTCTTCTTCGTCTTCGTTCGTTCTCAATCTCTTGCTACCAAACCCTGAAAGGGTAAGTAGCAGAATGTAGTCCAGAGAACGTAATGTGTTGTGTCATAGTTTACAGCTTGACTGCGATATTTGCACCTTTCGGTCCAACACATCCGACTTCAGCAAGCATTTTTTGAGTACCGGGTTAGCATTGCCTCTTCGATCGATTCTCCTTATCCAGTCTGTCCTGCTGCAGTCTGTTATCCAGGATCCCCACGTGGAGGTGTAGAAGGGTCTTGGCAGCTCTGGTTCGCTGGCCCTGACGCTAGCAGTCAGCTATGGGTCACTGACCACTGCAGCTCATTCGCTGCTCAGCATCTTGATCCCGATCCCTTATTCAATCTGTGACTAAGCCACCCTGGTCGAAGATCCCTTATTCAATCTGTGACCAAGTCACCCTGGTCGAAGATCCCTTATTCAATCTGTGACCAAGTTACCCTGGTCGAAGATCACTTATTCAATCTGTGACCAAGTCACCCTGGTCGAAGATCCCTTATTCAATATGTGACCAAGTCACCCTGGTCGAAGATCCCTTATTCAATCTGTGACCAAGCCACCCTGGTCGAAGATCCCTTATTCAATATGTGACCAAGTCACCCTGGTCGAAGAACACTTATTCAATCTGTGACCAAGTCACCCTGGTCGAAGATCACTTATTCAATCTGTGACCAAGTCACCCTGGTCGAAGATCACTTATTCAATCTGTGACCAAATCACCCTGGTCGAAGATCCCTTATTCAATCTGTGACCAAGTCACCCTGGTCGAAGATCATTTATTCAATATGTGACCAAGCCACCCTGGTCGAAGATCCCTTATTCAATATGTGACCAAGCCACCCTGGTCGAAGATCACTTATTCAATCTGTGACCAAGTCACCCTGGTCGAAGATCACTTGTTCAATCTGTGACCAAGTCACCCTGGTCGAAGATCACTTATTCAATCTATGACCAAGTCACCCTGGTCGAAGATCCCTTATTCAATCTGTGACCAAACCACCCTGGTCGAAAATCTCTTATTCAATATGTGACCAAGTCACCCTAGGCCGAAGATCACTTATTCAATCTGTGACCGAGTCACACTGGTCTTGACTGCTGCACAGCGACTTCTGGGTTGTCTGAGCCCCCCCCCCCCCTAACAAACACACCCCCCCCTCCCCATCCCCGCTCTTCCACTTTTTACGCTTGGGGTTTACCTCCCTACATGGAACACATTCCTCTTTTAGCGTTTCTAGAACTGTTTTAAAACTCTGCCACTCTTGTTCAACATCTGTTCCTCCTACAATATCTTTCCAGATTATGTGGCTCGCTGCCTCTTTCATCCTCTTAACATCTGTCTTAGAGTAGTCGTTTGATTGTATGTTTATGTTAACTTCCTTCCTTGCTATAAGATCCCAAGGGATGATTTGATGGTCACTTGAGCCAAACTGTCCCCCAACGGTAACGTTTTCAATCATATTTTCCTCTGTAGTAAAAACTAGGTCGAGTGTGTTTTTGCCTCTGGTGGCTGCTTCTACATGTTGAATTGAAAGATTGTCTGTTATGCACTTAACAAAAGGTTTTGACTCGACCAGTGCTTCTGTCATATGTAACAGATCTTAGCTGTAGGGACAATACATAGAAACTTAGACATGTTTTAACATTTAACAGAGTTGGGAGGAAGATAGAAAGAGCTTAGACAACCATTTTTCTTTCTTGAGATTTAAAGGATAAGTCAGTGCAGCAGAACTCAGTCCCACCAGAATTTAAGTAACCAAACGAACAACGTACGGTTTTTTGTCTCAAAGTGCGCAGGTGGGGGTTTAGGTAAACATACATAACCTGACGTAAGTTACATGCCATGTGTCCATACCTGGATCGATAGTGGTGGTAGATGGGTAGAATTGTTGCCACCGACAAACCCGAGTTTTCTGGAAACCACGCGAACTGGATGGGAGATAATGGCAAACAAGCGGACTAAACGCACGCCGTTTAGGGAATCCCGCGATCTATGGATGCAGATCTAATATAAATCCCAATGAAGAGATGCGAGAGAAAATTACAAATGAGACTTTGGAGAGAGACTCTATGGGGAGGGTGGGAGACGGATATATGCAGTTGAGGTAGATCTAAGTTGAACACCACAGAAAGAACACTTCCCTTCAGAGACAGAGAGAGAACACTTCACTTCAGAGAAGACATTCGATTTTGACATTTTGGAAATAGACGCTCAGTGGAGAGCAGGCGACGGAGATATGCAGTTGAGATAGACACGGAGCAAGCAAGGTAACTACCCTCATATTATGTATTGGTCGTATTTACAAGTCGTCAGTAGTAATTTTAAAGAGGCAGTCTCCTAGTCATTCCATGCATCATATTGACGCAGTCTCACCGATCACATCAACATCACCTTGATCAAGTGAATGTAAGTAGTCAGTCGCAGCTAGAGGCAGTTTTCTATTGATCCCATGGATCATATTTGACGCAGTCTATCCTGATCACGCCAAGACCACTTTGAACTACCGAAGACAAAGAGGAACAAGACCACGGACGTCATACCTAGGTTTAGAATCGATGAACTTCAGCGGCAATCCGCAACAAAGTTCGATCACAGAAGGCCAGATAAGGAGAGAAGAAAGAACGGGGCAATAACAGTATCGATGTTAGGTTTAACGGTAGGAGTGTGTTAGATAAGCGTGTGAGAGAAAGGATTTAAGTTGTTAGAAGTTTATAGTTGGTAGTGTTACTGGAATAAATAATCTGTTGTATTGTGTTTATATTTAGCGTTACTTGAATGTATTTAGAGTGAGTGTAGAATGAAATAGAATAGAGCAGACCCCTTTACCGTCTGTGACAGGGCTCCATCAAATCGATCGGTTCTGGTACATATACCCCATTTTATTTCTGGAAAGTTGAAGTACTCCCTTAATAATAAATTCTCTGCACTTGCCTTTTTATGCTACTAATCTCTTTTTGTTTTGACTTGATGGACATCTGTAGCATACTACAATCACTGTTTTTGTCACTCCCACTTTCTATTTCTCTCCAAAGGCTTTAATTTTTGTTGCCAGATGATACATCATCTTTGATCGTTACTGAATTGGTACAGTATAATAAAACGCCACTTCCCTTAGCCTTGTCTCAAACTACCCTATCTTTCCTTAACATTGTATATCCCTCTATTTCAAGTTCACTATCTGCAATGTCCTCAAATGTCCATGATTCTGTTAACCCTATTATATCTGGTTTTCTTCTTCTACATACAGTTCTAATTCTTCTCTTTTATTTACTATGCTTCTCATATTTTAATAAAAACATTTTAGTTTGTAATTTGGTTGTTTTTACAATTTTTGCTTCTGTTTTATCATTTTTTATTTTTGCTTTTCCACTACTGATTTTAGATTTCCTTGACCTGAACTCTCCCCTTTCTGTACCATAGCTCTTGACATTATTAGTTTCTACCAATACCATAACATGACTGTTCGCTCTGTCACCTATCATCTTTATTTTCTCTTCTGTAACTTTAATTTTAGCCTCCCCAATATCCAATTGTTCAAACATTCTATGTTGTTTTGACAAATGTCTGCCAACCTCCCTCACCATTGAATCCCCTACTACCAATACTTAACGCTCACTTATATTTGCGTACTTCTCTGCAAAGCTCTCTGCCCTGTGTTTGGTTTCTTCACTAGAATCTCCCTTACTTCCAATTCCTATTACCTTCTCTGACCCACGCGCAGTGGTTAGCGCGCTGGCTTCGCATCTGAGTGGTCCTGGGTTCATTCCCCAGTTGAGGCGGGAATGTTTTTTTGTCAGACCGCAATGGCTCCTGGGTCGACCCAGCCTTAAATGGGTACCGGTTCAGTCTGGGAAGTAAAAGCGGCGAGGGAGAGGAGATGGCCACCACCCTCATATAGCCGAGCCTTTGAAATGTGAGATCGCTAACACCTCACACCCCTACGGCAGTAATGCTATGGGATACTTTACTTTACTTTTACTCTCTGACCCATACCTAACTGACAACCCATACCTAATTGACAACCCACACCTAATTGACAACCCACACCTAA
This sequence comes from Ariolimax columbianus, assembly GCA_036924085.1. Taxonomy (NCBI): domain Eukaryota; kingdom Metazoa; phylum Mollusca; class Gastropoda; order Stylommatophora; family Arionidae; genus Ariolimax; species Ariolimax columbianus. The sequence continues at coordinate 1,662,109 of JAVGWX010000002.1, forward strand.
CTGACAACCCATACCTAACTGACAACCCATACCTAACTGACAACCCACACCTAACTGACAACCCACACCTAACTGACAACCCATACCTAACTGACAACCCACACCTAACTGACAACCCATACCTAACTGACATCCCATACCTAACTGACAACCCATACCTAACTGACAACCCACACCTAACTGACAACCCACACCTAACTGACAACCCACACCTAACTGACAACCCATACCTAACTGACAACCCACACCTAACTGACAACCCACACCTAACTGACAACCCATACCTAACTGACAACCCATACCTAACTGACAACCCATACCTAACTGACAACCCATACCTAACTGACAACCCACACCTAACTGACAACCCACACCTAACTGACAACCCACACCTAACTGACAACCCACACCTAACTGACAACCCACACCTAACTGACAACCCACACCTAACTGACAACCCATACCTAACTGACAACCCATACCTAACTGACAACCCACACCTAACTGACAACCCACACCTAACTGACAACCCACACCTAACTGACAACCCAAACCTAACTGACAACCCATACCTAACTGACAACCCATACCTAACTGACAACCCACACCTAACTGACAACCCATACCTAACTGACAACCATTACCTAACTGACAACCCATACCTAACTGACAACCCATACCTAACTGACAACCCATACCTAACTGACAACCCACACCTAACTGACAACCCACACCTAACTGACAACCCATACCTAACTGACAACCCATACCTAACTGACAACCCACACCTAACTGACAACCCATACCTAACTGACATCCCATACCTAACTGACAACCCATACCTAACTGACAACCCACACCTAACTGACAACCCACACCTAACTGACAACCCACACCTAACTGACAACCCATACCTAACTGACAACCCACACCTAACTGACAACCCACACCTAACTGACAACCCCTACCTAACTGACAACCCATACCTAACTGACAACCCATACCTAACTGACAACCCATACCTAACTGACAACCCATACCTAACTGACAACCCACACCTAACTGACAACCCACACCTAACTGACAACCCACACCTAACTGACAACCCACACCTAACTGACAACCCACACCTAACTGACAACCCATACCTAACTGACAACCCATACCTAACTGACAACCCACACCTAACTGACAACCCACACCTAACTGACAACCCACACCTAACTGACAACCCATACCTAACTGACAACCCACACCTAACTGACAACCCACACCTAACTGACAACCCATACCTAACTGACAACCCACACCTAACTGACAACCCATACCTAACTGACAACCCACACCTAACTGACAACCCACACCTAACTGACAACCCCTACCTAACTGACAACCCATACCTAACTGACAACCCATACCTAACTGACAACCCATACCTAATTGACAACCCATACCTAACTGACAACCCATACCTAACTGACAACCCATACCTAACTGACATCCCACACCTAACTGACAACCCACACCTAACTGACAACCCACACCTAACTGACAACCCACACCTAACTGACAACCCATACCTAACTGACAACCCATACCTAACTGACAACCCATACCTAACTGACAACCCATACCTAACTGACAACCCATACCTAACTGACAACCCATACCTAACTGACAACCCATACCTAACTGACAACCCACACCTAACTGACAACCCACACCTAACTGACAACCCATACCTAACTGACAACGCACACCTAACTGACAACCCATACCTAACTGACAACCACACCTAACTGACAACCCACACCTAACTGACAACCCATACCTAACTGACAACCCATACCTAACTGACAACCCATACCTAACTGACAACCCATACCTAACTGACAACCCATACCTAACTGACAACCCATACCTAACTGACAACCCACACCTAACTGACAACCCACACCTAACTGACAACCCATACCTAACTGACAACCCATACCTAACTGACAACCCACACCTAACTGACAACCCACACCTAACTGACAACCCATACCTAACTGACAACCCATACCTAACTGACAACCCATACCTAACTGACAACCCATACCTAACTGACAACCCATACCTAACTGACAACCCATACCTAACTGACAACCCATACCTAACTGACAACCCATACCTAACTGACAACCCATACCTAACTGACAACCCACACCTAACTGACAACCCACACCTAACTGACAACCCACACCTAACTGACAACCCACACCTAACTGACAACTCATACCTAACTGACAACCCATACCTAACTAACAACCCATACCTAACTGACAACCCATACCTAACTGACAACCTATACCTAACTGACAACCCATACCTAACTGACAACCCATACCTAACTGACAACCCACACCTAACTGACAACCCACACCTAACTGACAACCCATACCTAACTGACAACGCACACCTAACTGACAACCCATACCTAACTGACAACCACACCTAACTGACAACCCACACCTAACTGACAACCCATACCTAACTGACAACCCATACCTAACTGACAACCCATACCTAACTGACAACCCATACCTAACTGACAACCCATACCTAACTGAAAACCCATACCTAACTGACAACCCACACCTAACTGACAAGCCACACCTAACTGACAACCCATACCTAACTGACAACCCATACCTAACTGACAACCCACACCTAACTGACAACCCACACCTAACTGACAACCCATACCTAACTGACAACCCATACCTAACTGACAACCCATACCTAACTGACAACCCATACCTAACTGACAACCCATACCTAACTGACAACCCATACCTAACTGACAACCCATACCTAACTGACAACCCATACCTAACTGACAACCCATACCTAACTGACAACCCACACCTAACTGACAACCCACACCTAACTGACAACCCACACCTAACTGACAACCCACACCTAACTGACAACCCATTCCTAACTGACAACCCATACCTAACTGACAACCCACACCTAACTGACAACCCATACCTAACTGACAACCCACACCTAACTGACAACCCACACCTAACTGACAACCCATACCTAACTGACAACCCACACCTAACTGACAACCCACACCTAACTGACAACCCATACCTAACTGACAACCCATACCTAACTGACAACCCATACCTAACTGACAACCCATACCTAACTGACAACCCATACCTAACTGACAACCCATACCTAACTGACAACCCATACCTAACTGACAACCCACACCTAACTGACAACCCACACCTAACTGACAACCCATACCTAACTGACAACGCACACCTAACTAACAACCCATACCTAACTGACAACCACACCTAACTGACAACCCACACCTAACTGACAACCCATACCTAACTGACAACCCATACCTAACTGACAACCCATACCTAACTGACAACCCATACCTAACTGACAACCCATACCTAACTGACAACCCATACCTAACTGACAACCCACACCTAACTGACAACCCACACCTAACTGACAACCCATACCTAACTGACAACCCATACCTAACTGACAACCCACACCTAACTGACAACCCACACCTAACTGACAACTCATACCTAACTGACAACCCATACCTAACTGACAACCCATACCTAACTGACAACCCATACCTAACTGACAACCCATACCTAACTGACAACCCATACCTAACTGACAACCCATACCTAACTGACAACCCATACCTAACTGACAACCCACACCTAACTGACAACCCACACCTAACTGACAACCCACACCTAACTGACAACCCACACCTAACTGACAACCCATACCTAACTGACAACCCATACCTAACTGACAACCCACACCTAACTGACAACCCATACCTAACTGACAACCCACACCTAACTGACAACCCATACCTAACTGACAACCCACACCTAACTGACAACCCACACCTAACTGACAACCCATACCTAACTGACAACCCATACCTAACTGACAACCCATACCTAACTGACAACCCACACCTAACTGACAACCCACACCTAACTGACAACCCATGCCTAACTGACAACCCATACCTAACTGACAACCCATACCTAACTGACAACCCACACCTAACTGACAACCCACACCTAACTGACCACCCACACCTAACTGACAACCCACACCTAACTGACAACCCACACCTAACTGACAACCCATACCTAACTGACAACCCACACCTAACTGACAACCCATACCTAACTGACAACCCACACCTAACTGACAACCCATACCTAACTGACAACCCATACCCAACTGCAGCTTCTTTAAAACTTCAATTTTCTTTTTGTTTCTCTTCTATTTTAATCTGTCTATTTCCTATCTCCTCCAATCCTTCTCATTTGTATGAATCTCGCACTCCATTCGAGCCTGCCTCTCCTCTACTCAACATAACAGCCTGCCTCTCCTCTACTCAACATAACGGACTGCCTCTCCTCTACTCAACATAACGGCCTGCTTCTCCTCTACTCAACATAACGGCCTGCCTCTCCTCTACTCAACATAACGGCCTGCCTCTCCTCTACTCAACATAACGGACTGCCTCTCCTCTACTCAACATAACGGCCTGCCTCTCCTCTACTCAACATAACGGCCTGCCTCTCCTCTACTCAACATAACGGCCTGCCTCTCCTCTACTCAACATAACGGCCTGCCTCTCCTCTACTCAACATAACGGCCTGCCTCTCCTCTACTCAACATAACGGCCTGCCTCTCCTCTACTCAACATAACGGCCTGCCTCTCCTCTACTCAACATAACGGCCTGCCTCTCCTCTACTCAACATAACGGCCTGCCTCTCCTCTACTCAACATAACGGACTGCCTCTCCTCTACTCAACATAACGGCCTGCCTCTCCTCTACTCAACATAACGGCCTGCCTCTCCTCTACTCAACATAACAGCCTGCCTCTCCTCTACTCAACATAACGGCCTGCCTCTCCTCTACTCAACATAACGGCCTGCCTCTCCTCTACTCAACATAACGGCCTGCCTCTCCTCTACTCAACATAACGGCCTGCCTCTCCTCTACTCAACATAACGGCCTGCCTCTCCTTTACTCAACATAACGGCCTGCCTCTCCTCTACTCAACATAACGGACATAAACCATTTACTTCACCCTCCAACGTTGCATCTATCCCTACACTAATACAAACATGGCCGCCACACACTAACACTCTGTTCTGGCTACTCTTCGTCGAATTTCGCCGGGTCTTAGCCAGACAAATCATGCTATTTATTATCATTACACATGCTAGCCAATAAACTATACTAATACCTATTACAATATATATTTCATCTAGTAAACACTTGCTAGCCAATAAACTATACTAATACCTAATACAATATATATTTCGTCTAGTAAACACCAAAACATCCAATGTCCTTGGTGTTTACCTTACAACTCTCACTAAATGCTAGGCCTACACTACAGTTACAGTACAGACAGTTACTACCGCTCACTATACCACACTATATTGAAAACCAGGTCGACAATGATATTACCAAGGACGTGATAGACCTTTATACTTCTGACCAGGAGGTGCAAGTATCTCTGCCTATCTAGTTTCGGGAGAGGACTTGGACGGGTGCAACAACGTGTTTGACGTTTGTGTGTGGGCCGAGATGGTGGCTACACTGACAAGTAATGGCCCATGATCTGAACGTTTGTGTGTGGGCCGAGATGGTGGCTACATTGACAAGTAATGGCCCATGATCTGAACGTTTTGTGTGGGCCGAGATGGTGGCTACATTGACAAGTAATGGCCTATGATCTGAACGTTTGTGTGTGGGCCGAGATGGTGGCTACATTGACAAGTAATGGCCTATGATCTGAACGTTTGTGTGTGGGCCGAGATGGTGGCTACATTGACAAGTAATGGCCTATGATCTGAACGTTTGTGTGTGGGCCGAGATGATGGCTACATTGATAAGTAATGGCCCATGATCTGAACTTTTGTGTGTGGGCCGAGATGGTGGCTACATTGACAAGTAATGGCCCATGATCTGAACGTTTGTGTGTGGGCCGAGATGGTGGCTACACTGACAAGTAATGACCCCTCATTTAAACGTTTGTGTGTGGACCGAGATGGCGACTACATTGACAAGTAATGGCCCATCACCTAAACGACATTCCAAGCTGCAAGGAAATGTATAACTCTTGTGTCAATCTTGCACATTCATGAAATTATCTTTTCAAAGGCAAAACGTTTCAAATCACTCTCGTATTTGGCTGTTAACTATGAGGATCCGTCTCAAGTTTGGCTTGTCCCCGTCGGTAATATAACAGAGCTGTACAGTGGGAAGATACATTGAGTTGGATTATCTAATGATACATTGAGTTGGATTATCTAATGATACATTGAGTTGGATTATCTAATGATACATTGAGTTGGATTATCTAATGATACATTGAGTTGGATTATCTAATGATACATTGAGTTGGCTCCTAGATGATCTTATGAATGAAGAACTGGACGAATTTGGTAAAAGTAGTTTCTCAAGAAGCTGCTTCGACCAAAAGCTAAAAGCACATGTCATCTCCATACGAGGTCTGGCACGGATAAAGAAAGACACCAAACGCCAAGAACGGCACGGATAAAGAAAGACACCAAACGCCAAGAATGGCACGGATAAAGAGAGACACCAAACGCCAAGAATGGCTCGGATAAAGAAAGACACCAAACGCCAAGAAGAACACGTGATCTATATGGAAGATGACACAATCTGCAGAGCTGGTTGAGAACATTTCAGAGTTCTAGAAGTGAGGAAGAAAGGCCTCCAATCAGATACAGATAAAAACAACATGGCCTTGAGAAAATTGTTTCTTCAACTTCAGAGGAGTTCTGCACTTCATCAATTATTTTACAACAGACGCTAAATATAGTTGACATTTGATGACTGACCTGGACATGACACATTTGATGTCTGACCTGGACGTGGCATATTTGATGACTGACCCGGACGTGACATATTTGAGACTGACCTGGACGTGACATATTTGATGACTGACCTGGACGTGACATATTTGTTGACTACATGGACGTAACATATTTGATGACTTACCTGGACGTGACATATTTGATGATTTAGCTAGCTGGACGTGACATATTTGATGACTTACCTGGTCGTGGTCAGAGAATCCTTCTTGTGATCCGGACAACTGTGTCTCTTTGGCCTTCGTGGTCCTGGTGACGTGGTTAGCACGATTCGGGTTGGTGTCTGTGCTTATAGCCACCACGGTTGTGCTCGTACATACGACACCTGTAGCGTCAGCCTGTGTCAGTGGTATGTTTTCGTCATCGGACACACACATGTGATCATATCCGGCCAACTCATCTTCCGTGGTCAGACTCACCTGGGTGCTTATTACTGACCCTTGGCTTGCTAGCATGACGTCATTGTCAAAGGCTGCTTCAGGTTTTTGTTCACAGTTATCGTCATTCTCTTCACCTTGACCCGCCGTCAACAAATCCTGCCCGTGTCTTCCCCGTTTAGATTCTGCAAGTATATGCATGCTCTCAGGAGGACGCTTGGTTCCATAGGACGAGTCAGCGGACGAATCTTTGAAACAAAAATGATAAAGAAAACAAACAGCTTACTTACATGCCGTGCATCAGTTTTAAACACTGACAGTACTTCTCCAGTAACAAACACTGACCGTACTTCTGCAGTAAGACACACTGGCCGTACTTCTGCAGTAACACACACTGACAGTACGTCTCCAGTAACAAACACTGACAGTACTTCTCCAGTAACAAACACTGACAGTACTTCTCCAGTAACAAACACTGACAGTACTTCTCCAGTAACAAACACTGACCGTACTTCTGCAGTAACACACACTGGCCGTACTTCTGCAGTAACACACACTGACAGTACGTCTCCAGTAACAAACACTGACAGTACTTCTCCAGTAACAAACACTGACAGTACTTCTCCAGTAACAAACACTGACAGTACTTCTCCAGTAACAAACACTGACAGTACTTCTCCAGTAACAAACACTGACAGTACTTCTCCAGTAACAAACACTGACAGTACTTCTCCAGTAGCAAACACTGAAAGTACTTCTCCGGTAACAAACACTGAAAGTACTTCTCCAGTAACAAACACTGACAGTACTTCTCCAGTAACAAACACTGACAGTACTTCTCCAGTAACAAACACTGACAGTACTTCTCCAGTAACAAACACTGAAAGTACTTCTCCAGTAACAAACACTAACAGTACTTCTCCAGTAACAAACACTGACAGTACTTCTCCAGTAACAAACACTAACAGTACTTCTCCAGTAACAAACACTGACAGTACTTTTCCAGTAACAAACACTGACAGTACTTATCCAGTAACAAAAGGTGGTCATTTAGACGGAACAGAAAAGCCATCATATAGTCCGAGCTATGACAAGAATGGGACCGTTGGTGGAGAAAATGGTTGTAGTTATTTGATTTGACAGCGAGGGACGCCGACGAGGACTAAGAAGAAGAAGAAGAAAAAGAAGAAGAAGAGAAGAAGAAGAAGAAGTACCTTCATATGATCCACACCACGAGTCACTGTGCTGTCTGGTCCATGTCTTCACACTTGGAATGTACAGAGGTGCAGTCTCACTTCTTTGATTGTCTTGATCCTAAGAAGTGCTTTTTTGGTTATTATCTAATTAATTAATTACACATCTGTCTGATGTACATGTTTTTATCTGTCCGATGTACATGTTTTTATCTGACTGATGTACATATTTTTATCTGTCTGATGTACATGTTTTTATCTGTCTGATGTACATGTTTGTATCTGTCTGATGTACATGTTTTTATGTGCCTGGTGTACATGTTTGTATCTGTCTGATGTGCGGGTGTTTAATAATCTTTCTGATGTGCGGGTTTTCGTCCGTCTGATGTGCAGGTTTTTATCTCTGATTTGATATCCTTGTTGTTTCTCCTGGGCTGAGCCACGACCAACTTTAGCCTTGGTCTATACATGTGACGTTTCATGATATTTTTGCGGTGAGCCCGACGGCCTTCCACCTAAAGTTGGCCATGGCTGAGCCTTCGCTGGGCCCGACGGCCTTCCACCTAAAGTTGGCCATGGCTGGTATCTACGTTCAGTCTAAGACAGAGTCTCCTTCCCATTATTCCAGAGCGCGTGACCAATCAACAATAGCCGGAATCCCTGCTTGAACTCTTGGGCAGCATTAAAAATAAAATCGCACAGGAAGGACTGAAGGAAGAGCAGCTACCATTATAAATTCAAATATTTAATCAGATATCCTTGCTTCCGGTCCGCAGAGCATCAACGTTCCTCCATTATGGGATATCGATGAAAGACATTATGGGATATCCATGAAAGACATTAAAAAGGGTTGGCTCCACACCTCTGCCCATGTCCACCTCTGTCTTCTTCTTCTTCTTCTTCTTCTTCTTCTTCTTCTTCTTCTTCTTCTTCTTCTTCTTCTTCTTCGGTGATCGTCCTGAAAAGAACGGTGTGACGTTGTGCAGTAGTTAACAGCGAGACTGTGATATCTACGTCTTTCCGCCCAACACATCAGGTTTCAGTTGGCGTGTTTAAGAATGGGATTGTCTTGCCTCTTCTTCTCGATTCTCTTAGCAATGATGCATGGGATCAGTCTGTTTCTAGGACCGACACTTGCAGGCGGAATAAGGTCTTTGTCAGTTATGGTTGCCAAGAATCCAAGAATGAGTCGCTGGTCGTCGGCCACTGTCTACCTTTGACTGACCCCTCCCCCGCGTGGACATCCAATCCACGCCCACTCCACTGGACGCCCACTCCATGCCAACTCTACTCCACGTCCATTCCCACTCTATGCCCTCCCACTCCACACCAACTCCAACTACTCGCCACTCTCCACCACTCCCACGCCACGTCCACTCCAAATCCCCGCCCACGACACTCCACTACCACCCCCACTCAACGTCCACTCCCATTCTCCGTCCACTCCACGTCAACGCCAACTCTCACTCCCCGCCCACTCTCTGTACACTACCCGTCAACTTTAACTCTCAATTGATATTAACGTCCACTCCCACTACACGACCACTCCCTGTCCACTCCCACTCTACGTCCACTCCTCGCCAACGCTCACTCTCACTCCAAGTCCACTCCACGTCAACACCCACTCTACTCCTACTCCAGGTCCACGCCCTTTCCCCGTCCACTCCACGTCAACGCTCACTCCCACTGCACGTAAACGCACACTCCCCGCCCACTTCTCGTCTACTCCACTTCCACTCCCACTCCACGCACACTCCCACTCCACGTCCACTCCACGACTACTCCAACTCCACGTCCACTGCACGACCACTCGCACTCCACGACCACTCCCACTCTACGCCCACTCCACGTCCATTCCACGACCATTCCCCTCCACGTCCACTCCACGATCACTCCCACTCCACTCCGCGCCCACTCCACGTTCACGACGACTCCCACCCCACGCCCATTCAACGACCACGACCACTCCACGTCCACTCCCACTCCACGCCCACTCCTACTCCACGTCCACTCCACATCCACTCCAACTCCACGCTCACTCCACATGGCTTTGAGCAAACACAGACGTGAGAATTACCTGAACTAAAAGACCTGTCAGCAGTGACAATGATGGTTGTGTGACAGACTGACCCAAACATGAAATCACGACAGTTGTGACGGTTCTGTGACAGATTTAGTCACCTAGGGAGTTCAACCCTTAAGACCATCAATAATAGCTAATCATTCAAAATGCAGAACAACCATCTTTTATTTAAACAGTCAGCCACATTAGTAAAAAGGAGGGAGGGGGGGGGGGGGCAGTTTTAATCAAACTATTGGAAACGTCAGAAACAGACTCCACTAGTAATGTTACTGAGTTGGCCTACTAGAATTCTCTAGAAACTAACATCGCGTCATGTTTTCCCTCCCACGCGAAAATACATTGACAAAACGTTCGATAACAACGGAGCCCGAACTGGGATGTCATCAAGCCTGCAGGGACACAAAAGGCGGGATGGACAGAAAGCGACAGTCAGAGTCCGCGAGAGGAAGAAGATAGAAACAAGGATTGTAAACGTTGCAGAGCCAGAGTGAGAGAAAGCTGCCGACGAGACGGGCAGTCTGACAAGTTCCAATATCCAGCAGCCCAGCTGTTCAGGAGGTCAAGTGTGATCTCTAGTTATTGTGGGTTGGAAATAACTAAGTGATTTGAAGCAAATATCGGGAGCACGCTATAATTGATAATAATTATAATACAAATTCCAGTTGGTTTGTTTGTTCAATACCCGTTCTCGAATTTTCTGGAAAATGTTCAGGTGTCCTTGACTTAATTGAAAGGGACATTACTGAGATAAACAAGTATTTTCTATAGACCATTACGGAAGATATTTACTCATTTGGTGTGAAGGTCAAGGCCAAATTTGTTCTTCTGTCACTCTTTGTAATGTTTGCAATACCTGGGTTTACTGTGTCATTGCTGGAATATATGTGTTGTTGTTTTTATCCCATAGCTGCTGAGCAAGCCTGTTCTTGACAGCCCAATGCCATTATTAAATAGATACAGGTCTTCTTCAGTTGTGTCACCGCCCCGTACAGTGTGTTGGTAATTGTCGGCAGTGCTTGTAAGAATCTTTTCCTCATGTCCTCAAGCGCCTTGCACTCAATAAGTGGATGTCGAACTGTTTCATCAGGATGATAGCAATGTCTGGACAATGGTAGATGTCGAACTGTTTCATCAGGATGAGAGCAATGTCTGGACAATGGTAGATGTCGAACTGTTTCATCAGGATGAGAGCAATGTCTGCACAAGGGCAGGTGCTGGGGATTGATGCAGATCAAGTGGCTATTGACTCTGGTATGTCCTGTTCGGAACTGAAAGATGAGACTTTGATCTCTTCTACGTAGTTTATTTATGTCATCGTTACTTTTTGGCTGTGGCATCTCGCTCAATACACTGTGACCTGTTGTTCCGGTCGCCCACCTGTTGTTCCCGTCGCCCACCTGTTGTTCCCGTCGCCCACCTGTTGTTCCGGTCGCCCACCTGTTGTTCCCGTCGCCCACCTGTTGTTCCCGTCGCCCACCTGTTGTTCCCGTCGCCCACCTGTTGTTCCCGTCGCCCACCTGTTGTTCCCGTCGCCCACCTGTTGTTCCGATCGCCCACCTGTTCATCCAGACTTCCCAAGTACTATTCTAAATAATTTGTTTTACTGTGTGGTTCCTGCAGAGTCTATCCAATTGTTGTTTCAAGACTCCTGTTTTTGCCAATCTGTCGGCTCTCTCGTTCCCTAGTAGCCCACTATGTCCAGGGATCCATTGCACGGTGGCATTTATCCCGTGGGCAGTCTCATTTTCTTTGTAGGGGTGTTCTTCAGCGCCTCCAGAACCGAATTGAACTCATTAAGAATGATCTAATCCATCGGCAACAATCGCCCAAGTCAAACTGTTGGTGCAAAATCTCAACTGATGTTTTTATAGCCTTGACCTTCGCTTCATCATTTGAATGGTTTTCACCGCTTGAAACACAAAACTCGTATATGGACCCATCCGGGTATTTTATATGTATACCATACCCTGTAAAAGAGGTCGAGTTTAATGCTGATCCATCCGTATAGACCAGGACTGCCGATTTTGGGTAGCTAGTGACTGTCTCCAAGGTACATGCCTTCAGGGTATTAGGTGTAATCTCCTTGGTGGCTGTCTTTCTGTCAGGTGTGTTTTTATGACTGGCAGGCAAAGATACGAAGGGTACGATCATGTCATCCAAACGTCTGGGCGGCAAAACGTCTGGGCGGCAAAACGTCTGGGCGGAAAAACGTCTGGGCGGCAAAACGTCTGGGCGGCAAAACGTCTGGGCGGCAACTCTTATAATGAACATTTCAAGAACGAGACGTAAATAACACGTGCTGCGCTCTTCAATGTCTGTCAAGCTGTAGGAAAGACAGTTTTACCATCCAATCTTCCAATCCAAACAAACTTTTCTTCATACATCCAGACCAACATGTTTCCCATATGACAGAAGTACATACCGCAATGTCGATCCCATGAATCTGTCTTCGTCCATCTTCAGAGCCCATGTCGCTGATTTTGGAATACATGAGAATATGGCTTTATTAATAAACAGCTGAGATGATTACGAGAGAATAGGGCTTTATTAATAAACAGCTGAGATGATTACGAGAGAATATGGCTTTATTAATAAACAGCTGAGATGATTACGAGAGAATATGGCTTTATTAATAAACAGCTGAGATGATTACGAGAGAATATGGCTTTATTAATAAACAGCTGAGATGATTACGAGAGAATATGGCTTTATTAATAAACAGCTGAGATGATTACGAGAGAATATGGCTTTATTAATAAACAGCTGAGATGATTACAAGAGAATATGGCTTTTTAATAAACAGCTGAGATGATTACGAGAGAATATGGCTTTATTAATAAACAGCTGAGATGATTACAGGAGAACACGGCTTCAGTAACAAACAACTGAGCTGAATGTATATTGTCATGTGTCGGTGTTCTAAATACAGGGCAAGCAAGAATGGCAGGTGGCGATGTGTGAAAGGTTTAGAGCCGCTATTGTAAAAGGTGGAACCCTGTACCATTTGAGAAACACTGATCTATGGAACCTCGGAGTAAGTCAATCCTCCCTGTAAATTTAGGCCAACGCACAATATTTCGTCAATGACAGTCTGTCCGTGTTAGTTTCCGGTCTGGGAACTTCAATATGTCAACATCTGTGTCCTTACCTCGTCAGTTCGTTTTATAATTTAAACGTATTTTATAACATTTAAACGTGTTTATATTTCATCGAAGTCGTCGTTGACGATGCCTTATCATCGTGCCGCCTCAGGCTGTGGTGGTAATTATGTAAATAGGACATTTGTTTCAGTTTTCAAGTTCCCAAACGATGCACAACTTGGAAAGATTGGATATAAGTAATGATTCCATTAAGTCTCTAATCTAGGCAGAGAAAACTTCACTCCAACTGGTAAAGCCAGAGTGAATCAAATGTTTGAACATATTTATTAAGTCTATTAATTGTAAAGTAATTATACAAAAGTGTATCTACTCGAGTGGGTAAATCAACGGATATACAATTAGCTAAACTGCTATAGTAGGTGACATGAAGAGAATAAACAAATAGATCTATAGGCTTAAAGCCTATATAGATAGGACTATAGAAAAATGTGGACGGGTCTAGGAACGAAAGAGGGGACAGATTTATCCAAGTTTGAGAATGCAACCATTTTTTAGGAAGAAGGCCTAAGGCACTATAGAACTTTTGTAGGTTGTGTATATATTGCAAATGAAAAATTGATTTAGGAAAAATGTCTGTAATATTAGTTGGTTAGACTATATTAAATACAGAGATAGCAAATTAGGCCTATATTTCACGAGGAAGATATTACAAAAGAAGTGGGCAGAATATGTCAGTCAACTATTTCATGAAAACAGAGTACACAAGCCACATGTACAGAATAATGAAGGACCAGATATCCTCAAATCAGAGGTGGACAAAACAAAGAGAATGTTCAGGGACATAATGACACAGTGACCTGATGGATATGGATATAGACAACACCAGAAGTAGAGAATATGGATTAGAGATCAATATTAGAAATGTCATTTTGATTCGTCCTTAGTGTATGATGATGATGAAACGTGGACAATGAATAAAAAGGGGAGAATTAATGCCATTGAAGACCAGAGACAGAGGACGTTGGAGATCCATTGCAGCTGACCTTCTTAAATAAGTTTTGTAACTGACTGGACAAATAGAGAGCCAGCAAGTAGGCAACACGAGTTTTGAATTGAGAAACATTTCATACTTTAAGACACGCAACACGTGCATTATTAGAGCTAACCTCATATTGTGCAGAAGAGTTGCGATTTTCGTATATTTTAACAGGAAAAATTCAAACAGATGCCCTGGAATGTAGATTTGAACAGTTTCGCCAACTTGCTGGCTCGCAGTACTTAATTTCTTCACGCCAGGTCTTTGAACAGTTTCGCCAACTTGCTGGCTGGCAGTACTTAATTTCTTCACGCCAGGTCTTTGAACAGTTTCGCCAACTTGCTGGCTGGCAGTACTTAATTTCTTCTCGCCAGGTCTTTTAAACAGAAAGCAAACTTCGATTGCAGAGTAGTAACATTCTGAAAAGAAATTCAGCAAAGTATGGGGAATTTCACGTTGATGTAGATTATGTTGATGTAGATCATGTTGATGTAGATTATGTGATCATGTTGATGTAGATTATGTGATGATATTGATGTAGATTATGTGATCATGTTAATGTAGATCATGTGATCATGTTGATGTAGATTATGTTGATGTAGATCATGTTGATGTAGATCATGTTGATGTAGATTATGTTGATGTAGATCATGTGATCGTCTTGATGTAGATCATATTGATGTAGATTATGTTGATGTAGATCATGTTGATGTAGATTATGTTGATGTAGATCATGTGATCATGTTGATGTAGATTGTGTTGATGTAGATCATGTTGATGTAGATTATGTGATCATGTTGATGTAGATTATGTGATCATGTTAATGTAGATCATGTTGGTGTAGGTTATGTTGATGTAGATCATGTGATCGTCTTGATGTAGATCATATTGATGTACATTATGTTGATGTAGATCATGTTGATGTAGATTATGTTGATGTAGATCATGTGATCATGTTGATGTAGATTATGTTGATGTAGATCATGTTGATGTAGATTATGTGATCATGTTGATGTAGATCATGTTGATGTAGATTATGTGATTATGTTGATGTAGATTATGTTGATGTAGATTATGTTGATGTAGATCATGTTGATGTAGATTATGTTGATGTAGATTATGTGATCATGTTGATGTAGATAATGTTGATGTAGATCATGTTGATGTAGATCAAGTTGATGTAGATCATGTTGATATAGATTATGTGATCATGTTGATGTAGATTATGTGATCATGTTGATGTAGATTATGTGATTATGTTGATGTAGATCATGTTGATGTAGATTATGTTGATGTAGATTATGTGAGCATGTTGATGTAGATTATGTTGATGTAGATTATGTTGATGTAGATTATGTGATCATGTTGATGTAGATTATGTTGATGTAGATCATGTTGATGTAGATCATGTTAATGTAGATTATGTTGATGTAGATCATGTTGATGTAGATTATGTGATCATGTTGATGTAGATAATGTTGATGTAGATCATGTTGATGTAGATCATGTTGATGTAGATCATGTTGATGTAGATTATGTTGATGTAGATCATGTGATCATGTTGATGTAGATCATGTTGATGTAGATCATGTTGATGTAGATTATGTGATCATGTTGATGTAGATTATGTGATCATGTTAATGTAGATCATGTGATCATGTTGATGTAGATTATGTTGATGTAGATTATGTTGATGTAGATCATGTTGATGTAGATTATGTGATCATGTTGATGTAGATTATGTGATGATATTGATGTAGATTATGTGATGATGTTGATGTAGATTATGTGATCATGTTGATGTAGATTATGTTGATGTAGATCATGTTGATGTAGATCATGTTGGTGTAGGTTATGTTGATGTAGATCATGTGATCGTCTTGATGTAGATCATATTGATGTAGATTATGTTGATGTAGATCATGTTGATGTAGATTATGTTGATGTAGATCATGTGATCATGTTGATGTAGATTATGTTGATGTAGATCATGTTGATGTAGATCATGTCATCATGTTGATGTAGAATATTGTAACAGTTCCCGCCGGAGCAAGGAGTTTAGGATGCCTGAACATGTTAAAGCTTAAAGCTACCTGAATGCATGTCAAGGTCACTCACCGTCTCAGCAAAGGAGAACAGAGTTGGATTAAGGAATGTGGACAGATAGAAACTGACCACTGGCCTTCCGATTTTGGTAGGGGGAGATTAATTGACAGACGAAATTGGCAGCGGGGCTTGCTGCGAGAGAATGAGTGACAGGTGTGCAAAGTGTTTCGTTCCAATTGGGATTGAAGATGACCATACCTGAGATCGATTGGTCAAGCTCTGGCCTTGTTTGAGGATATATAACTCGAGACAAAGTTTAGCTCGACAGGCTGGAGGAGAGATGGAGAGTGAGAGGCTGTATGGAGGAGAGAGAGAGAGAGACTGAATGTAGATAGTATGTTTAACGCACCGACTTAGATAGAGGAGCGATTGATAGACGGTTGGACGAATGTTTAGTGATAGAACAGGATCGCTCAAATAGGTGTGTGAGTTTTGCATTAATGGATAATCTGAAAGTGTGTTTGTAAGCAAGGACACATTGTGAACGAGTTATGTCGAGATCGCCCGCCTGAGGGGATTTCAGTGAGGAAGAGTATTTGATAAGGTGTGTTGAAGACGCAGTTAAGGCGATGTGTGTGTGATGTAATTGCAAGGCAATAGAACTGGGTTTTTAGATAGTTGGGAATTCCATCAATAGCTAATGCTTACAATTCCCGTTTTAGTAGAATGTTTAGTTAAGATATGTATTATATTGTGTTTGTAATTTCTCTACTCATTCTAGGATATGAGTATGATATAATAAATATGCCACCTGCTGTGTGATATGTCATTTACTGAGTATGGTCATGATGATGTGGATGAGTGTGAGAATTTTCTAAGTTAGATCGCGGCCAGCAGAGGGTCTGTTATATATTATTATTATTTTGGTGCCAGTGACCACGGATAGTTATAGTTTTATAAATATAGTGCGTGTGTAGCTACAGATCTTGATTTGCATGTTTAACACAAGTGTCGCAGTTATATATAACTTGTGTGTGTGTAGTTAGGAATAGAGGAGTAGCTAGTGGTTAGAGTGTTAGTACCATAGACAGCTTTTCCAATCATCTGACTGGTAAGTGTGACATTTTCTTCCACCCCTTGTTGTATTATTGACAAGACTTTGTGCGTACTTGACAGTCTTATAAATGTTTTTTTGGTGGGCCAGACGGGTTAATTCAATATGTCGAGGTTGGACAATGTTAAACAATGTTATCATTGTCTAGCTTTTGGACATTTGTCTATAGGATGCCCAAATATTCTTCGGAATATTAACAGTTCCTGGAGAAGAGGAGGACTGTTTGTCAAAAACAAGCCTTTCATGGCACGAGCTACAGTCAGCGATAAGTTGAAGGACAAAAGTCAACCACAAAACCAGCTAAGAGAACTAACAGGCAGAGTTATTCGGCTGGAAAGAGGAAAACGACCTCCAATGGAAGCTGCGACAGCTGTTGCAACAGTTTGAAAACAGAGCTTTCAAACCAGCTAGGAAGGAGAGAAGAAATCAAGAAATCACAGGAGTAAACACGGCCCAGTATTGTGGAAGGGGACAGAGTGGTAGGAAAGTGAGTAGGAAGCCCGTCCAACTTCCACATTCCGATCCGTGGAGGTACAGAGGTGGAAATCTCAGGACGGACGTGTGTGAACGACTGGAAAGAGGTGGCGAAAATTGTAGGAGTTTGACCCAGGTGGAGAGGCCAAGTCAAATGAGAGGAGGAATGGTTAGGCAGAAGTTTGAATCGGGCAGATTCTTAGCCCACAAGAGGCCTTTTGCACGGTTACAGATGGAGAGGCAGGACAGGAGCTATCAAAGAGACTTCGAACACGAGGCGGATGGACAGAAAGAAAGAGATACAGATTTTGTGTTCCAGAAAAGTTAGGGACGGAGGGCAGGTTACGCAATGCAAACGAGACAAACGTTCGCTCAGAGGTCCAGATGAAATGTTACCGCATTGGACAGCGTAGGCCGAGAATTCAGGAAGAGGGTATTACGTCGATTAACATGGTCGGGCGTGCTGAAAGGGGTCAAGTTTACCAGGAACTTGTGGTCAAGCCTGGTAGAACATTAGTTAAAGTCGACGAAGAATCGAATAAAGAAATAGTCGGAGATTCGTCAGATAAAGAGGAAAGGAGAGGAGGAGGAATGGTGGCAGGGCCTAGCCATGCGGGAGAAGTTGTTGAACAGACCGAAAGAAGGGACAACCCTTCGGCCACCGAGTAAGGAAGTGGAAATGACGCACAGTTGGAATGCGAAACGGACGCACCAACAGCAGCGAACAAAGGAGGAACAGAGTTTCTAAGGAAAACGAAGAAAAGGGAAAGACAGGTTAACCACAGCCAGTACAGCGAACCAGTCATCGAAGCAAAGATGAAAAGATCTCAGTTCGAGATAAGCCAACGGTCAAACGAACAGTGTGAAAAGTCTTTCCCACAAATAGTGAATACAGATGGACGGAAGGCTGAAGTAGCGGACGATGTAAGTGTACGTAACACTACCAGAGAACCGGTGGATACGAACCAAACAACTGTGAAACAAACAGACCAGACGATGGGCGTTTTACAGGAGGAAATCGCGCAGCAATCAGAGACAGCTGATGGGGCATCGCATAGTCTGGTTAAAATAAGCAGTAGTGATAAGAAACGGTTGATACAATGCTTACTGACGCTAGCCAAAAACATGGAATTCAGAAATGGAATTAGGTAAAGTCGTGTGGAGTAAAGTCAAGTGAAACTCCAGTTAATGTATGCATTTGCATAAAATTTGTTTCATCTACCGTTATCCTTGGGAAACGGAGATTTGGATAATTAGGGAGTAGGGTATAGAGATGGAGGAATGACCAGATGTTAAAAATTCCTTTGAATTCGTTGTCTGAAATACACGCCAGACAATGAGCGGACGGTCAGTCTGAAGCGAAGACTGACCGAGATCAAAGGGGCATTTCCGACCAGAGAAACGGACAAGAGACGCAGGATAGCTGGATGCGCCAGGTAATGATTACGCGACGCAGGGTAAACACGGGGACGCGATGTTTCGGTCAAAATCTGCCTAGGTGGCTTTGATGCAGGGAATTTGGGGAAACAGCGGTGAATTAGTTAGATCACAACACTCGGTTTTGATTCCTCGTGACAAAGACGGCCAGAAGTTAAAGGGGCTATCCAACTTTAAGAAAGACTGCATCCTGGACGTGTAGGGGTACAGCATGACGTAATTCGACAGGTGGACGATTCGGTTTTGACTTTTGACTCAGACATAGTTTAGTATCTGATTAAATTAGAACTTAGTCATAGCTTAGTGACATAGTTTAGAACTTAGTCATAGTTTAGTATCTTATAAAGGGGGCATTAACAGGTGCTTATCTGTGGGGCACGAGCAGGAGTGAAGGTTGATGGCACTTGATCATGTTTATGTGTGTAAATATTTTGACATTTGGATTTTTGACAAGCGTATTACTTGAACTTTAATTGATTGTTGTTGGTTTGTTTAAACATGATTATGTGTCCTGACATAAGTATCAAGGTGTGATACTTACGGACTGAAATACTGATATCATGAGTATACGTGCAAATATTTTGACATTTGTATTTGGTGTTTGGGTTTTGACTAATGGTATTACTTGCATTTTTAGTGGGTTGTATGGTCGATATAGTATGCATTGAATTTTTCTTTATTTTGTTGTTTTTTTGTTGTTTAAACATGATTACATATCCTGACAGTATCAAAGTGTGATACTTGCTGACTGAAATATTGATATCATAAGTATGCGTGCAAATATTTTGGTTTTGGGTTTCGACATTGTATGCAGTGCATTTGTCTTGTGTTTTGTTGGTTTTTTGTTGTTGTTGTTGAATCATCATGTTTACAGGTATTTGATACAGGTTATATAGGTGATCTACAGAGCAGTATATCTCATCCAGACTGTAGGCCTCCGCAAGCACAGGTCACCACGAGTTCCAGAATAAGAACTAGCATGTGAACACTGAGCTGGCCGACTTAATGGCACTTAGTGTTGTAACAGTAGATGTTACTGACTTGTTATGGTGTATATTTTATCACATGTATGTGGAGTCTTTGCAGAGAAGACTATATTGATCAGAAGTTGTAATATTGACTATGACATATGTTGTCAAATACCGTTTTTGTGGGAAACAACGAATTTTGCTGTTTTCTTTGAGAGGGGATAGCTGTCAAGAAAGACAGTGATAACTAGCCCGAGGATAACCCACGTAAATTCGTGGCCTCACAGGAGTTAGTATGAAGGGAATGGTCAGACATGGGTCGTAAGGCCAGGCGTATACTGAGACCGCCTGAGAAAATTGACCTGAACTGGTCGAGTGTAACAATGAAGGTTCGTGTCCTTAGAGGAAGGCACGGGAAACAGGGCGAGGTATGTTGATCTCAAATGAGTAAGGAGAATTCCTTAAGGTGTTTCTGTTTTGATGAGTTAAAAGGTCCCGCAGGGACAGACTTGGGTGTGTTTGACTGTAAAACGATTTAAAAGTGGTAGCTTGTGTTGTAAAAACGACCAGCCACAGTGTTTTTCTTCTGCTTGTATTGATTGTGTATGTATTACAAAAAGTTTATATTTATCAAATGACATGTCTTTTTATGCATGTACGATGTGAGTGAAGTTGTAAACAGGAGTGGGTTTACATTATGGATAGTGGAGACGAAAATTGTGTGACAGTGTTTTCTTTTCAAGGCAGGTACAATTTGAGTGGAGTTGTAAACAGGAGTAGTGTTTGCATTTTGGATAGTGGAGACGAAAATAGTGGTCATTTGCCAGATGAGAAAAATGACCATCCGTGTTTCGGTCTGTAGTTTAGGGAGGTAATGTAACAGTTCCCGCCGGAGCAAGGAGTTTAGGATGCCTGAATAAGTTAAAGCTTAAAGCTACCTGAATGCATGTCAAGGTCACTCACCGTCTCAGCAAAGGAGAACAGAGTTGGGTTAAGGAATATGGATAGATAGAAACTGACCACTGGCCTTCCGATTTTGGTAGGGGGAGATTAATTGACAGACGAAATTGGCAGCGGGGCTTGCTGCGAGAGAATGAGTGACAGGTGTGCAAAGTGTTTCGTTCCAATTGGGATTGAAGATGACCATACCTGAGATCGATTGGTCAAGCTCTGGCCTTGCTTGAGGATATATAACTCGAGACAAAGTTTAGCTCGGCAGGCTAGAGAGAGAGAGGCTGGATAGAGAGAGGCTGTATGGAGGAGAGTGAGAAAGAGACTGAATGTGGATAGTATGTTTAACTCACTGATTTAGATAGAGGAGCGATTGATAGACGGTTGGACGAATGTTTAGTGATAGAACAGGAGCGCTCAAATAGGTGTGTGAGTTTGCATTAATAGATAATCTGAAAGTGTGTTTGTAAGCAAGGACACATTGTGAACGAGTTAATACGAGATCGCCCGCCTGAGGGGATTTCAGTGAGGAAGAGCATTTGATAAGGTGTGTTGAAGACGCAGTTAAGGCGATGTGTGTGTGATGTAATTGCAAGGCAATAGAACTAGGTTTTTAGTTAGTTGGGAACTCCATCAATAGCTAATGCTTACAATTCCCGTTTTAGTAGAATGTTTAGTTAAGATATGTATTATATTGTGTTTGTAATTTCTCTACTCATTCTATGATATGAGTATGATATAATAAATATGCCACCTGCTGTGTGATATGTCATTTACTGAGTATGGTCATGATGATGTGGATGAGTGTGAGAATGTTCTAAGTTAGATCGCGGCCAGCAGAGGGTCTGTTACAATGTGTTGATGTAGATCATGTTGATGTAGATCATGTTGATGTAGATTATGTTGATGTAGATCTTGTTGATGTAGATTATGTTGGTGTAGATTATGTTGATCTAGATTATGTTGATGTAGATCATGTGATCATGTTGATGTAGATCATGTTGATGTAGATTATGTTGATGTAGATTATGTTGATGTAGATTATGTTGATGTAGATCATGTTGATGTAGATCATGTTGATGTAGATCATGTTGGTTTAGATCATGTTGGTGTAGATCATGTTGATGTAGATCAAAATGAAATTGGTGAATTTAGCAAAGATATTAGAGATGAATGACTTACTTTCTGTAAGGGAATAATCATTGTTACTGATGATGATTTGCAGAATGTCATTGATTTAATCCATATTTTAACATGTGTCGCAAGATATTGTACATTTTCTACTATAAAGAAATTGAAATGCATTTTCTGTAAGTTGTACATGACAGTTCATGATATTGATATGGATGTCACGTGAAGCGAATATGAGCTAACACAAAAGTTGGACAGAGGACGTCTTCTGTATCCTCAACCTGATGTACTTGATATTAATAATACATACATATATTGTTATCCAAAAACTTGTTTCTGTTCATTTCGAAAGACTATTTTTAAATTTAATCAATCAACAACATCTTGTAATTACCCCTATAACGAAAATACCCAGCGAATAAGAAATATATAAAAGCGAAGATTGTGCAGAATGGCATAGTATTGACTTAGTCACAAATTATCTCATTATGGCAGCAACAAATACATTTATTAAGAACTATTGCAAAGGAAAAAATGATACAAAGAATGAACATGCAAAGAAACAAAAGCTTTAAACTGTGAAAAAAATGAATTAGTACATTTGTATTTCTGATAACTAGCTCTCAATAAAACTATAAATATATTGTGCACATGTTGCTTGTGTTCAGAATTACAGCAAATGAGCTTTTTCTGGTTTGACCTAGGTCTTCAATTTGTCATTGTGTTTTAAAACCATCACCTTTAACTACCTGTGTTGTCAAACCATTACCTTTAACTACCTGTGTTGTCAAACCATTACCTTTAACTACCTTTGTTGTCAAACCATTACCTTTAACTACCTGTGTTGTCAAACCATTACCTTTAACTACCTGTGTTGTCAAACCATTACCTTTAATTACCTGTGTTGTCAAACCATTACCTTTAACTACCTGTGTTGTCAAACCATTACCTTTAACTACCTGTGTTGTCAAACCATTACCTTTAACTACCTGTGTTGTCAAACCATTACCTTTAACTACCTGTGTTGTCAAACCACTACCTTTAACTACCTGTGTTGTCAAACCATTACCTTTAACTACCTGTGTTGTCAAACCATTACCTTTAACTACCTGTGTTGTCAAACCATTGCCTTTAACTACCTGTGTTGTCAAACCATTACCTTTAACTACCTGTGTTGTCAAACCATTACCTTTAACTATCTGCGTTGTCAAACCATTACCTTTAAACTACCTGTGTTGTCAAACCATTACCTTTAACTACCTGTGTTGTCAAACCATTACCTTTAACTACATGTGTTGTCAAACCATTACCTTTAACTACCTGTGTTGTCAAACCATTACCTTTAACTACCTGTGTTGTCAAACCATTACCTTTAACTACATGTGTTATCAAACCATTACTTTTAACTACCTGTGTTGTGAAATAAAACTAAAGTACTTGCAATCATAAAGCTTGATCTTAAATGTTATTGTTGTTATTTACATTCATCCAATGGTTTGACAGTCTCAAGACCAAATTGGATATTTAATTACGGACAAGATTCCTATTCGTTGCTCCTGATATCAAGATAATCACAATTATTTTTTCTCAAAAATCGAGTACGTTTCCATGGCAACTTTGCTGGGATTAACTTAATTCTTGCAAGTCATGTACAGAAATAGTAAATAAAAATATTAACAACATCCAAAACAAATATCCCATTCCAATATTCCAATTTCAATAAAACAAGTCCTAAAGCAACAATACCGCTCAATGAGCTTTGCGTAACCATTGTAACCAAAGGCTAAATCATGACATGGTCCTTAGGCTTTAGAGAGGGTAGATGACATATGTGACAAAGGTCAAAACCACCAGTCGGGCACTTATTCAAGTACTATCTCAAATCTTCTTTGTGCTAAGCCATGTTGCCCTACCCACTCATCGAGGTCCAGCTCAGTTATGTATTTTATTTTCAAGATCAAAGTGGTAGACAATCCTTGTTGACACAGGTAGGCTGTTACATAAAGGTAGACAATCCTTGTTGACACAGGTAGGCTGTTACATAAAGGTAGACAATCCTTGTTGACACAGGTAGGCTGTTACATAAGGATAGACAATCATTGTTGACACAGGTAGGCTGTTACATAAAGGTAGACAATCCTTGTTGACCCAGGTAGGCTGTTACATAAAGGTAGACAATCCTTGTTGACACAGGTAGGCTGTTACGTAAAGGTAGACAATCCTTGTTGACACAGGTAGGCTGTTACATAAAGGTAGACAATCCTTGTTGACACAGGTAGGCTGTTACATAAAGGTAGACAATCCTTGTTGACATAGGTAGGCTGTTACATAAGGGTAGACAATCCTTGTTGACACAGGTAGGCTGTTACATAAGGGTATACAATTCTTGTTGACACAGGTAGGCTGTTACAAAAGGATAGATAATCCTTGTTGACTCAGGTAGGCTGTTACAAAAGGGTAGATAATCCTTGTTGACTCAGGTAGGCTGTTACAAAAGGGTAGATACTCCTTGTTGACATGGTAGGCTGTTACAAAAGGGTAGATAATCCTTGTTGACACAGGTAGGCTGTTACAAAAGGGTAGACACTCCTTGTTGACACAGATAGGCTGTTACAAAAGGGTAGACACTCCTTGTTGACACAGATAGGCTTGATGGATTTTTGTCGCTTTCACGTTTGTTGTTTGAAACGTCTGCAGTTTTTGACGTCCAAAAATATGAGATCTGGATTGTTCTGACAATTGCATGCTTGCTTCACTGTTGGAGCCAAGCTTCACTGTTGGAGCCAAGCTTCACTGTTGGAGCCAAGCTGTTGGAGCCAAGCTTCACTGTTGGAGCCAAGCTTCACTGTTGGAGCCAAGCTGTTGGAGCCAAGCTTCACTATTGGAGCCAAGCTTTACTGTTGGAGCCAAGCTGTTGGAGCCAAGCTTCACTGTTGGAGCCAAGCTTCACTGTTGGAGCCAAGCTGTTGGAGCCAAGCTTCACTGTTGAAGCCAAGCTGTTGGAGCCAAGCTTCACTGTTGAAGCCAAGCTGTTGGAGCCAAGCTTCACTGTTGAAGCCAAACTGTTGGAGCCAAGCTTCACTGTTGAAGCCAAACTGTTGGAGCCAAGCTTCACTGTTGGAGCCAAGCTTCACTGTTGGAGCCAAGCTGTTGGAGCCAAGCTTCACTGTTGAAGCCAATCTGTTGGAGCCAAGTTTAAGTGGTCCCTCTGGTTTCACGCTCCTGCAATACACCAGCAAGCTGACTGCAAGCTGAAGACAGCCCAACTGAAAGTATGTTAATCAAGCTCTGGCAAGTCACCAGAAACCGCTCAGATCTTCTACAACTGACAATTTGAGGTAACAGAGACATACATTTAAGGTCTTCCAAGATCTGACAACTTTGGATCGGCGATTGTCTTAATTTGATCCACTTTCTGGTTCCTGTACAAAAATTATGATCTGGTTACAATAAGTTATGATCTGGTTACAGAAGTTATGATCTGGTTACAGAAGTTATGATCTGATTACAGAAGTCGGTTGCCGGCGGTCATGCTGTACTGTACTGTGTGTACGGTGTGTACTGTATGTACGGTGTATGGTGTGTACTGTGTATGCGTGTACTACTTGGTCGGCATGATGAGTATATGGACTATTTCTAAAGAGCCAGTTTGTGTAGAGGCCTTATACCCAGCATGCCCCGCTACCAGTCGGTCTGAATCGTTTCTTACGACATTCCGGGTTTGTTACAGTCAGTGTTCATGTATCTCCCAATTCAGGTCCGATAACGCACGGGCGATATGAATATTTATTTCGTTAAATTGTTCTGGCAAGCTGGATAGGCCTACCACGATACCGAGGCCAAGAGAAGAGAGAAATAATGTTGGCACGAGTCGAATTCTAGGCATAATGTTTATCTCTTACCTGTTTGGTATCGCTTTCTGTAAAGTTATGCCCACATCCAGAAAAGTTATGCCCACCAGTTAAGTTATGCCCACATCCAGTTAAGTTATGCCCACATCCAGGTAAGTTATGACCACACCCAGTTAAGTTATGACCACATCCAGTAAAGTTATGATCACATCCAGTAAGACATCGCCAACTGTAACACGTCGATCTAACTTAATCTAAGACCAACTGCACCTTTCTACTTTGTCCGTCTTTAGCTGGCCACTACTGGCTCTATCTATATTTCACTAGTAATCTTACACTTACATATATCTTCACACACAATTTTCTGGTTTTTTCAGACTTTGGAAATTATACAAATTATCCAAGAACTCCAAGAACTCCAAGAAAAGTCACTTTTGTAGTAATTACACATTTAGATGACATTACATTCAGGGAATTCCTCGTGGTGTAAAAATAGTTTAACGTTGGGTTTATTTTCGCGGTAAACATGCGGGGACTGCATGATCAGGGCGTGATTAATGGTGGCCATGGTGAATTCTATTTCGAAGTTGACTGGGCAATCCCCCTTTCCTCCCTCCCCCCCCCCCTCATTGGCTGTTCAATGTTGGCCCACTTTTGGACGTGTTCTATTTGAAAGTTGTGTGTTGGATGAGTTTGGTCTTCTTTCATCGAGTCGCATCATTTTAACCATCAAAATAAATTAACCAACAGCTTTCACTGCCCTATCGAGAACAGATCTTCAACAAATACATGCCAAGTTCTCCCGCCAAATGGCCAAGTTCTCACGTCATGGAACCAAGTCCACTCGTCATGGAACCAAGTCCTGCCGTTATGGGACCAAGTCCTCCTGCCCTGAACCACCAGTTCCAGCTCTCTCCGTGGTTTCCTTTTCTCGATTGTTCCAACACAAGCCATATTTTCCCCTTGTGTTTTGACTAACCTATGTATCCATTCACCCCATGGATTCAAGAACAGAGAACGTCTTGTAATACTATCCACTGGTTACCTCATATCATATCTAGCACCATCACCTGCTCCTCGCCTCCCATTCTACTGCTCCTCGCCTCCCATTCTACTGCTCCTCGCCTCCCATTCTACTGCTCCTCGCCGTTCTAACAAGATCTTGTGTGATGTAGTCAATGTCTAGGAGGGCATCAAGTGCAATTGTCTATATCTGATAATTTGAAGGTTCTCTTGTCACTCGCCACCTGTCCTCTTGTCACTCGCCACCTGTCCTCTTGTCACTCGCCACCTGTCCTCTTGTCACTCGCCACCTGTCCTCTTGTCACTCGCCATCTGTCCTCTCATCTTCGTCTATGCTGTAGGACCTGGGAGACAATGGTGCTGAGGTAATCTCAAACACCTATGACCATGCTCCTAAATTATTTTGTCAATGTGAAACGACTATGTCCGGTGTGTGCTTTTTACAAGAGACAACAATTCTGGCTTGAGGTGCATTTTTGTAAGCAAAGGTTTGATCTCGCCCCAAGTACTTACTGCTGTCGAGACATTGTCTTCCAGGGCTACTGCATTATGGTAGGAAGAATTGCCCATTACCAGACAAGAGGGTCTATCTAATGACAGAAGTAAAGTTTTCTCAATCCACTCTCTAAATAGGGGGTCATTCCTCTCTGGGGTCTCATTCATTTCTGGGGTCATTCATCTCTGGGGTCATTCATCTCTGGGATCATTCATCTTTGATTGATAGTCCCGATTGTCAGTGGATTTTGAAACAAATACGAGTTCACAATTGTTCAACGGTCAATCATGTCAGCCACCTGCATGGACTATTATAAGTCGCTGTCCATCATGTCAGCTACCTGCATGGACTATTATCAGTCCCTCTCAACCATGTCTGTGTAACAGTTCCAACCCGAGCATGAGCGTTTAGGACAAGGGTGATGTGGTTGGCTACGCTGCGAACAAAGGTACCTGAATGCGTGCCAAGGTCACTCTCCGTCTGGACACTACGACAAGGTCACTCACCGTCTCAACAAAGTAAAACGGAGTTGGGAAAAAGAATGTGTACAGGTAGGAACTGACCACTGGCGTTCCGATTTTGGTTGGGGGGAGGGGGTGGGGGAGGGGTGAGTGATAGACAAGATGGCAGCGGAGCTTGCTGCGATATTTGAGTGACAGAGTAATTCGTTCCAAAAACGACTGAATAGAGCCATCCCACAGAGATCCATTGGATAGCGCTAATACTGCTTGAGAGTATATAACACTAGACAAAGTTTAGCTCAGGAGGCTGCCACGGAGAGGGAATGAAAGCGAGAGAGAGAATTTAGATAGTCTGTTTAGCTCACCGATTTGATAGAGGAGCGATTGATAGACTGTTGTACGAATGTTAGAGATAGAAAAGGATCGCTCAAACAGCATACGTCATCGAGTCTGGGCCAGTCACTCAAATAAGTGTGTGCGCCTTGTGTCTAGAGATAATCTGAACGTGTGTTGTACGCAGGATACCTTGTGAACGAGGTATGTCCTGACGTGTATATAGACTAGGTGAGATCTAGACGTGTGTGTGGTGTGTGTGTAGACACCGAGGGAACGAGGTATGTTCTGGAGTTGTGTGTATACGCAGATTGACTTACATTGAGAGGTCATATGTGATTATACGTGGAATATATTGAATGCATTATGTCCAGATCACCCGCCTGAGGGTATTTGAGTTAGGTTGAGAGATCATATGTGAGTATACATAGAATATATTGAATGCATTATGTCCAGATCGCCCGCCTGAAAGGATTTGAGTGAGGAAGAGTTTTTGAGAGTGTGTTGAGGATGCAGATAAGAGGAGGGGTGTGTGATGTGTGTACGGCAATAGAACTGGGTTTTGATAGTTGGGAATTCCATCAATAGCTACTGCTGAAAATGTCCGCTTTAGTTAATATTTATATTAACATATAAATATACTTATGAATATTTAGTTAAGATGATATATATTGTATTGTGTTGTAATTTCATTGCACTCACTTTAATAGTGTTGTAAGATTATGATATAATAAATACGCCACCTGCTGTGTGCTATGTCATTTATTGTGTGAGGTCATGAATGTTGTGGTTGAGTGTGGTGACGTTTTAGTTAGAATACCCTAGTGCAACATTGGGATCTGCTACACATTATTATTTGGTGCCCGTAACCACGGATTGTCGTGGTAGTTTTTATAAATATAGTTGTGTATGTAGCTACATATCTTTATTTGACTGTCGAACACAAGTGCCGCGGTTTTATATAAGTTTGTGTGTGTAGTAAGGAGTAGGGTAGTGTGGCAGACCCCACAGTTGCCCAATTGTTATTATAACTCAGAACACTATCACACTCATCCACATCATCATGACCACGCACTGCAAATAATATAGCACACAGCAGATGGCATATTTATTATATAATACTCATCAGAAAAATGAGTAGTGAAATTACAAACACAATTCAATACATATGATCTTAACTAAATATTCCTAAATTAAATAAAAGTTAATATAAATATTAACTAAAGCGGAAATTTTAAGCATTAGCTTTTGATGGAATTCCCAACTATCTAAAACCAAGTTCTATTGCCTTACTCCCATCACACACACACACATCTCTTTAACTGCATCCTCAACATACCTAAACAAAAAACTTCCTCACTCAAATCCCCTCAGGCGGGCGATTTGGACATACCTCGTTCACAATGTGTCTTGCTTACAACACACGTTCAGATTATCTATTAATACTAAACTCACATACCTATTTGAGCGATCCTGTTCTATCACTATCATTCGTACGACAGTCTATAAATCGCTCCTCTTTCTAAGTCAGTGAGCTAAACCAGACTCCTATCAACATTCCCTCTCTCGCTCTCTTCTCCTATCTATCTAGCTTCTCTCATCCAGTCTCATGAGCTAAAGTTTGACTCTGTGTTTTATACACTAAAGCAGTATCAAAGCTGACCAATACATCTCAGGGGGATGACTGTATTCAGTCTTATTAGAACGAAATACTTTGCACACCTGTCACTCATCTATAGCAGCAAGCTCCGCTACCATCTCGTCTGTCACTCATTCTCCCATTACCCAAATCGGAACGCCAGTGGTCAGCTCCTACCTGTCCACATTCTTTGCCCCAACTCTGTTTTTCTTTGTTGAGACGATGAGTGACCTTAACACGCATTCAGGTATCTTTAAGCTGTAACATGTTCAGGTACCTTTGTTATCAGCAACAACATCACCCCTGTCCCAAACTCTCTTGATCCGGCAGGAACGGTTACATTACCTCCCTAAACTACAGACCGAAACATGGATGGTAATTTTTTCATCTGCCAAATGACCACCATTTTCGTCTCCGCTATCCAAAAATGTAAACACCACTCCTGTTTACAACTTCATTCAAATTGTACCTGCATAAAAAAAAACAATATTACACAATTTTCGTCTCCACTATCCATAATGTAAACACCACTCCTGTCTCCAACTTCACTCACATCGAACATGCAGAAAAGACATGTCATTTGATACATACAAACTTTTTGTAATACATACATAATATATACAAACAGAAGAAAAACACTGTGGCTGGTCGTTTTTACAACACAAGCCACCACTTTAAAATCGTTTTACATCAAACACACCCAATTCTGTCCCTGCAGGACCTTTAGCTCATCAACAACAACAAAATTCCTTAAGGAATTCTCCTTACTCATTGAGGTCAACATACCCCGTCCTGTATCCTGTGATTTTCTCTAAGGACTCGACCCTTCATTGCTACACTCGACCACTTCAGGTAAATTTTTCCAGGCGGTCTCATTACACGCCTTTCTTTACGACCCATGGCCGACGTCACCCTTCATACTAACTCCTGTGAGGCCACGAACTTACGTGTGTTATCCTCATGCTAGTATCAGCGTCTCTCCTGACCCCTATCCCCCTCTAAAAGAAAACAGCAAAATTTCTCAAAGTATTTTCACGCATACATGCCCATGTGCTATCCACCTTTCACTCCTGCTAGTGCCCCACTTATCAGCACCTGTTAATGCCCCTTTCAGCAGATACTAAACTATGACTAAGTTCTAAGTTAATCAGAAGCAAACTACTACTAACTATGTCTGAGTAAAAAATCGTCCAGGTGTTGAATTTCGTAATGCTGTACTCCCTAACACGTCCAGGTGCAGTCTTTGTTAAAGTTGGATAGCCCCTTTAACTGTTGGCGTCTTTGTCACTGGGAACCAAAACCAAGTGTTGTGATCTAACTAATTCACCGCTATTTCCCCAAACTCGCCACATCAAAGCCGCATGGTCTCCCCTGACCGAAATATCACGTCCACATGTTACCCCTCGTCGAGGTAACATTACATGGCGCATCCCGTTACCCTGCGTCTCCTATCCGTCTGCTCGTCGAAAATGTCCCCTTGATCTCGGTCAGACTGGCCGTCTCTTGTCAGCACATGGTTCGCTCATTGACTGGCGTGTACTTGAGACAACGAATTCAAAGGACTTTTAAACATCTGGTCATTCCTAAATTTTTGACCTACTCTCTAATTATTCAAATCTCCGTGTAGTCTCTCTTACATGTCTTTGATTACCGTCAGCAACGCTACTATTATACCTTCCTTTGCATACGCATCTGCGTTTCCCAGGACTATTTGCCCGGGGGAACAACTATCGCAGATGGCTGATCTATTTGATCCCTGGTCATTTTGTTCGACCGACAGTTGGCGTATCTCGAACTGGGATCTTTTCATCTTTGGTTCGATAACTGGTTTGCTGTCCTGGCTGGGGTTAAACTGTATTTCCCTTTTCTTCGTTTTCCTTAGAGCGGCATGTGGAATGCTGAAATCTGAATCTGCTTATTCTAAGCCCATGCCTGGCCAGGATTCTTGTGTGCTGTCATCGCCTTCTTCCGATGACTCACTCTACTGCTACTGCATTCGTTCCTAACTATCAGATAGTCTTTGCTATCGTTCTGGAAGTGGAATATCACTCTCGCTGTTACAATTGGTCCTGGTTCTTCTCAACTTTTTTATGTGCTCTTGTCGTTCGTTGAGCGCTGTTCCTCTCTTCTTGGCTGCACGACTGTTCTTGAACGGTGCGTCCATATCGCATTTTAACTTCGTCATTCCCACTTCCTTCCTCGGTGGTCAAAGGGTTGTCCCTTCCTTTTGTCTGTTTGACAACTTCTCTCGCATGGCTAGGACCTGGCGTTGGTGGGTACGAAACCATAGCTGGCCCTTCCACCATTCCTTCTCCTCTCCTTTCCTCTTCATCTGACGAATCTCCGTCTGTTCCTTTGTTCGATTCTTCGTTGACTTCAACTAATTTTCTATCAGGCTTGACCACAAGTTCCTGGTAAACTGGGCCCCTTTCATCCGGCCCGACCGAGTTATCTGACGTAACATTCTCTTCCTGAATACTTCGGCTACGCTGTCCGATGCTGTTACGTTTCATCTGGACGTCTGAGCGAACGTTTGTCTCGTTTGCATTGCGTAACCTGCCCTGTCCCTAACATTTTTGGATACACAAAACCTGTATCTCTTTCTTTCTGTTCATCCGCTCCACTCTCAAAGTCTCTTTGATAGCTCCTGCCCTGTCTCTCCATCTGTACCTTTGCAAATGGTCTCTCATTATGGACTAAAAATCTGCCCGATTCAAACTTCTGCCTAACCATTTTCACAAGCATTTGACTTGGCCTCTCTACCTGGGTTAAACTCCTCCCCTTTTCGCCACATCTGTTCAGCCGTCCACACACGTCCGTCCTGAGATTTCCACCTCTGTCTCTCCACGGATCGGAATGTGGAAGTTCGTCGAATTTCCTACCTCTTAAATAATTACAAAATACTGGGCCGTGTTTACTTTTGTCATTTGTTTATTTCTTCTCACCTGCCTAGCTGGTTTGGGCGCTCTGTTTCCAAACTGTTGCAACATACATCGGAGGTCCTTTTCCTGTCTTTCCAACAGAACAACTCTGTTTGTTAGTTGACGTAGCTGGTTTTCTAGTTGTTTATTTTTGTCATCCACTCTTTCGTTCGTCATTTGTACTGTAGCTAGTGCCATGAAAGGATTGTTTGAGTTCAACATTTCTGATGTTCTCCAGGAAATGTTAATATTCCGAAGAATATTAGGGCATCCGATATACAAATGTCCAAAAGCTACACAATGATAACATTGTCTAACCTGGTGTCTCGACATGTTGAATAAACCAGTCTGGCCTCTCAAAAAAATTTACAAGACTGTCAAGTACGCACAAAGTCTCGTCAATAATACAACATTGGTGGAAGAAAAAAAATGTCAACACTTACCAGTCAAATTATTGGAAAAGCTACTTATGGTAATAAACACTCTAACCACTAGTTACTCCTCTATTCCTAACTACACACACAAACCTATATAAAACCGCGACACTTGTGTTCAACTGGCACCAAATAAAGATCTGTAGCTACCCACACAACGATATTTATAAAATATACCACGATAAATCCTGGTCACGGCACCAAAATAATCATGTGTGGCAGGCCCACAGCTGCTCAAGGGTTATTCTAACTCAGAACACTATCACACTCATCCACATCATCATGATCACACACTGCAAATAATATAGCACACAACAGATGGCATATTTATTATATAATACTCATCAGAAAAATGAGTAGTGAAATTACAAACACAATTCAATACATATGATCTTAACTAAATATTCCTATATTATATATATGTTAATATAAATATTAACTAAAGCGGAAATTTTAAGCATTAGCTTCTGATAGAATTCCCAACTATCTAAAACCCAGTTCTATTGCCTTACTATCATCACACACACACATCTCTTTTTAAATGCATCCTCAACACACCTTATCAAAAACTTTCTCACTCAAATCCCTTCAGGTAGGCAATCTGAACATACCTCGTTCACAATGTGTCTTGCTTACAACACACGTTCAGATTATCTATTAATACTAAACTCACACACCTATTTGAGCGATCCTGTTCTATCACTAACATTCGTACGACAGTCTATTAATCGCTCCTCTATCTAAGTCAGTGAGCTAAACCAGACTCCTATCAACATTCACTCTCTCGCTCTCTTCTCCTCTCTATCTAGCCTCTCTCATCCAGTCTCATGAGCTAAAGTTTGACTCTGTGTTTTATACACTAAAGCAGTATCAAAGCTGACCAATACATCTCAGGGGGATGACTCTATTCAGTCTTATTGGAACGAAATACTTTGCACACCTGTCACTCATCTATAGCAGCAAGCTCCACTACCATCTCGTCTGTCACTCATTCTCCCATTACCCAAATCGGAACGCCAGTGGTCAGCTCCTACCTGTCCACATTCTTTACCCCAACTCTGTTTTTCTTTGTTGAGACGGTGAGTAACCTTGACACGCATTCAGGTAGCTTTAAGCTTTAACATGTTCAAGTACCTTTGTTATCAGCAACCACATCACCCCTGTCCTAAACTTTCTTGATCCAGCGGAAACTGTTACAGTAGTAGCTAGTGGTTAATTACCATAGATAGCTCTTCCAATCATCTGACCGGTAAGTGTTGACATTTCTTTTACCCTTTGTTGTATTACTGACGAGATTTGACATTATGTGCATACTTGACAGTCTTGAAAAAAAAATTCCGTTGAGGGGGGGGGGGGGGGGGGAGGGGGAGCTGGTTTATTCCAACAACATGTCGAGATGCCAGGTTAAACAATGTTGTTATTCTCTAGCTATTGGGCATTTGTCTATTGGATGTCCAAATGTTATTCGGAATATTAACATTCGCTGGAGAACAGCAGGAATCTTTAACTCATGCAAGCCTTTCATGGCATTATCTGAAATCAACAAGACGAGCGATAAGTTGGACGACAAAAAAAAACAACTACAAAACCAGCTAAGACAACTAACAAACAGAGTTGTTCTGCTGTAAAAACAGGAAAAGGACCTCCGACGTATGTTGCAACAGTTTGGAAACAGAGCGTCCAAGCCAGCTAGGAAGGAAAGAAGAAATAAAGAAATTACTGAAATAAACACGACCCAGTGTTTTGGAAAGGGACAGAAGGGTAGGAAGCTCGATATTCCGATCCGTAGAGGGACGGAGGTAGAAATCTCAGGGCGGACGTATGTTGACGGCTAGACAGAAGTGGCGAAAAGGTGAGCAGTTTAACCCAGGTAGAAATGTCAAATCAAATGCGTGTGAAAATGGTTAATCAGAAGTTTGAATCGGGCAGATTTTTAGCCCATAATAAGAGACCACATGCAATGTTACAGATAGAGAGGCAGGGCAGGAGCTATAAAAGAGACATTGATCAAGAGGCAGATAAACAGAAAGGAATAGATGCAGGTTTTGTGTATCCAGAAAAGTTAGGGACGGAGGGCAGGTTACGCAATGCAAACGAGACCATCGTTCGGCCACGCTTAGACGTAGAGATGAAATGTAACGGCATTAAACAGCGCAGCCGGAATGTTCAGGAAGAGGGTGTTACGTCAGATCACACGGTCAGACGTGATGAAAAGGGTCAAGTTTATCAGGAACTTGTGGTCAAGCCTGGTAGAGCATTAGTTGTCGAAGAAGTAAAGTGAATTGAGACAGAAGAAGACTTCAAGTTAGATGATCCACTTCAGGTGAAGGTACCTATTGACGAAGAGAATGAAAGTGTCCGCGCTGACGAGAGCGATTTGGCTGATGAAGAAAAAACAGAAATACTCAATATAGGAGTGAAGGAAGTAGAGGACTGGAAAAAACGACCAGATGGAGAGACAAACGACTCGATGAAGGAGTTGGAAAAAACTCCAAATAAACAGGGGAAACTAGTGTCGATAGGTCGTCATAGCGAAATACGCCAACGGTCGAACAAACAGACCAGCGATCAAACAGACCAGCCATCTGCTATTAGTGTTCCCCCGGACCAACAGTCCTGGGAAACGCAGATGCGTCAGCCAAGGAACGTATAAAAGTGGCATTTCTAGCGGTAATCAAAGACATGTAAGAGAAATTACACG
The DNA here is from genome assembly GCA_036924085.1 of Ariolimax columbianus. Taxonomy (NCBI): domain Eukaryota; kingdom Metazoa; phylum Mollusca; class Gastropoda; order Stylommatophora; family Arionidae; genus Ariolimax; species Ariolimax columbianus. The sequence continues at coordinate 1,698,858 of JAVGWX010000002.1, forward strand.
GAGATTTGAACAATTAGGGGGTAAGTAAGAATTGAGAAATGACCAGATGTTAAAAATTATTTTCAAGTCGTTGTCTGAAGTACACGCCAGACAATGAGCCAGACAATGAGGCGATGGAATCGTCGTCTCCCTGTACAATGGCAGGGGAGTCGCAAAGACTGCAGTAATTACAGGCCTATAACACTACTCTCAGTGCCGGGGAAGGTGTTTGCCCACGTGCTGCTGGCTAGACTCAAGCCTCTCTTGAGCACAAAACGTCGCCCACAACAGTCTGGCTTCACCCAGGGTATTTCTACAACCGGCGCTATTCTTGCTCTGCGCCTCCTCGCCGAACTGCACCGAGCTTCCAATCGCCCCTTGTGCTCTGCATATGTGGACTTAAAGTCCGCCTTCGACTCGGTTGATCGACTGACTCTATCGACATCCCTCCAGGGAACAGGCATCCGACCCTGCTGTTGAACCTGATCAAGGAGCTACACAAGGACACCAGTGCAAGAACTTGATTGGGTGGCGCTCTCTCTGACAGACTCCCCACGAATTGGGGTGTCAGACAGGGATGTGTTCTTGCCCCTGACCTATTCTGCCGGGCAGTAGACTGGCTTCTTGACCACAGTCAGGAGGGTATAGCTATTGATCAGTCAGTCTTCACTGATCTCGTTTACGCGGACGAGATTGTCCTGTTCGGCACAGACAGATTGTAACAGTTCCCGCCGGAGCAAGAGAGTTTAGGACAGGGGTGATGTTGTTTCTGATAACAAAGGTACCTGAACATGTTACAGCTTAAAGCTACCTGAATGCGTGTCAAAATCACTCACCGTCTCAACAAAGAAAAACAGAGTTGGGGCAAAGAATATGTGTAGTTAGGAGCTGACCACTGGCGTTCCGATTTGGGTAATTAGAGAATGAGTGACAGACGAGATGGTAGCGGAGCTTGCTGCTATATATGAGTGACAGGTGTGCAAAGTATTTCGTTCCAATAAGACTGAATAGAGCCACCCCCCTTGAGATCCATTGGTCAACTTTAATACTGCTTTAGTGTATATAACACAGAGTCAAAGTTTAGCTCAGGAGGCTGGATGGAGAGGAGATGAGAGCGAGAGAGAAAGAGACTGATTTTAGATAGTATGTTTAACTCCCCGACTTTGATAGAGGAGCGATTGATAGACTGTTGTACGAATGTTAGTGATAGAACGGATCGCTCAAATAGGTGTGTGAGTTTTGTATTAATAGATAATCTGAACGTATGTTGTAGGCAGGACACATTGATAACGAGGTATGTCCAGATCGCCCGCCTGATGGGATTTGAGTGAGAAAGTTTTAGATAAGGTGTATTGATGATGCAGTTAAATAGATGTGTGTGTGATGTGTGTAGGCAATAGAACCGGGTTTTAAATAGTTGGGAATTCAATCAATAGCTAATGCTTAAAATTTCCGCTTTAGTTAATATTTATATTAACATATATAATATAGGAATATTTAGTTAAGATAAAATTATTGTATTGTGTTTGTAATTTTACTGGCTCATTTTTCTGGTATGAGTATTATATAATAAATATGCCATCTGATGTGTGCTATATTATTTGCAGTGTGTGGTCAGGAATGATGTGGATGAGTGTGATAATGTTCTGAGTTAGAATAACCCTAGGGCAAACAGTGGGATCTGCTACAAAATCTGCGCTGCAGCGTCTTGAAATGTCAGACAGCGAGACGCCCTCTCTACGCCTGTCTATATCCTGGGCCACGACCAAAGTTCAGAATCTCATTTCCGCCACAGCACCCCAGGGTAGTAATACTCAAGGTCACACTGCGAGGGGCACCAACTAATTCATCCATCTCGGTAACATGACGTCATCCGAGGTTCGCAGCGGTCCCGATATGTCGGCAGATCGAACTAGCTGCGTTTGCTATGCACGCCCTCCGACAGTAACGGCAAGATCTCCCTTGGGACCAAAAAACCACATCTACCAGTCCTGTGTGGTCCCAGTCCTGCATGGTCCCAGTCCTGCGTGGTCCCACTCCTGCGTGTTCCCAGTCCTACTTTAAAGCTCCAAAACCTGGACATTGCTGAAACATGACAGGTCGAGAGTGGAAGTCTTTCACACGCACAATCAGCGGCGTATCCTGGGCATCTGATGGCATGACTACATCCGCAACGTGGAGGTCTCTACTAAAACAGACCTCCACTCAATCTCAAAAACACTTGACCGTCGCCGAGTTTCTTTGTTCGGTCATGTCGTACGACTGGACTGGGAAACCCTGGCCTACAAGATGCTACACAAGTCGTTTCTCAGCGCCAAAAGTCTTACCCCGACCGGCTGGAGGCTCCAGCAAGTAGCAACCTCTTCCTCCACCCTGGACGAGGCCTGGAACCACGCCACAGCTGTGGGTCATGGATGTGGCCGACCGACGCAAGGCCTGGACCCAAGACACAGCTGTGGGTCATGGATGTGGCCGACCGACGCAAGGCCTGGACCCACGACACAGCTGTGGGTCATAGATGTGGCCGACCGATGCAAGGCCTGGACCCACGCCACCGCTGTGGGTCATGAATGTGGTCGACCGACGCCTAAATGAACATTATTATTCTTGTTGTTCAGTTCAGTTGAGGTGCCATCTCCGCGTCGAATGTCAGCTGCAATGGATCTCTAGTGTACTCTATCTCTTGCTGTGGTTGTGCAATCTGAGAGGCTTTTTTCCAGTCCATCTCCTGATGTTCTTCGCCCATGTATAACGTTGTTATCCTCTGGAACAGCCGCCTTCCACCCTACCCTCTGGTATGGTTGAACAGCCGCCTTCCACCCTACCCTCTGGTATGGTTGAACAGCCGCCTTCCACCCTACCCTCTGGTATGGTTGAACAGCCGCCTTCCACCCTACCCTCTGGTATGGTTGAACAGCCGCCTTCCACACTACCCTCTAGTATGGTTGAACAGCCGCCTTCCACCATACCCTCTGGTATGGTTGTAAACGTGACGGTATGTCTAGTTTTTATATGGTCAAAATAAACATCATTGTCTAACCCTGATTTCGGTCTTTAATTCCCCCCCCCCCCCCCCCTTCCCTGCTATTACTTTGTCAATACCTGAACATTTGTTTTCTTCTGTTTCCAAGAAATGCGACTCAATCTTCTATACTTCCATTTTTCGAATGCTTCAATATTCTTTTCCAACCTGTTAGTGTCTGTTTCTTCTCTTTCTTCTTCTTCCCCGTTCGTTCTAAAACTCCTACAACCAAGCCCTGAAAAAGGCTTTGCAAGTAACAGGAAGCTGTACGGAGAACGGATTGCGTTGTGTCGTAGTTTACAGCTTGACTGCGATATTTGCACTTTTCGGTCCAATACATCCATCATCAGCATGACATGTGTGGGTACCAGGTTAGCCTTCCCGCTTCGATCCCTCCTCCTTACCCAGCCTCCCCTGTTGTCCAGGACCACCTTCTCCTTAGCCAGCCTGCCCTGTTGTCCAGGATCACCTTCTCCTTAGCCAGCCTGCCCTGTTGCAGCCTGTTGTCCAGGATCACCTTCTCCTTGGCCAGTCTCCCCTGTTGTCCAGGATCACCTTCTCCTTAGCCAGCCTCCCCTGTTGTCCAGGATCACTTTCTCCTTAGCCAGCCTACCCTGTTGCAGCCTGTTATCCAGGATCACCAAGTAGATGTGTAGAAAGGTCTTGTCAGTTCTGTCTGGGTCGCTGTTGCTCATGCACGGCTCAGTATCGTGGTCCCGTGTTTCTGCTACTGTAAGGCCTTCCTTTGTTCTTCTGTTTGTCATGAAAAGGAAGTTGTGAAGTTGTAAACACGCCATTTGCTTCTTCCAATAACCAGATAAAGTCTCATCGATACAATAATCCAGACAGATTTATCTACATATGGTCTTGTTGAATGTCCACACGTAGCTTTACTTGTTTGTGCGCGGGGGTTAGGTGGCGGGTTGCAGTAGCGTTACTCACATCATGAGCGTGCTGATGAAGGTGGACATGGGTCAGCCAGGTGGTTGTGCTATGTTTAACTTCATCAGCCTGGCGATCACTACTGCGAGGATCAAAGTCGGTCTCATCTCGTTAGCCATACTGAAGCTGTCTGTTTCCATGGAGAGATGCTAGCAGTGTGGAAGTGTCTAGGTTAGTATGTTTAGCTGGCCGTGACCAACATTGTCTGGTCAGTATGTTATGCCTGACCAGACGTTAGACTCACACCCCCCCCCCCCTTCTACAGATAATGCAGTAGAAACTCTGACAATAGTGACAGTACTACAACAACACCACTATGTAACCTACGTATTGCTAACTAAAGTCAAAAGTCGACGCGTAAAACCCGTTGAAATGGGCAGTCCCAAAAAAGGAAAGGCGTGGAATTCCAGTGTAATATAAGAGAGGTTGAGAAGGACAAGAAAGATATGTGACAGGACATGACATGATATATCTTAGAAAAATAGCACATGAAGTGCTGAAATGCTTAACAGGCAAGTGGTTGGGAGAAGAATTGATCGTCGAGCCTGGCAGGCAGGATCTATAAAGATCGTGTGAGATTTCTCAAACAATATTTATAACAAACGGACATTCCCGATAAAATTAGTCATGCGCTAGCGTTATCTCATTGTTAACGGCCCACCGAAAGTCAAGCTAGTTGCTGACGTGCCACAATGAAGTCTAGTTAGCTTTTCAGTTGCAGTAATGGTAGCACAAAGCCAAGAACTGCATACACTCTAGTTACTAAATTGAATAGAAAAGAAAAGAAAAGAAAAGACAGTTTTGGGGTCTATTTTGTTGTCGACAAATTCAATAAAAAGGGAAAAAAGCGAATATTCATGTATTTCTGATTGCCAGGCAAGCTCCGTCTGTAGCATTTCTGTGTCATGGGACCTCGTTTCTAGAGGTTTCTGCGGTATGGGACCTAGTTTCTAGATGTTTCTGTGTAATGGGACATCGTTTCTAGAGGTTTATGTGGTATGGGACCTCGTTTCTAGAGGTTTCTGTATTGGAACTACCCCAACTAATTGTCCTGTAGAACTTTCCCTGTTTACGAGACAAAGTATTCCACCTAAACCGCTCGTTTCCTTTGTCGATCTAGTGTCGAGACGGGGCTTGACCTTGGCACGCATTCAGGCAACCTTTGTTCCCAGAGTCGCCAGCATAATCTCCCCTGTCCTAAACGCCCATGCTCCAGCTGGAACTGTCACAGTGTAGCAGCGTGTCCCTGTCAACTGTGCAATGTTTGGTTAGCATTTTCTTAGTTTTGTATCGGTCAACTGTACCGTGTTTGGGTAGCCTTCCCTTAAGTCTTGTCCCTGTCAGTTGTACCTTGTTTGGGTAGCTCATTTATAGAGGTTTCTGTGTTATGGGACCTCGTTTATAGAGGTTTCTGTGTTATGGGACCTCATCTATAGAGGTTTCTGTGTTATGGGGCCTCATTTATAGAGGTTTCTGTGTTATGGGACCTCATTTATAGAGGTTTCTGTGTTATGGGACCTCATTTATAGAGGTTTCTGTGTTATGGGACCTCATTTATAGAGGTTTCTGTGTTATGGGACCTCATTTATAGAGGTTTCTGTGTTATGGGACCTCATCTATAGAGGTTTCTGTGTTATGGGACCTCATTTATAGAGGTTTCTGTGTTATGGGACCTCATCTATAGAGGTTTCTGTGTTATGGGACCTCATTTATAGAGGTTTCTGTGTTATGGGACCTCATCTATAGAGGTTTCTGTGTTATGGGACCTCATTTCTAGAGGTTTCTGTGTTATGGGACCTCATCTATAGAGGTTTCTGTGTTATGGGACCTCATTTATAGAGGTTTCTGTGTTATGGGACCTAGTTTCTAGAGGTTTCTGTGTTATGGGACCTCGTTTCTAGAGGTTTCTGTGTTATGGGACCTCGTTTCTAGAGGTTTCTGTGTTTTTGGACCTCGTTTCTAGAGGTTTCTGTGTTTTGGGACCTCGTTTCTAGAGGTTTCTGTGTTATGGGACATCGTTTTTTAACAGTTCCAGGGAGTTAGTGACATACAGAGGCCATCAAGGCTTGCTGCGACATTTTAGAGTGACAGGAATTCGGAATGATTCGTTCCAATAACAACTAAGTGGAGGTAGATCCAAACTAGAGTGATGGCTGAGTCAGACATTCCTCAGAGGTCCATTGGACAGCTCTAATACTGATACTAAGGGTCTGTTTAGCTCGCTGACTTTATAGAAGAGTGATTGTTAGCGTGCTACTAGTTTAGCAGGTTGTTTTACGAATGTTAGAGAGATGGAATGAATTTCAGGGTGACTGAACCAGCATACGCATTTGAGTCTTGGCCAGTCGCTCAGTAAGATATGTGTTGGACACCCTGTGACTAGGAGAGATTTGGATATGTATGCGGGACACCGAGGGAACGATGGATGTTCCGGGATATGTGTATACGCAGATCGATTGAGTGTGTGATCACATGTGAGTATACGTTGAACAGATTGAATGTGAAATGTCAAGATCACCTGTCTAAAGGGATCTGATTGTATAATGTAAAGATCACCTGCCAGAGAGAAGTTGTGAATGAATGCACAGAATTGAAACAGGAAGATGCGTTTTTGAGAGGGTGCATAAAAGGGGATGGGAGTGTGCGGCTAGAACTGGGTTGGACTAGTTGGGGGCAATATTCAAAAGCTAATACTTACAACCTCCGAATTTATTAATAATACATAGAAGATATTAATAATATATATAATATTTGATTACTTAGTTCAAATCTATTTCTTGTGTAGTGTGTAATCTCATTGCACTCACTTCATCAATGTTCTTGATATTCATGTCATAAATATGCAACCTGCGGTGTGCTATGTTATTTGCTGTGTGTGGTCGTGTATGATGTGGATGTGGTAACATTCTTGATAGAAAACCAGCAGTGAAAACCTGGACCCTGCCACAGTTTCTAGAGGTTTCTGTGTTATGAAACCTCGTTTCTAGAGGTTTATGTGTTATGGGACTTCATTTCTAGAGGTTTATCTGTTATGGGACTTCATTTCTAGAGGTTTATGTGTTATGGGACTTCATTTCTAGAGGTTTCTGTGTTATGGGACCTCATTTCTGGAGGTTTCTGTGTTATGGGACCTCATTTCTGGAGGTTTATGTGATGGACCCTCGTTTCTAGAAGTTTCTATGTTATGGGACCTCATTTCTAGAGGTTTATGTGTTATGGGACCTCATTTCTAGAGGTTTCTGTGATGGACCCTCGTTTCTAGAGGTTTATGTGTTATGGGACTTCATTTCTAGAGGTTTATGTGTTATGGAACCTCATTTCTGGAGGTTTCTGTGTTATGGGACCTCATTTCTGGAGGTTTATGTGATGGACCTCGTTTCTAGAAGTTTCTATGTTATGGGACCTCATTTCTAGAGGTTTATGTGTTATGGGACCTCATTTCTAGAGGTTTCTGTGTTATGGGACCTCATTTCTAGAGGTTTATGTGTTATGGGACCTCATTTCTAGAGGTTTCTGTGTTATGAGACCTCATTTCTAGAGGTTTATGTGTTATGGGACCTCATTTCTAGAGGTTTCTGTGTTATGGGACCTCATTTCTGGAGGTTTCTATGAATGCCTAATGAGTGGGGGTTGTGTGTGTTTGATAGATATCTGAAATCGACATATCAACTGGTTCTGAAATCAGCATATCACAGGATCCAGATAGTTGCTACTCTATCTTACTTTCAAAAGTACTACTAATGAGAACTCAATATTGTAACAAACAGCTGACAGTCAATTGAAAACAAGTTGGGAACTTTCATCTTTTAATAAAACATGCACAACATGGTAGATTACTATCGAAAAAACAAACATTTCAAAGAACAAGCTAGCTCGAACGTACGAACACGCAAAGTCTTTATTGTAAACCTCTTTAATCGATTGATCGGCCTCCATCACTCGTCTCTTTTTACTCAGGAAAGGCCGTGGAGGACAGAAACTCAAATGATACTTAGAGTGATTTAGATAAAAGTACTTTTCACATTTCATTTTTGTTGAAGTGGTTTACAAAGTGGTTAAAAGATATATAAAAGTGAAAATCCACGATCAACATATACAATATACATATCATCAGCACAAGAATAATGGGCGATTAGCAATCTTCAGACTTCTCGTAGGCCAAACAATTTGAGATGTTATTTATTCAATATTGGTGCTGGCCAAATAGGGGCTAAACGTTTATGGACAACATTGGTTGTATAGGAGTTAAGTACCAAACATAACAACTGAATTTCATTTGATGTAAACGTAGGAACGAGGAGGAGGGAGCGAAGAAAGGAAGCGAGAAAAGGGGAGAAGGAAGCCAAGGAGGAGGAGGAGGAAGCGAGGAAGAAGGAGGAGGAGGAAGGAGGAGGAGGAAGCGAAGAAAGGAAGCGAGAAAAGGGGAGAAGGAAGCCAAGAAGGAGGAGGAGGAAGCGAGGAAAAAGGAGAAGGAGAAAGCGAGGAGGAGAAGAAAAAGAGGTAGGAAACTGGCACGAATCCAACGATCTATAATTCATCTTAACGTAAGAATATTAAATCAAATTCATCGTTTCAATCATATAGGCAAACCTAGAACACAAAATAAGTGTTGATCTGCCTGGGCAGGCAAACCTAGAACACAAAATAAGTGTTGATCTGACTAGACAGGCAAACTTAGAACACACAATAAGTGTTGTTCTGCCTGGGCAGGCAAACCTAGAACACAAAATAAGTGTTGATCTGCCTGGGCAGGCAAACCTAGAACACAAAATAAGTGTTGTTCTGCCTGGGCAGGCAAACCTAGAACACAAAATAAGTGTTTATCTGCCTGGGCAGGCAAACCTAGAACACAAAATAAGTGTTGTTCTGCCTGGGCAGGCAAACCTAGAACACAAAATAAGTGTTATCAGAATTGTTGATTACGGTGGCCGAGTCAGTTTTATGAGCAATGTTCCATTTATTTTAGACCCTCATTGGCGGTTCTTCTCTTCATTTATTCTCCACATGCACATTACCATCATCCTATTACTCCATAATGTGTACTATTTACCAAATTATAAACACACATGTACACATACAAAGGCATGCACACACATACACACGCACGCACAGACACATACACATACACACATACAAACGCACATACACACGGACACACACACACACATATACGCATACACACGCACGTACGCACACACACATACACACGCATACACACATACACACGCACGCACACACATACACACGCACACAGACACACATACACACGCACACACACATACACACATGCACGTGTACATACATATATACACGAACGCACACACATACACACGCACGCCACACACACACGCACGCCACACATACGCATACACATATACACGCACGCACACACATACACACGCACACACATATTATGAAAGCGACCTACGATAACTTGAACGCAAAGTTAATGGCACCAGAATTAAGGTGGCCATAATAAAACATACAAGGTTCATCAAACTCCAGACACCAATGACAAATACAATGTTGTTGGCACCAGAATGGCAATGTTCAACTAACTTTTATGAAAAATGAATTAAAGACGACTTTCATAGAAAAATAAACTTGATGAAGCATAAAATATGGAGAGAAAAAAACACGAATGAAAAAAGACATCAATCATCTAAGACACTCTAAGACCAATGAAAGCTGAAAGAAATCCCAGAAGTAGGTCTGTATCACTGCTGTTTTAACATCTCAATTTCTTTGCGCCCAGGGAAGTACCAGTAGTTTCCCTTGACATTTCTGCTCATCTTCATGACGTCATCGTGCTCCCCATCCGAGCCTGCCCCAACCATCCTGTCCAGCATGAACTCAAAACTGGCAGGGTCGGCTGAGAAACCCAGGAAGAACATCCCTGTGGATATTCACAAGGAACGAGACTTGTTCAAATATCAATCGTGTCTGTATTTGATTCACATGTGTATGCATGGTGGCCACCCGAATTACGACTGCTCGACTTACGACCACTCGAATTATGACTCTTCATAGATTACCTTCTCTCGTTCAGTAAAATAATAAAATAATAATCTCAAAAAGGAGATGTCAATGACATCACACACACGCCTGGGACCTTCCACTCAGAACCTCGTATTGTCCAACGTGTACTCACCCAGAGCTAGACATCACACACAAGTCTGGGACCTTCCACTCAGAACCTCGTATTGTCCAACGTGTGGTCACCCAGAGCTAGACATCACACACACGCCTGGGACCTTCCACTCAGAACCTCGTATTGTCCAACGTGTACTCACCCAGAGCTAGACATCACACACACGCCTGGGACTTTCCACTCAGAATCTCGTATTCTCCAACGTGTGGTCACCCAGAGCTAGACATCACACACAAGCCTGGGACCTTCCACTCAGAACCTCGTATTGTCCAACGTGTACTCACCCAGAGCTAGACATCACACACACGCCTGGGACCTTCCACTCAGAACCTCGTATTGTCCAACGTGTACTCACCCAGAGCTAGACATCACACACACGCGTGGGACCTTCCACTCAGAACCTCGTATTGTCCAACGTGTACTCACCCAGAGCTAGACATCACACACACGCCTGGGACCTTCCACTCAGAACCTCGTATTGTCCAACGTGTACTCACCCAGAGCTAGACATCACACACACGCGTGGGACCTTCCACTCAGAACCTCGTATTGTCCAACGTGTACTCACCCAGAGCTAGACATCACACACACGCCTGGGACCTTCCACTCAGAACCTCGTATTGTCCAACGTGTACTCACCCAGAGCTAGACATCACACACACGCCTGGGACCTTCCACTCAGAACCTCGTATTGTCCAACGTGTACTCACCCAGAGCTAGACATCACACACACGCGTGGGACCTTCCACTCAGAACCTCGTGTTGTCCAACGTGTGGTCACCCAGAGCGAGTTGGTTCATACGTGGTCTTATAATCGAAATAATAATCTCACACTTCATGACGGTCAAGTTGGCCGACATAGCCGTTGATGATCAAGTGTTAAAACCTTTCTTGACCTCAGCTTCTCGTGAGGTGAGGTAACCTGCTCCATCAGACATCGCCGTCTATGATCAAGTGTTAAAACCTCGCTTCACCGTGACCTTCTAGTGAGGTAGGGTAACAACTGGAGACCTAGTAAACAACAGCAATAGTCGGAGTCTAAGTGGGGGTTCGTAGCTGGCGATCCCAATTAATGTAGTTTGGGGAGGGGGGAGGGTGTTGATAACAGGCAGATTCCGCCACCACCGGCTACGACATTTTGAGTGACAGTGATTCGAGGATAATCATCCAATAACAATTAGTTGGGGGTAGGTCCAAATTAGAGTGATGGCTAAGTCAGACAAACAACAAGATCATTGGACAGCCATGCTATTAATTGAGACTATAAAATACTCTGCAAGAATGAACTTAAAGAGACTGGCTAAGAGAGAGACTGATTGGCTGTCAGTGACCAGCATACACATCGGGTTTTGGCCAGTCGCTCATTGGGTATTTATGTTTGACATTCTGAATGTGTTGTATGTGTAGGACACTGTGAACCGATTATATGTGAATGCACAGATCGACTGAGTACGTCATCCGACAATAAGTGACGTAATCTAATTACATATGAATGCATAGATCGCCGGAGCAAACGTGAACCGTTTGTGTGTGAATGTACAAATCACCTGATTGAAGGTGATCTGATTATATGTGAATGCACAGAACGACTGAGTACGTAATTCGACCGTGAGGACGAGCTGGTGATCGTGTGTTGGGTGTGCAGACAAGGCAGAGCTGCTAGTCAAATATTGCACAGTTGACAGAGACATGCTGCTACCGAAACATTGCACAGTTGACAGAGACACGCTGCTACCCAAACATTGCACAGTTGACAGAGACACGCTGCTACCCAAACATTGCACAGTTGACAGAGACATGCTGCTACCCAAACATTGCACAGTTGACAGAGACACGCTGCTACCCAAACATTGCACAGTTGACAGAGACACGCTGCTACCCAAACATTGCACAGTTGACAGAGACACGCTGCTACCGAAACATTGCACAGTTGACAGAGACACGCTGCTACCCAAACATTGCACAGTTGACAGAGACACGCTGCTACCCAAACATTGCACAGTTGACAGAGACACGCTGCTACCCAAACATTGCACAGTTGACAGAGAAACGCTGCTACCCAAACATTGCACAGTTGACAGAGACACGCTGCTACCCAAACATTGCACAGTTGACAGAGACACGCTGCTACCGAAACATTGCACAGTTGACAGAGACACGCTGCTACCCAAACATTGCACAGTTGACAGAGACACGCTGCTACCCAAACATTGCACAGTTGACAGAGACACGCTGCTACCCAAACATTGCACAGTTGACAGAGACACGCTGCTACCCAAACATTGCACAGTTGACAGAGACACGCTGCTACCCAAACATTGCACAGTTGACAGAGACACGCTGCTACCCAAACATTGCACAGTTGACAGAGACACGCTGCTACCCAAACATTGCACAGTTGACAGGGACTTGAAGTTCCGGTGACCAAGCATGATTTTTTAAAATATCTTTTTATGTCTGAGGAGTCTCACACATCCAAGGCGCACTTAGGTGTTAGGCTAGAGTCTAGAAGGATTGTTAAAATGTAAGGCCTTGTAAATGTTTGCATTTTGTTTGTAGTTGTTTTGTACCTCGTTCATCTTGGCTCTCTAATCACGTGAGACTCCAACCCTGATTGGTCCATAGATTAGATGGTGTGACTGTGTGGGACACTCCAACCCTGATTGGTCCATAGATTAGATGGTGTGACTGTGTGGGAGACTCCAACCCTGATTGGTCCATAGATTAGATGGTGTGACTGTGTGGGAGACTCCAACCCTGATTGGTCTATAGATTAGATGGTGTGTCTGTGTGGGAGACTCCAACCCTAATTGGTCTATAGATTAGATGGTGTGTCTGTGTGGGAGACTACTGCATTGTTTGTAGTAGTCAGACTTAAATACTAGTATTAAAATCAATTCCAAAACACACAAACATTCAAACACACAAACATACAAGCACAGCGCAGAAAAGATGGCTAGAATTGTAAGAAAATACACCTACCGGTCTTCTCCGAGAAACTGCCGTAGCTCTGAGATTGTCTGACAATTTCAAATTGCGGATCTGCTCCATTTTCTGCTGATCCTTTCATTCTGGCCACGTGACTGGTGACAGACTTGCCCTCCAGCTCCTTGCCACTTGCCATTTCTCTGCGGGAGTCAAGTTTCTTGTTGCAAATAGGACAAGTGCCGGAGTGGGAGATGATATGTGGTGTGAGGAGTTTGACAATACATGGTATCGGTTACAGTTGAGTATAAACTGGGTCAGGGTCAGAGATGACATCCACACAGGCCTACAGCCAGAAGAGTGTGGAGTAGTCTTCTTTGGGTGAAAGAAAGCTCTAGAAACAATTACACATATATGATTGGGAACTTGCGTGTTAATTCACCAGAAACAATATAAATATCTATTTTCAGCACTAGATTTATATTTTTAGAACCGGATTTTGAGGTGGTGACGTCACAGAATAGTCCACTTACTAACTATGGGGGTGTCAAACGTCGCGTCTATAACTGGATACCAACAAACCTAGATTTAATCAAACAATCAATGACTCAATCAACCTGGTTGACCCTACCATCGAATGTTCTTGGAAAACGGCATAGACGAGAAACAATCGCCAAAATGACACAAACACACTGGCGTTTGTTTGGTTTGGCTTGGTTTGGTTTGGATTGGCTTGGCTAGGCTTGGCTGGACTTGGCTTGGTTTGGTTTGGCTTGGTTTGGCTTGGCTTGGTTTGGCTTGGTTTGGCTTGGCTTGGCTTGACTAGGCTTCGCTTGGCTTGGTTTGGCTTGGCTTGGCTTTGTTTGGCTTGGCTTGACTTGTTTTGGTTTGGCTTGGCTTTGTTTGGCTTGGCTTGGTTTGGCTTGGTCTGGCTTGGTTTGGCTTGGCTTGGCTTCGTTCGTTCTCAATCTCCCACTAACAAACCCTAAACGGGCTTAAGTAGCAGAATGTAGTCCAGAGAAAGGAATGAGTTGTGTCGTAGTTTACAGCTTGACTGCGATATTTGCACATTTCGGTCCAACACATCCGACTTCAGCAAGCATTTTTTAAGTACCGGGTTAGCATTCCCTCTTCGATCCCTTCTTCTTAGCCAGTCTGCCATGCTGCAGCCTGTTATCCAGGATCATCGAATGGAGGTGTAGAAGGGTCTTGGCAACTTTGGTTCGCTGGCCCTGATGCTAGCAGCTCAGCTCTGGGTCGCTGACCTCTGCAGCTCATGCGCTGCTCAGCATCTTGATCCCGTCGTATGCTTGATCCGTACATGTGTGAGCTCACGTGGCGTCCCCGCGTTAAGGTCAATGGTTTGCCTGCCATTCTTGCAGGTATTGTTCAACTCTGGCCACCTCAATCAATAAAATGGCGGTGTTTGGTCGTCCAATTATTTCAATCTGCCAGCTAGGGCATTTCCTCCTTTTTAGGGCCCATTCTTCCAGAAGATTGGTCGGACAAGTCAATATAACCATGTTTTCTACTTTTATTTAAAATAAAATTATATCGGCCTGTCCTCCCCTTAGCCCGAAATAGAATGTTCCGTACATTCATCAGCTGTCAAATACGTATAATGGGAACCCCGTGAACTCTGTTTGGGGTGAATTAAGACGCAAACCGACGTGATTGTTGGAGAATGGCTGATAGAGCCGACTTTGCCTGGGCGCCGCCGTCAGTGCTCAGTCCCCCCTCAATTCTGAAAGTGTCGACGACAGAGCACGCTTCCAGGCGCACTCGCAAATTTCCCGTCGATTTAGTGAGATACCCATTTACAGCTGGGTCGACTAGATCAAGCGATCATACTAAAAAAAAAACCAACGACAAGCCCACTCTGTCAAACTATGCACGATAGGATTTGATCCTGGCACGTTGTGATTGTAAACCAAGCAAACAAGCCATATGCCACGCACTCCCCAACCAAAAGACTTCAGAGGTTCAAAGATAAAAGAATGAATAACTTATTTTACTGGAAACCGACACAACAAGAACAACAAGAACAAGATAAAGAACAAAAAGAAGAGAAAGACGAAGTAGAAGATGAAAAATAAGTTCAAGGAAAAGAAGCGCAGGAAGAAGAGAAACAAGAAAAAAAGACAAAGAAAAGAAATAAGAAGAAAAAAAACGAAGAACTAGCAGAGAAAGAAGAAGAAGAAAACAGAGGAATAAGACGAGAAAGAAGATGAACAAGGCCAAGAAGATAACGAGAAAAACGATAACAGAAGAGGAAGACAATAAACAAGAGGACAGAAGGGGAAGAAGAAGATGAGAAGAAAGAAGAAGGAGAACAACAACAACAAGGAAAGTACGAATAAGAATAACAAGAGCAGGAAAAGGAATGAGACGAAAAGAAAGAAGTAGAAGAATAAGTACAAGAAGAAGAAGAAGGAGAAGAAAAGAAGAAGGAGAAGAATACAATGATTCTAGGACTATTAGAAGTACGTTGGGAGATATCTCCAGCAAGTCCTCCAATGCTGTAATGGCGAGTTGTCCTAGGAAATGGGCGTGGGGGGGGGGGGGGGGGGGGGCGGCTACTTTGGAAATTTAAAAAAAGAAAGAATCCAGAAATGGAGCTCTAAAGTGTTAGTGATGCAGTCACGATAGCTGTCAAACTAATTGTCCATACAGTGTTAGTGATGCAGTCACGATAGCTGTCAAACTAATTGTCCATACAGTGTTAGTGATGCAGTCACGATAGCTGTCAAACTAATTGTCCATACAGTGTTAGTGATGCAGTCACGATAGCTGTCAAACTAATTGTCCATACAGTGTTAGTGATGCCGTCACGATAGCTGTCAAACTAATTGTCCATACAGTGTTAGTGATGCAGTCACGATAGCTGTCAAACTAATTGTCCATACAGTGTTAGTGATGCAGTCACGATAGCTGTCAAACTAATTGTCCATACAGTGTTAGTGATGCAGTCACGATAGCTGTCAAACTAATTGTCCATACAGTGTTAGTGATGCAGTCACGATAGCTGTCAAACTAATTGTCCATACAGTGTTAGTGATGCCGTCACGATAGCTGTCAAACTAATTGTCCATACAGTGTTAGTGATGCCGTCACGATAGCTCTCAAACTAATTGTCCATACAGTGTTAGTGATGCAGTCACGATAGCTGTCAAACTAATTGTCCATACAGTGTTAGTGATGCCGTCACGATAGCTCTCAAACTAATTGTCCATACAGTGTTAGTGATGCAGTCACGATAGCTGTCAAACTAATTGTCCATACAGTGGATCACGTGACTAGCTCTCAGCAGCATCCTTGAACGGAGACGAAGTTTGAAGAGGCAGTTAACAAATAATGTTGCAGAGATTGCAAATCAAATTTGGCATAAAGGTTTACTCGATGTGCTTATAGAGTCCGCTAGGTTAGATCTACGAGTGGTGTGACGGTGTCCGTGCCGAGGTGTGTGACTATGTCACTCATGTGATAGAAGTGCGATTCGACTAATTTTAAACTTCACAGTAGGAAAGCAGGTGATAGAGACATTACACGTTGGTGAGGTCAGTGAGTGATTACTTACATTGGGCTTTTACAAACAAATAAACCCGTCCAGTATTTTCATTGTCTAACAATCGGATCAGGGGAAAGTTAGGTGATAAGTATTTACTTTCGTTATTATCGCGAGGGTATGGTCTCAGCTTAGATAATCAGTTTAGCACGTGGCCATCACATGTTAAATCTTGGAATCGTTCCCAAGACGTCTAATTATATTAGTAGTTAGTTTGGTAGCGGTTTGAGGTGCCTGTGATTTGGTGACATGTCACAAGAAGTGGGTAGAGGTTTTAGATCCATCCATGTTGTAGTATATAGGTGTCACAAGAAATTGATAGGGAGTTAGGACCACCCATGCAGTTGTGTCCAGATAAAACAGCAAGATTTGTAAGGATTTAGCTGCATATGATTTGACATCAAGTTGGTAAGGGCTCCAGAAATGGGGAACTTAACATACTACCAGAGAGTACAAGTCAAACGCGGACACGAGCTGGTCAACGGGGTGGGGGAAGAAATACGTCATGACCTGTGGCCATGTTGGATGATGATGGTTAGGGAGGAGAGTCCGATAAAGGTCGAAACGAAGGCATTACAAACAGAGCTAGCCTGGAGGTCCCCCCTGTCAGTTTCCTAGGCATTGCCCTTTATTGTCTGATGAGAGGTGGAGGGGGGGGTAGACTAACACCAGCAAACGGGAGAGAACGACCAGAAAGGGGGAGTAGACTAACTCCAGCAAACGGGAGAGAACGACCAGGAAGGGGGAGTAGACTAACTCCAGCAAACGGGAGAGAACGACCAGAAAGGGGGAGTAGACTAACTCCAGCAAACTGGAGAGAACGACCAGAAAGGGGGAGTAGACTAACTCCAGCAAAACTGGAGTGAACGACCAGAAAGGGGGAGTAGATTAACTCCAGCAAACTGGAGTGAACGACCAGAAAGGGGGAGTAGACTAACTCCAGCAAACGGGAGAGAACGACCAGAAAGGGGGAGTAGACTAACTCCAGCAAACGGGAGAGAACGACCAGAAAGGGGGAGTAGACTAACTCCAGCAAACGGGAGAGAACGACCAGAAAGGGGGAGTAGACTAATTCCAGCAAACGGGAGAGAACGACCAGAAAGGGGGAGTAGACTAACTCCAGCAAACGGAAGAGAACGACCAGAAAGGGGGAGTAGACTAATTCCAGCAAACGGGAGAGAACGACCAGAAAGGGGGAGTAGACTAACTCCAGCAAACGGGAGAGAACGACCAGAAAGGGGGAGTAGACTAACTCCAGCAAACTGGAGAGAACGACCAGAAAGGGGGAGTAGACTAACTCCAGCAAAACTGGAGTGAACGACCAGAAAGGGGGAGTAGATTAACTCCAGCAAACTGGAGTGAACGACCAGAAAGGGGGAGTAGACTAACTCCAGCAAACGGGAGAGAACGACCAGAAAGGGGGAGTAGACTAACTCCAGCAAACGGGAGAGAACGACCAGAAAGGGGGAGTAGACTAACTCCAGCAAACGGGAGAGAACGACCAGAAAGGGGGAGTAGACTAATTCCAGCAAACGGGAGAGAACGACCAGAAAGGGGGAGTAGACTAACTCCAGCAAACGGAAGAGAACGACCAGAAAGGGGGAGTAGACTAATTCCAGCAAACGGGAGAGAACGACCAGAAAGGGGGAGTAGACTAACTCCAGCAAACGGAAGAGAACGACCAGAAAAGGGGACCTGAAGGCTTGAGTTCACAGTTAGCAGTGGTAACTTCGGTCTAGCCAATCAAATGCTTCCTGGATGCAGGTGCACGTGAGCTCACAGGTGCCAACTAGAACAACAAACCTGACTCAAGTTGGATTTACAAAATAGTTGAAGAGCCAAATCTGCAATTTGTAACGTTTCCTTGCGCTTCCCTAGGTATGCATGGTTATAACGGTCACTCTCCGGTGATAACACCCTGCAGACTCCCCTCCATCCATCAGACTACATTTGCCTGCACATGCTCTTCTATTGTACTTTGGTACGTCTCCAGGTTCTCTGTCCCTGTGAGATCCAATTCAGTGCACGTCTAGTTGTAACTTAACTTAACGTCTTTATCCTGGTTTAGAAGACTGCAGAGTCTGTAAACTTCTTCTTCTTCTTCTTCTTCTTCGTTCGTTCTCAATCTCCCGCTACCAAACCCTGAAAGGGCTTAAGTAGCAGAATGTAGTCCAGAGAACGGAATGCGTTGTGTCGTAGTTTACAGCTTGGCTGCGATATTTGCACCTTTCGGTCCAACACATCCGACTTCAGCAAGCAATTTTTTGAGTACCGGGTTAGCATTCCCTCTTCGATCCCTTCTCCTTAGCCAGTCTGTCCTGCTGCAGACTGTTATCCGGGATCACCGCGTGATGGTGTAGAAGGGTCTTGGCAGCGCTGGATCGCTGGCCCTGACGCTAGCAGTCAGCTATGGGTCGCTAACCACTGCAGCTCATGTGCTGCTCAGCATCTTGATCCCGAGTATTTATACAACTAGTTTCTTTTACATTTCCTGCGCATCCAATCTATTCTTAAATGCATAAACTGTCCCTGCTCCCACTACTTCCCGTGGCAATGCATTCCAAGAATTCACCACTCTCTGACTAAAAAAATATATCCTAAAATCTAATCTGGACCTCTCTTTAGTTAATTTGCAGCTATGCCCTCTTGTTCTTGTGGGTGGTTGTATTTTGAAAAAAACAACTTGTTGCAGTCCAATGTATTCATTCCTCTGATCATCTTATAAACCTGTATTAAGTCACCACGAATTCTTCTCTCTTCTAGACACTGTAGGCCGGTTTTTCTGAGTCGTTCCTCATAATTGTAATTCTGGAATCCCACTATCAGCTTTGTCGCTCTTTTTTGTAACCTTTCCAGCATGTTTATATCCCCTCTATGATAAGGACTCCACGCCTTTACATAGTATCCAGTCTAGGTCTACCTAATGCTTTATACAGTTTGACTATCACTTTCTTGATCTATTATAACCCCTAGGTCCCTTTCCTTATCTATCTTTCTAATATTGTTCTCGCCCTTTCTGAAATTATGTTCTATATTGGATCTACCCATGTGGATGACTGTACATTTATCTACATTAAACTCCATTTGCCAGCTTACAGACCATTCTAGAATGTTATCTAAATCCGACCTCAATATATCCACTTCTGCTTTAGATGAGACACTACTGCATAGTTTTGTGTCATCAGCAAATTTTGCAATCATGGATCCCATACCTATGTCCAAATCATTTATATATATCAAGAAGAAAATTGGTCCCAAAACCGAGCCCTGTGGCACACCACTTTTCACTTCACACCACTCAGAGTACTCCTTATTTATGGTCCCCCTCTGCCTTCTTCCCATTAACCAATTTTCAATCCATTTGGCAACTTCCCCACCTATTCCATGTGATTTTAGCTTTCTGAATAATCTTTAATGAGGTACTATATCAAAGGCCTTTGTAAAGTCTAGATAAATAACGTCCACTGCCCCCCCCCCTCCCCTCCTTCCACCCCCCTCTTTATCTATGATTTTAGTAACCTCCTCCATGAATTCTAATAGATTTGTTAAGCATGATCTCCCTCTAGTAAACCCATGCTGACTATTTCTAATTAGATTAAATTTGTCTAAATGCATTACAATGTTTTCTTTGATTATTGACTCTAAACATGTCCAGACTATGCTCGTTAAACTCACCGGTCTATAATTTGCTGGATCTGATTTTTTGCTCTGAAAAAGGGGATCACTCCTGCAACTTTCCAATCCCCTGGAACACGTCTTCTTGCAAGTGATTGAGGACATAATATAGCCAATGGTTTTGCTAGTTGGATGAATACCATCTTGACCTCGACAAAGTACTGATTGAGCAGATTAGCTGCCTCCCTATTCTCACTTATTATGTTCACTGTACTGTCTATGAGAGAGCCTACTTTGTCTTTCGTTCTTTGTTCATTTCAAACATAAGAAAAGAAGCTCTTACTGTCAGTCTTGATCCTCTGAGTAAGTTTTTTTTAAAGTCTATTTTTGCTGTTTTATTCACTTTCTGTGATATGTATTGCTTGTCCAAATATTTTAAATATGTTTCTTTTGATTTACCTCCTCTATATATTTTGTCCATGCTTTATTTTTAGCTCCTCTACATTTCACTACAAATCTAGTTATCCACTTTTTACGCTTGGGGTTTACCTCCCTACACGGAGGACATTCCTCTTTTAGCTTTTCTAAAAATGCATGTTCTCGGGATCTTCAGGTTTAATTGCTTGTTATTATTATGCCATAGATTGTGCATGTTGCTTAGCGTCTGCATCGCTTGGCCATTCGTCTTCTAATTTTTTTTTTTAAAGCAGTCTCTGTCGCTGCAAAACGTAGAGCCAAGGTATTCAAAATGTGGGACTTTTTCGATTTCTTCATTATTAATAACAATCTTGGATTGCAGTCCTGTTTTGTCAGTGGAACTTATCTTAGTTTTCTTAATGTTCAGGAAAAGGTTCTGAGCTTCACAGTGCTTCTGAACGGAGATGAGCAGTCGTTCTATGCCATTGGTGCTGCTGTTTGACACCATGACTGTGTTATCTGCGTATCTTAGCTCGGGAATGTTATTTCCCACCTATTGTAATTGGATCAAAATTCCCGTAGCTGTCATCTGTTTTTACCTTCCGCGTCACGTTTTCTGCGTAGATGTTAAATAGTTAAGGTGAAATTATGCAACCTTATCTGACTACCTTGTGAATCTCAAACCAATCTGTTGTACCTTCATTGGTTCTAACGGCGGCCTGTTGTCCACTGTAGAGTTGTTCTATTAGATGTATCAGGTGTGTTGTCCACTGTAGAGTAGTTCTATTAGATGTATCAGGTGTGTTGTCTACTGTAGAGTAGTTCTATTAGATGTATCAGGTGTGTTGTCTACTGTAGAGTAGTTCTATTAGATGTATCAGGTGTGTTGTCCACTGTAGAGTAGTTCTATTAGATGTATCAGGTGTGTTGTCTACTGTAGAGTAGTTCTATTAGATGTATCAGGTGTGTTGTCCACTGTAGAGTAGTTCTATTAGATGTATCAGGTGTGTTGTCTACTGTAGAGT
This sequence comes from Ariolimax columbianus, assembly GCA_036924085.1. NCBI lineage: Eukaryota > Metazoa > Mollusca > Gastropoda > Stylommatophora > Arionidae > Ariolimax > Ariolimax columbianus. The sequence goes on from JAVGWX010000002.1 coordinate 1,720,499, forward strand.
AGTTCTATTAGATGTATCAGGTGTGTTGTCTACTGTAGAGTAGTTCTATTAGATGTATCAGGTGTGTTGTCCACTGTAGAGTAGTTCTATTAGATGTATCAGGTGTGTTGTCTACTGTAGAGTAGTTCTATTAGATGTATCAGGTGTGTTGTCTACTGTAGAGTAGTTCTATTAGATGTATCAGGTGTGTTGTCTACTGTAGAGTAGTTATATTAGATCTATCAGGTGTGTTGTCTACTGTAGAGTAGTTCTATTAGATGTATCAGGTGTGTTGTCTATTGTAGAGTAGTTCTATTAGATGTATCAGGTGTGTTGTCTACTGTAGAGTAGCTCTATTAGATGTATCAGGTGTGTTACAAAGCCCATGGCCTTCATTATTTGCCACAGTTGCTGATGTTGTACACAGTCGAAAGTCTTGGTGTAGTCTATGTAGCACGTATAGAGGCTTACGTTGTACTCTCTGCACTTCTCGAAGATGTGTCTCATACTGACGGTGTGATCTCGTCTGCTTCTGCCTTGTCTGAATCATGTCTGCGTTTCGTGTATTTTATTCGCTAACGTTGTTCTTCAACTTCACTAGATCTTCGTACATAATGTGTGGTACGTGTCGATGAATACATCTCCAGAGCAGCTACCAGGGGCAAAAACACACTCGACCTAGTATTTTCTACAGAGGAAAATATGATTGAAAACGTTACGGCTGGAGAACTGTTTGGTTCAAGCGGCCATCAGATCATCCGTTGGGCAAGGAAAGAAGTAAACATTAACACGCGAATATTCGACTACTCTAAGGTAGATGTCATGGCGGACTGGAAAGAACGGTCATGGAGGGCATGGTACATGGAAGGCGACGCAGGGGTCGACCAAGGTGAAGGTGGATACAAGATATCAAGGATACATGATCATGAAACAGGTGTGAAGATTGACTGCAGACCTAGATTCCTATCGGCTGGCTGTGATGAGAGCAACAAAGGACACGCTACATGAGGGTGCTGAGATACTTCTACATGTTCAATAACAAATTTCTCAGAGTTTCCTCAACAAGTGCTTGTTCCATACTCCATTTTGTTTCTAGAAAGTTCAAATCGTCCATTAATTATTATTTTTTCTGCACTTGCCTTTTCTATGCTACTAATCAGCTCCTCATCTTCCTCTTTTTGACTTGATGGACATCTTTAGCATACTCCAATCACTGTTTTGTCACCCCCACTTTCTATTTCCTTCCCCCTCCCCCCCACATACATTTTCATATTTGTTACCACATGATGAATCATCTTTGATGGTTATATTAACATAATTTATACAGTATAATAAAACGCCACCCCCCTTAGTCTTGTCTCCAACTACCCTACCTTTCCTTAACATTGTATATCAGTCTATTTCAAGTTCACTATCTGTATATGCCCTCATATGTCCAGGGCTAGGGTTAGGATGAGGGTTAGGGTTTAAGGTTAGGGTTATATGGCAAAACATATCGTCAATTAAGATAGCAAATATAACCCTAACCTTAGCCCTTGCTCCAACAATAACCCTAATCCTAACCCTTATCACCAATAAAGGAGGCAGACATCACAAGACAAACAACAGCACCCTAATCACCAATTAAAAACGACAATAGCATCAAATAAGACATAATATCCCCATAACCATAAACTTTACCCTAATATCACAAATTAAAGCAGCACATATAACCCTAACCACAACCCTAACTCTAGTCACAACCCTAACCCTAACCACAACCCTAGCCCTAACCACAACCCTAACTCTAGCCACAACCCTAACTCTAGTCACAACCCTAACCCTAGCCACAACCCTAACCTACCGACAACCCTAACTCTAGCCACAACCATAACCTAGCCACAACCCTAACCCTAGTCACAACCCTAACCCTAGTCACAACCCTAACCCTAGTCACAACCCTAACCCTAGTCACAACCCTAACCCTAGCCACAACCCTAACCCTAGTCACAACCCTAACCCTAGTCACAACCCTAACCTAGCCACAACCCTAACCCGTCACAACCCTAACCCTAGTCACAACCCTAACCCTAGTCACAACCCTAACCCTAGTCACAACCCTAACCCTAGTCACAACCCTAACCCTAGTCACAACCCTAACCTAGTCACAACCCTAACCCGTCACAACCCTAACCCTAGTCACAACCCTAACCCTAGTCACAACCCTAACCCTAGTCACAACCCTAACCCTAGTCACAACCCTAACCTAGTCACAACCCTAACCCGTCACAACCCTAACCCTAGTCACAACCCTAACCCTAGTCACAACCCTAACCTAGTCACAACCCTAACCCGTCACAACCCTAACCTAGCCACAACCCTAACCCTAGTCACAACCCTAACCATAGTCACAACCCTAACCCTAGTCACAACCCTAACCCTAGTCACAACCCTAACCCTAGTCACAACCCTACCTTACAACCAATTAAGACAGCCAGCAACAATAATGAATTGAAAATGGGTAGCTAACCATTTTCACTTTTATTAAACAAAATGGCGGTCTTGAGTCAGTACAGTTGAACTCAATCCCCACAAAATGAAGCGATATAACTCGTTAGGCACACGTATTGTACTCGATTCACTAAAACCTACACAGGGTTGGCGCCAGAAAAAACAATTAGACATAATCTAAGCGAGAACAAGCCTTGGCAAAGTTTCGCTTACACGTGCCAGCACGCGCGTGGTCATATCGGTCTAATCCGGTTCACTAAATTGCGATTTCTGAACGTTAGTCTCGCGAGAAAAATACTGGCGAACGAGAGGCATCATGGCGCCAAACCTTGTCCTTACGCACATCGTGGTTTGGACAGGCCAGGGGAGATATTTAAAGGAAAGATCGGGCTCTCACATTTGTAAAGAGAAGGCGGACTGGACAACCCAAGTCCCAGACAGATTTCACTTAGCATCGAGAAGGTAGAGCATGACAGCTTGAAATTCCAAGTCCCAGGCATTGAACACTTAAACAGACAGACAATATTCTGATATTCTACAAGCACAGAAATGAGAGGTAAATAGTCAGTGTGCCCTTTTCATTATATAGAATAGAAGTCAAATAGATCTTCTCGAATTCGGCTGTACATGAATTCTTGCACACGTCCAGTAACTACTGAAGAAATTACTCCATTGAGTAAGTGTCCGTTCTTCTTCTTCTTCGTTCGTTCTCAATCTCCCGCTACCAAACCCTGAAAGGGTAAGTAGCAGAATGTAGTCCAGAGAACGGAATGCGTTGTGTTGTAGTTTACAGCTTGGCTGCGATATTTGCACCTTTCGGTCCAACACATCCGACTTCAGTAAGCATTTTTTGAGTACCGGGTTAGCATTCCCTCTTCGATCCCTTCTCCTTAGCCAGTCTACCCTGCTGCAGCCTGTTATCCAGGATCACCGCGTGGAGGTGTAGAAGGATCTTGGCAGCTCTGGTTCGCTGGCCCTGACGCTAGCAGTCAGCTATGGGTCGCTAACCACTGCAGCTCATGCGCTGCTCAGCATCTTGATCCCGTGTCCCAGTTCTATTAGCTAAACTTGAATTGAAGTCAAATCTAGAAAAGCCATTTTTCACGAATTCTGTTTGGTAGTAGACACATTCAGTATAATCGCCCATTAAGGAGGCAGTCTGTATATTTGTTTATGTGAAGCCAGTTACAGGTCTGGGAAACAAAACAGACAGTAGAGAGCAGACGTCAAAGTTGGTCCAAGAGATCGAACACCCTGGGTATAGTTTAGACGAGACAACCATCAGTGTTCAGTTCACCTAAAGTCTCGGGTTAGAATTGAGTCAGATCAGGTATACGATAGATCAGGTATACAATAGATCAGGTATACGATAGATCAGGTATACGATAGATCAGGTATACGATAGATCAAGGTTAGGCTCTAGTTGGCAGGCATGTGAGTCAGGGAGTTTGGTGAGCATATGCAGATATCAATGTGTTGTGTAGTAATGAGAATATGCAGATATCAATGTGTTGTGTAGCCTAATAAAATGATATGTTGCATGTGCCGGAAGCTGGTGTGTGTTTGTTTTTATTTAACCAAATAAGTGATGTGAAGGGTTCTTGCAGAAATATCATCAGAGAGGAGTGCAGTGGTTTAGATGAGAAAAGTAGATCTACCACATCAGCCTCACCAATTAAGACAGACAATATTACCCTAACCCTAAGCCTATCTTTACCCTAACCCTAATCCCAGCCCGAACCCTTACCCCAACCCGAACCCTTATCCCAACCCTAACTCCAACACTTACCCCAACCCTTACATCAACTCCAATTCTAATCCCAACCCCAACCCTTGTCCCAAACACTTACCCCAAACACTTACCCCAAACACTTACCCCAAACACTTACCCCAAACACTTACCCCAAACACTTACCCCAAACACTTACCCCAAACACTTACCCCAAACACTTACCCCAAACACTTACCCCAAACACTTACCACAAACACTTACCCCAAACACTTACCCCAAACAGTTACCCCAAACACTTACCCCAAACACTTACCCCAAACACTTACCCCAAACACTTACCCCAAACACTTACCACAAACACTTACCCCAAACACTTACCCCAAACACTTACCCCAAACACTTACCCCAACCCTTACCCCAACCCTTACCCCAACTCCAACACTTAATCCAACCCCAACTCGAAACCTAATCCCAAACACTCAACCCCAACCCTAAACCAAAACACTCAACCCCAACCCTAAACGCTAGCATTAAATCTTAACACTAAACCCTAACCCCAACCTTAAACTTAACCAGAACACTAACCGAATCCCTGGACATTTGAGGACAATGCAGATAGTGAACTTGAAATAGAGGGATATACAATGTTAAGGAAAGATAGGATAGTTGGAGATAAGACTAAGGGAGGTGGCGTGTTATTATACTGTACAAATTCTGTTAATATAACGATCAAAGATTATTTATCATGTGGTAACAAAAATGAAAGTGTATTAGGAGAAATAGAAAGTGGGGGTGAAAAAACAGTGATTGGGGTATGCTATAGATGTCCATCAAGTAAAGGTAGAGATGGAGAGGAAGAGAAAAGAGAGAGAAAGAGACAGGGGGATAAAGAACGAGAGAGAAAGAGATTGCGAGTGAGAGGAAAAGAGAGAGATAGAGAGAGAAATAAAGAGTGAGAAAGAGAGAGGGATAGAAAGAAGGAGAAGGAGAGAGAAAGAGAGTGAAAGAGACAAGAGATAGATAAAGAGAGAAAAAGACAGAGAAAGAAAGAGAGAAAGAAAGAGACAAAGAGAAAGAAGGAAAAAGAGAGAAAGAAAAGGAAGAAAGAAAGAGAGAGAAAGAAAGAGTGAGAGAAAGAAAGGGAACGAGAAAGAGAGAGACAGAGAGAGTGAAAGTGGGAGAGAGAGAAAGAAGGAGCGAGAAAGAGAGAGAAAGACAGAGATAGACAGAAAGAGAGAGAGAGAGAAAAAGAGAGAGATATAGAGAAAGAAAGAGAGACAGAAAGAGACAGGAAGAGAGAGAGAGAGATATAGAAAGAAAGAAACAGAGAGAGACACAGAGAGGGAGAGACAGACAGATAGAAAGAAATAGAGAGAAAGAAATAAAAAGCAAAGAGAAAGAGAGACAAAAAGAGATAGAAAGGAAGCGAGAAAGACAGAGAACGAGAGAGACACACAAAGAAAGAAAGAGAAAAAGAGACAGAGAAAGAAAGAGACAGAGAGTAAGAGAAAGATAGAGAAAAAGAGACACAGATAGAAAGAAGAGACAGAGAAAGAAGCAGAGAAAGAGAAAGAAGCAGAGAAAGAGAAAGAGACAGACAGAAAAAAACAGAAAGAAAGATACGAAGAGAAAGAGACAGGTAAAGAGAAAGAAAGAGAAAAAGAGAGAACCTGACATAGAGAGATAGGCACAGAGAGAGAAAGAAAGAGAAAGAGACAGAAAGGAAGAGAGAGAAAGGGAGAGAGAGAAAGAGAGATAGAAAGAAAGAGACAGAGCGGGAAAGAGACAGCATATAGATAGAAAGAGAGAGAGAGAGAGAGCGCGCGCGAGATATAGAAAGAAAGGGAGAGAAAGAGTGGGATCGAGAGAGAAAGAGACGGAGTGATAAATAAAATGCTGACGAAGGCGGATGTGTCGGACCGAAAAGTGCAAATATTGCGGCCAAGATGTAAACTAGCTACAGAACGCATTCCGTTCTCCATAGTACATCCTGCTACTTGCAAAGCCCTGTTCAGGACTTGGTAGGCGGAGACGGAGAACGAACACAGAAGAAGAAGAAGAAGAAGAAGAAGAAGAAGAAGACGAAGAAGAAGAAATAAAGAAAGAGAGAGTGAGAAAGAGAGAGAGAGAGAGACAAAGTGAAAGAGACAGCAAGATAGAAAGAAAGAGAGAAAAATAGAGAGAGAATGAGAAAGGGTAAGAAAAGAAAGAGAGAGACAGAGAGAGCGCATGGCAATACTAATTACAGGCTTCCTGTAGTCGGCCCAGCTAAAGTGCTGACTATTTACGTTATGTGGATCAAAATGGAGACAATTAGAAGGAGAAGCCAGAAGACACCTATCATATTCTTTTCCTTTCATTTCTTTCCTTTCTCTTCACCATTCATTCATTCATTCATTCATTCATCGTGTGTCCTTCACCTTCCAATATATTGCTCTAGAACTTGCGGGTCGTTGTCTACGATGCAGAAATCGTGAACCCACTTCTGCGCAAGCGCGTAACTTCCGCCCGTCTTGCACTCCACAGCCACCTCCTTCAGACCTTCCGGTTTACAGCGGTTGGTCATGTTGTCATAGAAACCAGAAATGTCGCGACCATTTTTGTAATCAAACCTGGTTAAGAAACAAAAGTGACAATTAGTAATACAGGCTCAACGCCATTATCAGTCAAGGTTTTTCTCCAATGTGAAGTGTAGGCCAAAGGTCAGACCAACGGTTGGATATTTTTTCTATGACAAATCTACCTCTAAGAGCGTTTATAGTTACTTGGGATTCTTAACTTCCGGTCTTTTGCCTGCAGCCGAGTTATGTGCCTCCCCCTTAATCACTCGTAAGCCAGTGGACACTGTTTGAGACGCAATTATAACGGTTAAATATAGTGCACATTAAAATGGTAAAGATGCTATGCTGTTAATGGGTTTACGGTTAACAACTTCGCAACAGGTTTTTGTCGTATCATCACAGAGCATTTAGACACACATAGTCAGCATGTGTTTACTAGAGGGAGATCGTGCTTAAACAAATCTATAAGAATTTACGGAGGAGGTTACTAAAATCATAGATAAAGGGGAGCCAGTGGATGTTATTTATCTAGATCTTGCAAAGGCTTTTGATAGAGTACCTCATTAAAAATTATTTAGAAAGTTAAAATCACATGGAATAGGTGGGGAAGTTGACAAATGGATTGAAAATTGGTTAACGGGAAGAAGGCAAAGAGTGGGCATAAATAAGGAGTACTCTGGTGTGAAGTGAAAAGTGGAGTGCCACAGGGCTCGGTTTTGGGACCAATTTTTGTTCTTCATATACATAAGCAATTTAAACATTGATATGGGATCCATGATTGCAAAATTTGCTGATGACATAAAACTATGCAGTAGTGTCTCATCTAAAGCAGAAGTGGATATATCGAGGTCGAATTTAGATAAAATTCGAGAATCGTCTGCTAGCTGGCAAATTGAGTTTAATGTAGATAAATGTACAGTTATCTACATGGGTAGATGCAATATGGAACATAATTACAGAATGGGAGAGAACAATATTAGAAAGATAGATAAGTGAAGGGACCTAAGGGTTATAATAGATCATGCAGGTAAATCGAGTTAGCTAATCCAGGTAGCAGTGAAAAAGAAAAAATGCAAAGTTTCGTATGATAAAAGAAATATTAAACATATGAGCAAGGAAGTGATAGTCAAACTGCATAAAGCATTAGCTAGACCTAGATTGGAGTACTGTGTGTAGGTGTGGCGTCCTTATCATAGAGGGGATATAAAAATGCTGGAAAGGAACGAAAAAAGAACAACAAAGCTGATAGTGGGATTCCAGAATTACAGTAATGAGGAAAGACTCAGAAAAACCGACCAAACAGTGTCTAGAAAAGAGAAGAATTCGTGGTGACTTAATACAGGTTTATAAGATAATCAAATAAAATTAGACTATAACAAGTTTTTTTCAAAATACAACCACCTACAAGAACAAGAGGGCATACCTACAAATTAATTAAAGAGAGGTCTAGATTAGATATTATACAAATATTTATTTGTCAGAGCGTGGTGAATGCTTGGAATACATTGCCACACGAAGTAGTGGAGGCAGGGACAATTAACGCATTGAAGAATATATTGGATGCGCATAGCTTTTAGAGCAAGGAAATTAAACCTGTTGTATACAGACTGCTGAGTCTTCTGAACCAGTTAAAAGACGTTAAGTTAAGTTCAGTTAAACAAATCTTGCCAGAGACAAGTTCGTACAAGTAGGTCAATGGCGTGTAACACGATCAGGTGTCTCAATGCTGTGTTTTCATATATTTTTGTTTGAAACCCTCACTTTGTAGAAAAAAAAGTAGGCCAACTCCAGACATTTCTGTTGAAATAAAAATGAAAGACTAAACACGTCATTTGGCTTGGCTTGACTTCGTTCGTTCTCAATCTCCCGCTACCAAACCCTGACACGGGCCTAAGTAGCAGAATGTAGTCTACGGAATGCGTTGTGTCGTAGTTTACAGCTTGACTGTGATATTTGCACCGTTCGGTCCAACACATCCGACTTCAGCAAGCATTTTTTGAGTACCGGGTTAGCATTCCCTCTTCGATCCCTTCTCCTTAGCCAGTCTGCCCTGCTGCAGCCTGTTATCCAGAATCACCGCGTGGAGGTGTAGAAGGGTCTTGGCAGCTTTGGTTCGCTGGCCCTGACGCTAGCTGTCAGCTATGGGTCACTGACCGCTGCAGCTCACGCGCTGCTCAGTATCTTGATCTCAAACACGTCATTTCAATACAGATTATCAACTTCTTCAAAATGGTTCACTGCATGCAAATCAAGAGACAGACTGTACAGTTGGTATTGTGTACTGATCCAAACAGATTAGGTAGTGTGGAATAATAGTGGCTTCTGTGATATCAGTCATGTCCACCAAGCCAAGATGCGTCACGAAAAGACTCACTCGCACCTACTCTCAATAATTACATTTTAAAAGCCTTTTGGGGAAACCAGAATATATTTTTTTTAATGTATAGAATACATTCGTTTGTTTATCTCATTTCTAAATATCGTGCATCGGTTGAAGTGAGCTAAACTACGTGAACTGTGCCAGGTAGAAGTGAGCTAAACTATGTGAACTGTGCCTGGTAGAAGTGAGCTAAACTACGTGAAATGTGCCCGGTAGAAGTGAGCTAAACTACGTGAACTGTGACCGGTAGAAGTGAGCTAAACTACGTGAAATGTGCCCGGTAGAAGTGAGCTAAACTACGTGAACTGTGCCCGGTAGAAGTGAGCTAAACTACGTGAAATGTGCCCGGTAGAAGTGAGCTAAACTACGTGAACTGTGCCCGGTAGAAGTGAGCTAAACTACGTGAACTGTGCCCGGTAGAAGTGAGCTAAACTACGTGAACTGCGCCAGGTAGAAGTGAGCTAAACTACGTGAACTGTGTTATTGGTCAGCTACATATTGTACTTTATATGGAGAGTACTACTTTTTAGCCCAATAAGGAAAGGTGTCCTCGAACCTACTTCTCTTTGAGAAAAGTCACCACACGCCACTGAGATCAATGCTCATTGAAATGAAAAGATGACAATCATCATTGTACGCGGAAAGTTCAACATCAATAACTGTTAAACTCCCAGAGAAGCATATCAACTCAACAAACAACCATCAAACTGGCCTTCCATGAGACAACAACATATCAACTCAACAAACAACCATAAAACTGGCCTTCCATGACACAACAATGCCAGCTCATCGCACCACGTCCTTGTTGTATCAATGCTCTATTCCAGCTCCATTCCCCACATATGCCCTGGTTTGTCTCGCTCTCTTGCTATGAGTAGCACAGGACAGAGGTCGTCTTGTAACGCTATCAGGCAAGAGGTCGTCTTGTAACGCTATCAGGACAGAGGTCGTCTTGTAACGCTAACAGGCAAGAGGTCGTCTTGTAACGCTATCAGGCAAGAGGTCGTCTTGTAACGCTATCAGGACAGAGGTCGTCTTGTAACGCTAACAGGACAGAGGTCGTCTTGTAACGCTATCAGGACAGAGGTCGTCTTGTAACGCTAACAGGACAGAGGTCGTCTTGTAACGCTATCAGGACAGAGGTCGTTTTGTAACGCTATCAGGCAAGAGGTCGTCTTGTAACGCTAACAGGACAGAGGTCGTCTTGTAACGCTATCAGGACAGAGGTCGTTTTGTAACGCTATCAGGCAAGAGGTCGTCTTGTAACGCTAACAGGACAGAGGTCGTCTTGTAACGCTATCAGGACAGAGGTCGTTTTGTAACGCTATCAGGACAGAGGTCATCTTGTAACGCTATCAGGAATGCGACATCATGTGTGCTTTATCCAGAGCCATAGACAACTTCGAATGGATCTTTCTACAGGACAGGTCGTTTTCCAGCTCTGATTTAATAGTTGGGTATTAGGGCCTTGTCGCACCACATCAGTCCTTCAACCCGACGCAAATAATCGTTGATACAAGTCTGCACCTTCCCTGGCCTGGCATCGACAGGTGAGTTAGTTATGTCTCAGAGCCACACAACAGCACAGATTTGACCTACTCAGAGCCACACAACAGCACAGATTTGACCTACTCAGAGCAACACAACAGCACAGATTTGACCTACTCAGAGCCACACAACAGCACAGATTTGACCTACTCAGAGCCACACAACAGCACAGATTTGACCTACTCAGATCCACACAACAACACAGATTTGACCTACTCAGATCCACACAACAGCACAGATTTGACCTACTCAGATCCACACAACACAGATTTGACCTACTCAGATCCACACAGCACAGATTTGACCTACTCAGAGCCACACAGCACAGATTTGACCTACTCAGATCCACACAGCAGCACGGATGTGACCTACTCAGAGCCACACAGCACAGATTTGACCTACTCAGATCCACACAACAACACAGATTTGACCTACTCAGATCCACACAGCAGCACAGATTTGACCTACTCAGATCCACACAACACAGATTTGACCTACTTAGATCCACACAGCAGCACAGATTTGACCTACTCAGATCCACACAACAGCACAGATTTGACCTACTCAGATCCACACAGCAGCACAGATTTGACCTACTCAGATCCACAGAGCAGCACAGATTTGACCTACTCAGATCCACACAACAGCACAGATTTGACCTACTCAGATCCACACAACAGCACAGATTTGACCTACTCAGATCCACACAACAGTACAGATTTGACCTACTCAGATCCACACAACAGCACAGATTTAACCTACTAAGATCCACACAACAGCACAGATTTGACCTACTCAGATCCACACAGCAGCACAGATTTGACTTACTCAGATCCACACAACACAGATTTGACCTACTCAGAGCCACACAGCAGCACAGATTTGACCTACTCAGATCCACACGGCAGCACAGATTTGACCTAATCAGAGCCACACAGCACAGATTTGACCTACTCAGAGCCACACAGCACAAATTTGACCCACTCAGATCACACAGCACAGATTTGACCTACTCAGATCCACACAGCAGCACATATTTGACCTACTCAGATCCACACAGCAGCACAGATTTGACCTACTCAGAGCCACACAGCACAGATTTGACCTACTCATATCCACACAGCAGCACAGATTTGACTTACTCAGAGCCACACAGCACATATTTGACCTACTCAGAGCCACACAGAACAAATTTGACCTACTCAGATCACACAGCACAGATTTGACCTACTCAGATCCACACAGCAGCACATATTTGACCTACTCAGATCCACACAGCAGCACAGATTTGACCTACTCAGAGCCACACAGCACAGATTTGACCTACTCAGATCCACACAGCAGCACAGATTTGACCTACTCAGAGCCACACAGCACAGATTTGACCTACTCAGATCCACACAACAACACAGATTTGACCTACTCAGATCCACACAACAGCACAGATTTGACCTACTCAGATCCACACAACACAGATTTGACCTACTCAGATCCACACAGCAGCACAGATTTGACCTACTCAGATCCACACAACAGCACAGATTTGACCTACTCAGATCCACACAACAACACAGATTTGACCTACTCAGATCCACACAGCACAGATTTGACCTACTCAGATCCACACAACAGCACAGATTTGACCAACTCAGATCCACACAACAGCACAGATTTTACCTACTCAGATCCACACAACACAGATTTTACCTACTCAGATCCACACAGCAGCACAGATTAGTCCTACTCAGATCCACACAACAGCACAGATTTGACCTACTCAGATCAACACAACAGCACAGATTTGACCAATTCAGATCCACACAACAGTACAGATTTGACCTACTCAGATCCACACAACAGCACAGATTTGACCTACTCAGATCCACACAATACAGATTTGACCTACTCAGATCCACACAGCAGCACAGATTTGACCTACTCAGATCCACACAACAGCACAGATTTGACCTACTCAGATCCACACAGCAGCACAGATTTGACCTACTCAGATCCACACAACAGCACAGATTTGACCTACTCAGATCCACACATCAGCACAAATTTGACCTACTCAGATCCCACAGCACAGATTTGACCTACTCAGATCCACACAGCAGCACATATTTGACCTACTCAGATCCACACAGCAGCACAGATTTGACCTACTCAGATCCACACAGCACAGATTTGACCTACTCAGAGCCACACAGCACAGATTTGACCTACTCAGATCCACACAGCAGCACAGATGTGACCTACTCAGAGCCACACAGCACATATTTGACCTACTCAGATCCACAAAACAACACAGATTTGACCTACTCAGATCCACACAGCAGCACAGATTTGACCTACTCAGATCCACACAACACAGATTTGACCTACTTAGATCCACACAGCAGCACAGATTTGACCTACTCAGATCCACACAACAGCACAGATTTGACCTACTCAGATCAACACAACACAGATTTGACCTACTCAAATCCACACAGCAGCACAGATTTGACCTACTCAGATCCACACAACAGCACAGATTTGACATACTCATATCCACACAACAGCACAGATTTGACCTACTCAGATCCACACAACAGTACAGATTTGACCTACTCAGATCCACACAACAGCACAGATTTAACCTACTAAGATCCACACAACAGCACAGATTTGACCTACTAAGATCCACACAGCAGCACAGATTTGACCTACTCAGATCCACACAACAAGACAGATTTGACCTACTAAGATCCACACAACAGCACAGATTTGACCTACTCAGATCCACACAGCATCACAGATTTGACTTACTCAGATCCACACAATACAGATTTGACCTACTCAGAGCCACACAGCAGCACAGATTTGACCTACTCAGATCCACACAGCAGCACAGATTTGACCTACTCAGAGCCACACAGCACAGATTTGACCTACTCAGAGCCACACAGCACAAATTTGACCTACTCAGATCACACAGCACAGATTTGACCTACTCAGATCCACACAGCAGCACATATTTGACCTACTCAGATCCACACAGCAGCACAGATTTGACCTACTCAGAGCCACACAGCACAGATTTGACCTACTCAGATCCACACAGCAGCACAGATTTGACCTACTCAGAGCCACACAGCACAAATTTGACCTACTCAGATCACACAGCACAGATTTGACCTACTCAGATCCACACAGCAGCACAGATTTGATTTACTCAGAGCCACACAGCACAGATTTGACCTACTCAGATCCACACAACAACACAGATTTGACCTATTCAGATCCACACAACAGCACAGATTTGACCTACTCAGATCCACACAACACAGATTTGACCTACTCAGATCCACACAGCAGCACAGATTTGACCTACTCAGATCCACACAACAACACAGATTTGACCTACTCAGATCCACACAACAGCACAGATTTTACCTACTCAGATCCACACAACACAGATTTGACCTACTCAAATCCACACAGCAGCACAGATTTGTCCTACTCAGATCCACACAACAGCACAGATTTGACCTACTCAGATCAACACAACAGCACAGATTTGACCAATTAAGATCCACACAACAGTACAGATTTGACCTACTCAGATCCACACAACAGCACAGATTTGACCTACTCAGATCCACACAACACAGATTTGACCTACTCAGATCCACACAACAGCACAGATTTGACCTACTCAGATCCACACAACACAGATTTGACCTACTCAGATCCACACAGCAGCACAGATGTGACCTACTCAGATCCACACAACAGCACAGATTTGACCTACTCAGATCCACACAGCAGCACAGATTTGACCTACTCAGATCCACACAACAGCACAGATTTGACCTACTCAGATCCACACATCAGCACAAATTTGACCTACTCAGATCACACAGCACAGATTTGACCTACTCAGATCCACACAGCAGCACATATTTGACCTACTCAGATCCACACAACAGCACAGATTTGACCTACTCAGATCCACACAGCAGCACAGATTTGACCTACTCAGATCCACAGAGCAGCACAGATTTGACCTACTCAGATCCACACAGCAGCACAGATGTGACCTACTCAGAGCCACACAGCACAGATTTGACCTACTCAGATCCACACAACAACACAGATTTGACCTACTCAGATCCACACAGCAGCACAGATTTGACCTACTCAGATCCACACAACACAGATTTGACCTACTTAGATCCACACAGCAGCACAGATTTGACCTACTCAGATCCACACAACAGCACAGATTTGACCTACTCAGATCCACACAACACAGATTTGACCTACTCAAATCCACACAGCAGCACAGATTTGACCTACTCAGATCCACACAACAGCACAGATTTAACCTACTAAGATCCACACAACAGCACAGATTTGACCTACTCAGATCCACACAGCAGCACAGATTTGACCTACTCAGATCCACACAACAAGACAGATTTGACCTACTAAGATCCACACAACAGCACAGATTTGACCTACTCAGATCCACACAGCATCACAGATTTGACTTACTCAGATCCACACAACACAGATTTGACCTACTCAGAGCCACACAGCAGCACAGATTTGACCTACTCAGATCCACACAGCAGCACAGATTTGACCTACTCAGAGCCACACAGCACATATTTGACCTACTCAGAGCCACACAGCACAAATTTGACCTACTCAGATCACACAGCACATATTTGACCTACTCAGATCCACACAGCAGCACAGATTTGACCTACTCAGAGCCACACAGCACAGATTTGACCTACTCAGATCCACACAGCAGCACAGATTTGACCTACTCAGAGCCACACAGCACAGATTTGACCTACTCAGAGCCACACAGCACAAATTTGACCTACTCAGATCACACAGATAAGATTTGACCTACTCAGATCCACACAGCAGCACATATTTGACCTACTCAGATCCACACAGCAGCACAGATTTGACCTACTCAGAGCCACACAGCACAGATTTGACCTACTCAGATCCACACAGCAGCACAGATTTGATTTACTCAGAGCCACACAGCACAGATTTGACCTACTCAGATCCACACAACAACACAGATTTGACCTATTCAGATCCACACAGCAGCACAGATTTGACCTACTCAGAGCCACACAGCACAGATTTGACCTACTCAGAGCCACACAGCACAAATTTGACCTACTCAGATCACACAGATAAGATTTGACCTACTCAGATCCACACAGCAGCACATATTTGACCTACTCAGATCCACACAGCAGCACAGATTTGACCTACTCAGAGCCACACAGCACAGATTTGACCTACTCAGATCCACACAGCAGCACAGATTTGATTTACTCAGAGCCACACAGCACAGATTTGACCTACTCAGATCCACACAACAACACAGATTTGACCTATTCAGATCCACACAACAGCACAGATTTGACCTACTCAGATCCACACAACACAGATTTGACCTACTCAGATCCACACAGCAGCACAGATTTGACCTACTCAGATCCACACAACAACACAGATTTGACCTACTCAGATCCACACAACAGCACAGATTTTACCTACTCAGATCCACACAACACAGATTTGACCTACTCAAATCCACACAGCAGCACAGATTTGTCCTACTCAGATCCACACAACAGCACAGATTTGACCTACTCAGATCCACACAGCAGCACAAATTTGACCTACTCAGATCACACAGCACAGATTTGACCTATTCAGAGCCACACAGCACAGATTTGACCTACTCAGATCCACACAGCAGCACAGATTTGATTTACTCAGAGCCACACAGCACAGATTTGACCTACTCAGATCCACACAACAACACAGATTTGACCTATTCAGATCCACACAACAGCACAGATTTGACCAATTAAGATCCACACAACAGTACAGATTTGACCTACTCAGATCCACACAACAGCACAGATTTGACCTACTCAGATCCACACAACACAGATTTGACCTACTCAGATCCACACAGCAGCACAGATTTGACCTACTCAGATCCACACAACAGCACAGATTTGACCTACTCAGATCCACACAGCAGCACAGATTTGACCTACTCAGATCCACACAACAGCACAGATTTGACCTACTCAGATCCACACAGCAGCACAAATTTGACCTACTCAGATCACACAGCACAGATTTGACCTACTCAGATCCACACAGCAGCACATATTTGACCTACTCAGATCCACACAGCAGCACAGATTTGACCTACTCAGATCCACACAACACAGATTTGACCTACTTAGATCCACACAGCAGCACAGATTTGACCTACTCAGATCCACACAAGAGCACAGATTTGACCTACTCAGATCCACACAAGAGCACAGATTTGACCTACTCAGAAAGTAAGGTCTGTCAAACTGTCTGCCAACTCGAAAGATATCAAATGATGAAATGATCAGAGGACATACAGATATGCAAGCAATTGATCGCCAACAATGGATAATATGGTGCTTGGTGGAGATGTAACCTTACCCGGGTTGGGGGGGGGGGGGGATCGTTGTGGTCGAGAGGTTAGGGCATTCGCCTCTCATAACGATGAACTGAAACGGCGGGTAATCGACCCTTCGCCGGTTTCAATTCGACACTCGTGGTCTCAAAAGGGGGGGGGGGGGAGGACGATCTTCCATCCTGAATGAACTCTAGTCGCCTCCACTTATCGTCTTACCATTGGTCCAAGCTAGTTTGGAGAGAGCGAGGTTGAGGACCGACGCAAGTTACATCAAGACACAGCCACCTGATGACGTCAGCAAGGACAACTAACTAACTGTAACCTTACCCGTAAATATCCTCGAACTCCAAAATGCTATCCTCAGGAAAGTAGTGCATGTAGTGCTTACAGAAATCAAAGAGCTGTCCTAGGTTGTCGCATTTGGCATGCACGAAAATGTCGCCATCAGAAACTGGCAACTCTCCATTTTTTCCTTTCCTTTGCCTGTAGCAGAAGTTCTTGCATGTCGAGCCCAAGGATTGTGCTAACAGATTTGGACCGAAACCTACCCCCGCCACAATTTCCTCATTGCAGCCACACGGGTCTTCCGTTTCTTTGACTGCATCGTCAACTCGAATAGCAGCACTGACTACGGCGCAGGGGTCCGCAGATGGCTCCAAAGTTATCCACAGAAACAAGGAATGCATTTTGATAGGAGACGTAATATTTGGCTGACTCTCGGCACAGTTGTCCGCTTTCTTGTCCTTCCTCAAACACGGCCCAGAACCTTTTTCTGTATCCGATTGTTTTGGTTTAACGCATTCGTCAGGTTTAGCAGCTGTTGTCAAAATGACGAGGGATTTCATCTTGTGCAGTGCGTCGCTTATTGTCGCTGTATCTGTAGTCAAATAACAAGAGCCAAGTAGTCCGGACACGCAGAAAGTGGCTGTCAAAGTCTTCTTGCACGTTGCGTTCAGGTTTGGGAACCTTGTTCCAGACATTACACTTCTGGACCACGAGCGTGCTGAAGCTCTTGTGAGAACCGACCTAAATGCTAAAACCCGATAAACGACAGCCATGGCGCTACCAAACAAAAAGTCAAGTTGTTTGTCTGATGTGAAATGTCCAACCTGGACAAACGTGACAATTTCCAGATATCGGTTTATTGGACAAGGACATTTAGTGTTGACCTCCTTGGTGTGTAGACACGACGACAAGCAGCGCTTTACGTGATGTTTTATGCAGGTTTCAATGACGTCATAGCAGTGACCATAAGTTAAATATTTTGTATAGAGGCTTTTTTCTCAGTGAAGACATTATGACGTCATTAAGCACGATACGAGTGGAAACGATGAGAATTTACTTAACTTAACTTAACTAAACTAACAGAAATGCTACTAGCCTGCAGGACAACTGCAGGACAACTGGCTGACCAGAATAGTTAATGTGGCCTGGACGTCGAGAAAGGTACCGACAGACTAGCAACGGACAACCAGCATTCAATTGTGGAAAGATAAAGCCGACAAGCGAGAGTGCGAAACGAATAAGGGAATCTCTCTTCTAAGTCCCATGGGCAAGCTTTATGCAAAGGTTCTAGAATGGGAGCAAGACCGATACTGGAACCCCAACTAGGAAATGAACAGTTCCGATTCAGGAGAGGAAAGAGCTGCACAGACGTAATATGTACATTGAGAGAAATATGTCAACGTTCTATAGAATATGATGGAGACAACAGCCTTATATTCATAGATCAAGAAAAGGCGTTCGATAGTCAACAGAAGTAAATTATGGGAGATCCTGGCAGATTATGGACTGCAAGGTCCTCTCTTTAGAAACATCAGCGCCCTATATCAGGACAGCCAGGCTGCAGTAAGAACAACAGAAGGTATGTTAGAGTGGTTCCCCATTTCATCAGACGTCAGACAGGGCTGTGTTCTCTCACCACCCCTCATTGTCACTTATAGGAATAAAATCACCCAGGAGGTAAATACAGAACAGGAAAGTACCAACGAATTTCTCTTTGCAGACTATCAATGTTTGATCCACTCCAATAAACGAAACCTATAAAGTCATATTTACTCACAGGTACAAGAATTTTGGTATTTGGGATCTGTTTTTAACAGAGGATGGCAGACTCGACAGAGAGATAGGGACGAGAGTGCAGAAGTGAGACGACACTGGGCTACAACCCGGTAGAAAGTGAGACGACACTGGATTACAACCCGGTAGAAAGTGAGACGACACTGGATTACAACCCGGTAGAAAGTGAGACGACACTGGATTACAACCCGGTAGAAAGTGAGACGACACTGGATTACAACCCGGTAGAAAGTGAGACGACACTGGGCTACAACCCGGTAGAAAGTGAGACGACACTGGATTATAACCCGGTAGAAAGTGAGACGACACTGGATTACAACCCGGTAGAAAGTGAGACGACACTGGATTACAACCCGGTAGAAAGTGAGACGACACTGGACTACAACCCGGTAGAAAGTGAGACGACACTGAACTACAACCCGGTAGAAAGTGAGACGACACTGGACTACAACCCGGTAGAAAGTGAGACGACACTGGACTATAACCCGGTAGAAAGTGAGACGACGCTGAACTACAACCCGGTAGAAAGTGAGACGACACTGGACTACAACCCGGTAGAAAGTGAGACGACACTGGACTACAACCCGGTAGAAAGTGAGACGACACTGAACTACAACCCGGTAGAAAGTGAGACGACACTGGACTACAACCCGGTAGAAAGTGAGACGACACTGAACTACAACCCGGTAGAAATGGAGACGACACTGAACTACAACCCGGTAGAAAGTGAGACGACACTGGACTACAACCCGGTAGAAAGTGAGACGACACTGGACTACAACCCGGTAGAAAGTGAGACGACACTGAACTACAACCCGGTAGAAAGTGAGACGACACTGGACTACAACCCGGTAGAAAGTGAGACGACACTGAACTACAACCCGGTAGAAAGTGAGACGACACTGAACTACAACCCGGTAGAAAGTGAGACGACACTGAACTACAACCCGGTAGAAAGTGAGACGACACTGAACTACAACCCGGTAGAAAGTGAGACGACACTGGACTACAACCCGGTAGAAAGTGAAAGAAGAAGAACTAACGTCATTATACTGGTCTAGAAGACTCTGCAGAGTCTGTATACAACCAGTTTGCGTCTTGTCTTTCCCCTAACCCCAAGATATTCGATTGACGGCTCCCCAGGGACAAGCTAGAGGGCTCCTCAAGGGCAGGCTGGATGGCTCCCCAGGGACATGCTGGACGGCTCCCCAGGGGCAGGATGGACGGCTCCCCAGGGACAGGCTGGAAGAGCACCTCCGTTTTCCTGGTGTTTATCGTGAGACCAATGTTACTGAGCGCCACCGACACACCGTCTTGGTGGACTGCATATCTTCATCCGAGCAAGTGTTGAGGGTGCAACTGTCCTCAACCACGAGAAACAAGATCATGGCTTTGCTCACCTTGGTTTAGGATTTCAGGCGCCTCGGTGTGAACAGTTGGCCCTGCGTCCTGTACCTTCTTCTCTTTCTGCGTTCGTTCTCAATTTCCTGCTGCAAACCATGAACCGGGTTTTGAAAGTAGCAGGATGTAGTACAAAAAACGGAATGCGTTGTGTCGTTAGTTGACAGACCGCGATATGTGCACCTTTCGGTCCGACACATCCGTCTACTGCAATGGCCTGTACTTGATATGCATGCCAGTGCCAGCGCCATGTGCAGCATCAGTGAGCATTGCTACACCGCCATGTGCAGCATCAGTGAACATTGCTGCCGCAATGACCTTGCTAAAAAGTGCTGGTACCATTACACAGCCTTGTTTTACACCAGTGGTGGCTGTGCAGGCTGCAGGTACAGGCCAGCTTGCCATTGGCGAACAAAGAATTTGAAAGGCCAGATAAACTTGGCCATGATTTGCTAGAGTCCCTCCCTATTGACGGTGTCAAAGGTGGTATTGCGCTGTGGGGATTTCCACTTTGCAGTGTGCCTGTGAGACATGGACAGTATAGCAGACATGCCAAACAGCTCAATCGTTTTCTGCGTAGGTTGCTCTGGATCAGGTGACAGGACAAGGGGCCTAACTCTGAGATCCTTGGCAGAACTATCATGTTGGGTAGCCCTACCATAAGCATATGGTTCCGCCAGCATAGCTCACTGGGTCACTGAGGCACGCAAGCGCCACCCGCCCCCTTCCCTACATCGACAAGCTTATGGTATCCTGGGAGTGGGGGGGGGGGGGGGGATTCAAGTCAATGTATAGAATGGCAACTATGAAATTTTGCTTAGTGTCGGGGGGGGGGGGGGAGGGGGGGGGTGTAGATGTCAAGTCATCCCGTAACCAGTGAGGTCGTTGAGGCACACATGAAAACATCCTCACAATCCAACGCCACCCTTCTCTGTCAATGGTCGCTCCCTGTGCCTCTTCTGGTCGGAGATTGGTCCATTCTTTTATGTTGTCCTATTACCTCTTTTTGGGACGGCCTCTTCGTCGTCTGCCTTGCACCTTCCCGTTGAGGATCGTATTTGCAAGACCATTTGATCTCGATATGTGACCGTACCAAGCGAGTTTCCTTCTTTTGACAGTTGCCAAGAGGTCTTCGAAAGGCCCTATTGCTGTTGTAATTATATGTCGTATTTCCTCATTTGTAACTCGATCTTTGTACGTGACGTTTAAAAGTCTTCGAAAACATCTCATCTCCAAGGCCTGTATCCTTCGCTGAAAGTCAGCTGTAACTGTCCATGTCTCACAAGCATAGAGAAATATTGACAGGACCAGTGTACGCATTAATCTGATTTTCGTGCATATTGTTGACCATTTATCTTTCCAGATTTTGTGACAAGCCGCTATTGTCTGTGCTATTCTGGCCAACACCTCACATTTTGATCCTTCATCACTGACAATCGAACCCAGATATTTAAAACGGTCAACCACTTCCTGGCTTTTATCTTGCTGTTGAAGCCCGTGGCGTTGTTGGTCATTAATGTTGTCTTTCCAGCGCTTATCTCCATACCATAGCCAAGAGCTGTTTCATCGAGCCTTCTGACCCATTCCTGGAGTTCTGCTTCTGAACCCGCCAACCCGTCGATATCATCTGCGAAACGAAGATTGGTAATCGTTCGGCCCCCTCTCTTGACAGTACTAACGTGACCTCCAAGTGCCTCACTCATAATTCCCTCAAGGAATATATTGAAAAGAGTTGAAGAGTGTACAACCCTGCCTCATACCAACTGATGTGCGAAACTAGTTCCCTCCCCTCCCATTTATAAGAACTGCGCTGGACGCCTTGTCATTCAGGTGTTCAAGGACATTTATAATATTTCCGTTCATTTTATGGTTGCCCAAAGCGCTTTATGCCATACCCTATCAAACGCCTTCTTAAAATCCACAAACACATGATACAGTGTTTGCTGCTGTTCTAGATATTTCTCGCTTAGCAGCCTTAAATTAAATATCTGTTCTGTAGTGATTCTTCCCTGTCTGAACCCTGCTTGCTCCTCAGCAATGATGTTCTCTGCTTGGGGTTTCAATCGGTCTAGGATTAATCTAAGCATGACCTTGCTAGGGTGGCAGATGAGGCTTATTGTTCTGTAATTTTGGCACAGCTTTAGGTTTCCAGACTTATGTAACGGTATAACCATTGATTTTGTCCATAAGTTCGGCCAGTTTCCTGTCGCCCATATTTTGTTGCAGATGTTTGTCAGGCCTTCCACCACTACCTCCCCACCTGCTTGTAAGAGCTCTGCTGGTATATTGTCCACGCCGGCCGCCTTCCGTCTTCTCAATGTCTTTACCACTACAGTTACCTCTTCCTTCGTCATCAGTTGGTTATCCTCTATAGTTGTTGATGTTGGGGGGATTGTTTTTTTTCAAGTTCGTGCCGTCTCTCATAGTTATATAACTTGAAACAGCATTCTGTCCATCGTGCCAGTACTGTAAAAGAGTTACAAGGGTCCAACGAACGAACGCCAGGGAAGCCCTGAAAATACCGTTCTTGGTACCCACACATAACTTGAGAACCATCCCGGAGCGGTTCACTTCATTGAACGGGACATTGTTCTTAATTCTAAAACAATGAGGTTTAAAACTGTCCAGCCAAAATAGTTCTCTTTCCAGCGATTCTACGGGAAATTCCACGACCTCTAGGTCACATAGTAGGCTGAAAAACAAGGCAGTCTTTTTTGGGGACAGTCCAGTTCAAATAAAGTTTGAGGAAATTGAACTCAAGAAAATAGAAGTCATTGACCAAAGCGGGGAGCTTAGCATATAAGCTGAGGGGATGAGTGTGCTAGGGGAGAGCAGAGAAGAGAAGACTACCGGGCAGTTAGTAGGTAGGAGATAGACCAGAGCAGTAGCTAAATAGACTACAGAACATAGCCAGTGAGTGACAAGAATAGAGAGAGAGAATTAGAAGCCACCGAAGCAGACCAACACTGAAAGGCAACGAGAGACCACGTACGTGTAAGAATATGTATGTGTGTGATGTTTTGTTTGAGTCGTCGTTGACACCTGTCACTCGTGACCCGACTTCCAAGTCCCTGAGTGGCATTCGCCTGCATTCTCGTCAGAGGGAGACGTGTTTCTTTAACACGAAGCTGTCGTCCTCTACAACACGTCGTGACACATGTGTTACCTTGGCCTGACAACCACAGTAACAGGATCACTGTCCTCTGTCGTGGGCACGAGCACAGCTGCAGTCGTCGAGTTCCTGACGTTGAGACGAGACAGGAGGACCAGACAACATCTTCCTTACGTTGAGACGAGACATGAGTCTCAGAAGACATCTTCCTTACGTTGAGACGAGACAGGAGGCTCAGAAGACATCTTCCTGACGTTGAGACGAGACAGGAGTCTCAGAAGACATCTTCCTTACGTTGAGACGAGACAGGAGTCTGAGAAGACATCTTCCTTACGTTGAGACGAGACGGGAGTCTCAGAAGACATCTACGTTGTAAAATCAGAGATGTGGGATATAAGGCCACCAGACGAGCGAGGACAGACAAATTAGAACTTAGAACAAGTAGCTAGACAACATTATATCAACGCACAGGGAGTATAGACCGTGAATAGAACAATTTGCTAGATCTGACCACGTGATAGAACTCTGGGTAGTTTTAGTGCAAGAGAAAGACCTGTGCTAGTTGCTCGCAAATCTTGAAAGTCGTTGTAGTTAGTTAGAGAAGTGTTGATCACAAAACTATTAACGATGCTCGTGCTTAGTATCTTAGCAAACCTCCCTGTTTGCCCTGGCCGTTAATCTAACTTAGAAGATTATCACACTCATCCACATCATTCATGACCATACTCAGTAAATGACATATCACACAGCAGGTGGCATAGTTATTATATAATACTCATACCAGAAAAATGAGTAGTGAATTTACAAACACAATACAATACAAATCATCTTAACTAAGTATTCTATTATCATATATATGTTAATATACATATTAACTAAAGCGGAAATTTTAAGCATTAGCTATTGATGGAATTCCTAACTATCTAATACCAAGTTCTATTGCCACACACACCTCTCAGATCTGCTCCCTCAACCCACCTTATCAAAAACTTCCTCACTCAAATCTCCTCAGGCGGGCGATCTAGCCATATATCGTTCACAATGTTTCCTGCTTACGACAAACGTTCAGATTATCTATTAATACAAAACTCACACACCTATTTGAGCTATCCTGTTCTATCACTAACATTCGTACAACAGTCTATCAATCGTTCCTCTATCTAAGTCGGTGAGCTAAACAGACTATCTAAATTCAGTCTCTCTCTCATCTCTCTATCCAGCCTCTTCTCCATCCAGCCTCCTTTCCACCCAGCCTCTCGAGCTAAACTTTGTCTCGAGTTATATACACTCAAGCAAAGTAAGAGCTTGACCAATGGATCTCAGGGGATGGCTCTATTCAGTCTTATTGGAACGAAATACTTTGCACACCTGTCACTCATTCTCTTGAAGCAAGCCCCGCTGCCAATCCGCCTGTCACTCATTCTCCCCCTACCCAAATCGGAAGACCAGTGGTCAGCTCCTACCTGTCCACATTCTTTGCCCCAATTCTGTTCTCCTTTTTTGAGGCGGCGAGTGACCTTGACACGCATTCGGGTACATTTGTTATCAACAACCACATCACCCCTGTCCTAAACTATCTGCTCCAGCGGGAACTGTTACAGTATTACTGTTATAATATGTATAATGTTCAACAAATAAACATTCATTTTTATGCTGTTGTTAAAAGAATTGTTAGTGGTGTAATTAAAGTGTGAGTTAAGGGGTGATATGGGTCAGGAAGAAAGTTAATAAAGTGGGGATACAATAACATTAACCGTCTCATATAACCATTAAATAGTGCCGTGACTTAGAATAGCAATAACATTACCCCTGTCACAGTACCTCATTTTCCTCAATAAGGTACTTGCCGCTTTTATCCTGGATCATAAAGTTGCTGCCTTGTCTTGGTGTTACCAGTTCTTTGACCACCTTGTATGCTCCTTTAGCGTCATTTCTGTTTAGCCTTTCTTCGATGTTTGTGCATTGCTCACATATCCACGCTTCTTTCGCCTCTCTCATCTTTTGTTGTATCACTTTCTTGATCTCTTTATATCTGCTGGTGGGTGATTGTGTGTTTTTTTCAGTGACTTTCTTCTATCACAAAGGTCTAGAACTGATTGGTCACCCATGGCTTCTTTTTTGTTTGGTGGCACCCCAGAATCTCTGTTGCTGTATCTGTGAGAGCTGAGTTAAGAGACTTTGTTGCTGAGTCGATATCCAGTCCGTCTCTGAGAGCCAACAGTGGAGCAAATCTCCCTCCTACCCTTGATTGGAACACGTCGATGATTATTGGGTCTTTTAGTTTGTCTAGGTCAAACTTTAATCTGGTCACATCTTTCTTTGCGACTCCCTTCAATCGCAAACGCATAACCTAAACCTCCTCTGGACCAGTATATAGTCAATTTGGCTGTGCACTTCATTGTTTCGGTTATGCCATGTCCATCGTCTAGACGGCTTGTTTAACCCGAACGTATTTGCTAACAATAGCTTATTGCATCGTGCATCTAGGAGTCTGAGGCCCAGCTCATTTGTTTCTTTATTTCCGTATGGGCCACATGTTCCCCTCCAGTCGTGGACTCCATCTTCTCCAATTTTTGCATTCCAATCACCCTGGACTACCAATATGTCTTTTTTTGGCGTTTTGTGTATCAGACTTTGAAGTCGATCATAGAATACCTCTATTTCACAATCTTCGTAGTCTGCAGTGGGCGTGTAGCACTGTATTTTGGTAATATTAAACGGTGCTGCCTTTAGCCGTAAGATGATAAAACGGCTAGATAGTGGGCGGTAATCCAATATACATCTGGCTGGGTCTTTATGTACCAGTATCCCCACTCCATATACATGTTTGTCCTTCCTGCCGCTGAAGTAGAACTTGTGGCCCTCCTCCGTGGTAAACTCACCAACGTCTCTGTCCATCTAGCCTCGCATACACACAGGACAGCGAAAGTTCTTTCTTCTCTCCTAATCTGGCCTGCTGTGATCGAACTTTGTTGCGGATTGCCGCTGATGGTGAAGGTCGTAGGTTTCAAACCCAGGTATGACGTCCGTGGTCTTGTTCCTCTTTGTCGGCGGTAGATCAAAGTGGTCTCAACGTGGTCAGGATAGACTGCGTCAGTTAGATCCACATGATCACTGGAAGACTGCCTCTAGATGTTTACGACTTGTAATGACGACCACTACATAATATGGGGGTAGTTACCTTGCTTGTTGTGTGTCTATCTAAACTGCCTCTCTCCGTCGGCTGCTCTCCACTGAACGTCTCTTTCGAATCTACCTCCGTTTTTGGAGAGAATTGTTTCCCAATCTGTGGTTCTCAACAAAACTATGTTCAAATCTCCCGACCCCTCTCCGTGTGTCTCCTCTCAATTCTGTTTCTGAAGTGAAGTGTTCTCTCTCTGTCTCTGAAGTGAAGTGTTCTCTCTGTTTCTGAAGTGAAGTGTTCTCTCTCTGTCTCTGAAGTGAAGTGTTCTCTCTGTTTCTGAAGTGAAGTGTTCTCTCTGTTTCTGAAGTGAAGTGTTCTCTCTCTGTGGTTCTCAACTTAAATCTGCCTCAACTGCCTCTCTCCGTCGCCCGCGCTCCACTTTTTCGAAAGTCTTCTACCTCACGTCCCCCTACTGGGATTTATATTTTGATCTGCCTTCCAACGATGCGGGTTTGTCAACAAGTCTACCCGGCCACCACCACTCTCGTCCCACGTCTGGACACGTGGCTGGTGTTACATAAGGTTACGTCTGTTTAACTAAACTCCCACCGGCGCACTTTAAAACAAAAACGTACGTGGTTCGTTTTAGTTACTTTAATTCTGGCAGGACTGAGTTCAGCTGCACTGACTCAAAACTCACGAACCAGAAAAGAAAAATGGTTGTCTAAGCTCTCTCTATCTTCCTCACAACTCTGTTAAATGTTAAAACATGCCTAAGCTCTCTCTATCTTCCTCCAAACTGTTAAATGTTAAAACATGCCTAAGCTCTCTCTATCTTCCTCACAACTCTGTTAAATGTTAAAACAGGTCTAAGCACCTTCTATGTATTGTCCCTACAGCTAAGATCTGTTACAGAATCAAGCTCTCAGACTAATTTGTGCGTTAAGAGACTTTATGAGACAGACAGAGAATAGACTTTACAAGGCTGACAAGGCGTTAAGAGACTTTATGAGACAGACAGAGAATAGACTTGACAAGGCGTTAAGAGACTTTATGAGACAGACAGAGAATAGACTTTACAAGGCTGACAAGGCGTTAAGAGACTTTATGAAACAGACAGAGAATAGACTTTACAAGGCTGACAAGGCGTTAAGAGACTTTATGAGACAGACAGAGAATAGACTTTACAAGGCTGACAAGGCGTTAAGAGACTTTATGAAACAGACAGAGAATAGACTTTACAAGGCTGACAAGGCGTTAAGAGACTTTATGTAACAGACAGAGAATAGACTTTACAAGACTGACAGAGGCGTTAAGAGACTTTATGAGACAGACAGAGAATAGACTTTACAAGACTGACAATTCGTTATGAGACTTTATGAAACAGACAGAGAATAGACTTTACAAGGCTGACAAAGCGGCATCAGAACACAAGAGTGACAGAGGCGTTAAGAGACTTTATGAGACAGACAGAGAATAGACTTTACAAGGCTGACAAAGCGGCATCAGAACACAAGAGTGACAGAGGCGTTAAGAGACTTTATGAGACAGACAGAGAATAGACTTTACAAGGCTGACAAAGCGGCATCAGAACACAAGAGTGACAGAGGCGTTAAGAGACTTTATGAGACAGACAGAGATCAGACTTTACAAGGCTGACAAAGCGGCATCAGAACACAAGAGTGACAGAGGCGTTAAGAGACTTTATGAGACAGACAGAGAATAGACTTTACAAGGCTGACAAAGCGGCCTCAGAACACAAGAGTGACAGAGGCGTTAAGAGACTTTATGAGACAGACAGAGATTAGACTTTACAAGGCTGACAAAGCGGCATCAGAACACAAGAGTGACACAGGCGTTAAGAGACTTTATGAGACAGACAGAGATCAGACTTTACAAGGCTGACAAAGCGGCATCAGAACACAAGAGTGACAGAGGCGTTAAGAGACTTTATGAGACAGACAGAGAATAGACTTTACAAGGCTGACAAAGCGGCCTCAGAACACAAGAGTGACAGAGGCGTTAAGAGACTTTATGAGACAGACAGAGAATAGACTTTACAAGGCTGACAAAGCGGCCTCAGAACACAAGAGTGACAGAGGCGTTAAGAGACTTTATGAGACAGACAGAGATCAGACTTTACAAGGCTGACAAAGCGGCATCAGAACACAAGAGTGACAGAGGCGTTAAGAGACTTTATGAGACAGACAGAGATCAGACTTTACAAGGCTGACAAAGCGGCATCAGAACACAAGAGTGACAGAGGCGTTAAGAGACTTTATGAGACAGACAGAGATCAGACTTTACAAGGCTGACAAAGCGGCCTCAGAACACAAGAGTGACAGAGGCGTTAAGAGACTTTATGAGACAGACAGAGATCAGACTTTACAAGGCTGACAAAGCGGCCTCAGAACACAAGAGTGACAGAGGCGTTAAGAGACTTTATGAGACAGACAGAGAATAGACTTTACAAGGCTGACAAAGCGGCCTCAGAACACAAGAGTGACAGAGGCGTTAAGAGACTTTATGAGACAGACAGAGAATAGACTTTACAAGGCTGACAAAGCGGCCTCAGAACACAAGAGTGACAGAGGCATTAAGAGACTTTATGAGACAGACAGAGATCAGACTTTACAAGGCTGACAAAGCGGCCTCAGAACACAAGAGTGACAGAGGCGTTAAGAACCTTTATGAGACAGACAGAGAATAGACTTTACAAGGCTGACAAAGCGGCCTCAGAACACAAGAGTGACAGAGGCGTTAAGAGACTTTATGAGACAGACAGAGAATAGACTTTACAAGGCTGACAAAGCGGCCTCAGAACACAAGAGTGACAGAGGCGTTAAGAGACTTTATGAGACAGACAGAGAATAGACTTTACACAAGAAAATCATGAGAACCCCTGATCTGAAAAACGAGTTTATAAATTGACCTGATGTCATACATGACTTATCATACATGACTTATCATACATGATCTATCATATCATACATGACTTATCATACATGATCTATCATATCATACATGACTTATCATACATGATCTATCATATCATACATGATCTATCATACTTAACTTAACTTAATGTCTTTATAGTGGCTTAGAAGACCCTGCAGAGTCTGTATACAACCAGTTACATTTACATGGCCTTGCTCTAAAAGCTATGCGCATCCAGTTTATTCTTAAATGCATTAACTGTCCCTGCCTCCACTACCTCCCCTGGCAATGCATTCCAAGCAGACACCACTCTCTGACTAAAAAAATAATTCCTAATATCTAATCTAGACCTCTCTTTAGTCAGCTTGTAGCTATGCCCTCGTGTTATTGTAGGTGGCTGTATTTTAAAAAACTTGTTATAGTCTAATTTATCGACTCCTCTGATCCTCTTATAAACCTGTATTAAGTCACCACGAATTCTTCTCTCTTCGAGACACTGTAGGCCGGTTTTTCTGAGTCGTTCCTCATAACTGTAATTCTGGAATCCCACTATCATCTTTGTCGCTCTTTTTTGTATTCTTTCCAGCATGTTTATGTCCCCTCTATGATAAGGACTCCACACCTGCACACAGTACTCCAATCTAGGTCTAACTAAAGCTTTATACAGTTTGACGATCACTTCCTTGCTCCTATGTTTAATATTTCTTTTTATCATACCTAACATTGCATTTGCCTTTTTCACTGCTTCCTTAACTTGCTCACTCACCTTTCCTGTATGATCTATCATAACCCGTAGGTCCCTTTCCTTATCTATCTTTCTAATATTGTTCTCTCCCATTCTGTAATTATGTTCCATATTGGATCTACCCAAAACCGAGCCCCGTGGCACACCACTCAGGGTACTCCTTATTTATGCCCACCCTCTGCCTTCTTCCCGTTTACCAATTTTCAATGAGGTACTCTATCAAAGGCCTTTGCAAAGTCTAGATAAATAACGTCCACTGGCTCCCCTTTATGTATGATTTTAGTAACCTCCTCCATGAATTCTAATAGATTTGTTAAGCATGATCTCCCTCTAGTAAACCCATGCTGACTATTTCTAATTAGATTACATTTATCTAAATGCATTACAATGTTTTCTTTGATTATTGACTCTAACAATTTACAGACTATGCTCGTTAAACTCACCGGTCTATAAAATGCTGGATCTGATTTTTTTGCCTTTTTTGAATAAGGGGATCACTCCTGCATCTTTCCAATCCCGTGGAACAATCCCTTTTGTAAGTGATTGAGAATATAATAAAGCCAATGGTTTTGCTAGTTGGTCTCTAATTTCAAACATCAATTTTGGATGAATACCATGTACTCTCTGTCTCTCCAGATCTGTGTGTCTCCTTGTCTCTCCAGATCTGTTTGTCTCCTTGCTTCTCCAGATCTGTGCTGTCTCCTTGCCTCTCCAGATCTGTGCTGTCTCCTTGTCTCTCCAGATCTGTGCTGTCTCCTTGCCTCTCCAGATCTGTGCTGTCTCCTTGTCTCTCCAGATCTGTGTGTCTCCTTGCCTCTCCAGATCTGTGCTGTCTCCTTGCCTCTCCAGATCTGTGCTGTCTCCTTGTCTCTCCAGATCTGTGCTGTCTCCTTGCCTCTCCAGATCTGTGCTGTCTCCTTGCCTCTCCAGATCTGTGCTGTCTCCTTGTCTCTCCAGATCTGTTTGTCTCCTTGCCTCTCCAGATCTGTGCTGTCTCCTTGTCTCTCCAGATCTGTGTGTCTCCCCCTCACCCTCATAGATGTTCAAGCCCCTTGTATGGGGACCTACTCCAATGAGAACCCTATTTTATATATTCAAATCGTATTTGTAACCATGTTGTAGCACACTTCCGTTCGCTCAGATGTAAACGGATACCAGTTTATATGTCTTGTGACAAGCTACAAATTCCTTCACTTGTGACAAGCTACCATGCCATGTTCACAAAGAGAATTCTGCCATGTTCACAAAGATAATTCTACCATGTTTACAGAGAGAATTCTGCCATGATCACAAAGAGAATTCTGCCATGTTCACAAAGAGAATTCTGCCATGTTCACAGAGAGAATTCTGCCATGTTCACAGAGAGGGTGAAGAAACTTCAAAGCAAATCTGGCATTGTATTCATCGTGTTATATTCTTTGGTGCATTCCTTCAATGTGACATCCCTCCTTCCTCCCCCCCCCTCTTCCCTTCAGTGTGACATTCCTCCCTTCAATTCTACTTCCCTTCCTCTCCCCCTCAATGTGACTTCCCTCCCCCCCTCTTCCCTTCAGTGTGACATTCCTCCCTCCTCCCTTCAATTCTACTTCCCTTCCTCTCCCCCTCAATGTGACTTTCCTCCCTTCAGTGTGACATTCCTTCCTCCTCCCTTCAGTGTGACTCCCCCCCCTCTTCCCTTCAGTGTGACATTCCTCCCTCCTCCCTTCAATTCTACTTCCCTTCCTCTCCCCCTAAATGTGACTTTCCTCCTTCCTCCTCCCTTCAGTGTGACTCCCCCCCCCTCTTCCCTTCAGTGTGACATTCCTCCCTCCTCCCTTCAATTCTACTTCCCTTCCTCTCCCCCTCAATGTGACTTTCCTCCCTCCTCCCTTCAGTGTGACATTCCTTCCTCCTCCCTTCAGTGTGACTCCCCCCACCCCTCTTCCCTTCAGTGTGACATTCCTCCCTCCAATTCTACTTCCCTTCCTCTCCCCCTCAATGTGACTTTCCTCCCTCCCTCCCTCCTCCCTTCAGTGTGACTCTCCACCCCCTCCTCCCTTCAGTGTGACTCCCCCCCCTCTTCCCTTCAGTGTGACATTCCTTCCTCCTCCCTTCAGTGTGACCCCCCCTCTTCCCTTCAGTGTGACATTCCTTCCTCCTCCCTTCAGTGTGACCCCCCCCCTCTTCCCTTCAGTGTGACATTCCTTCCTCCTCCCTTCAGTGTGACCCCCCCCCTCCAGTGTGACATTCCTTCCTCCTCCCTTCAGTGTGACTCCCCCTTCCTCTTCGCTTCAGTGTTACATTCCTCCCTCCTCCCTTCAATTCTACTTCCCTTCCTCCCTTCCTCCTTCAATGTGGCCATAATGTTCAGACACCCCCCCCCCCCCCCCCCAATAAATAAAAAAATAAATAAACCTCGTTAAGAAATTATCAGAAATAAGAAGTTTTATTAATTTCATAATATAGTTTGTAGGACATTCTGATTTGTAGGACATTCTGATTTGTAGGACATTCTGATTTGTAGGACATTCTGATTTGTAGGACATTCTGATTTGTAGGACATTCTGATTTGTAGGACATTCTGATTTGTAGGACATTCTGATTTGTAGGACATTCTGATTTGTAGGACATTCTGATTTGTGTAGGACATTCTGATTTGTAGGACATTCTGATTTGTAGGACATTCTGATTTGTAGGACATTCTGATTTGTAGGACATTCTGATTTGTAGGACATTCTGATTTGTAGGACATTCTGATTTGTAGGACATTCTGATTTGTAGGACATTCTGATTTGTAGGACATTCTGATTTGTAGGACATTCTGATTTGTAGGACATTCTGATTTGTAGGACATTCTGATTTGTAGGACATTCTGATTTGTGTAGGACATTCTGATTTGTAGGACATTCTGATTTGTGTAGGACATTCTGATTTGTAGGACATTCTGATTTGTAGGACATTCTGATTTGTAGGACATTCTGATTTGTGTAGGACATTCTGATTTGTAGGACATTCTGATTTGTAGGACATTCTGATTTGTAGGACATTCTGATTTGTAGGACATTCTGATTTGTAGGACATTCTGATTTGTAGGACATTCTGATTTGTAGGACATTCTGATTTGTAGGACATTCTGATTTGTAGGACATTCTGATTTGTAGGACATTCTGATTTGTGTAGGACATTCTGATTTGTAGGACATTCTGATTTGTAGGACATTCTGATTTGTAGGACATTCTGATTTGTAGGACATTCTGATTTGTAGGACATTCTGATTTGTAGGACATTCTGATTTGTAGGACATTCTGATTTGTAGGACATTCTGATTTGTAGGACATTCTGATTTGTAGGACATTCTGATTTGTAGGACATTCATTTGTAGGACATTCGATTTGTAGGACATTCTGATTTGTAGGACATTCTGATTTGTAGGACATTCTGATTTGTAGGACATTCTGATTTGTAGGACATTCTGATTTGTAGGACATTCTGATTTGTAGGACATTCTGATTTGTAGGACATTCTGATTTGTAGGACATTCTGATTTGTAGGACATTCTGATTTGTAGGACATTCTGATTTGTAGGACATTCTGATTTGTAGGACATTCTGATTTGTAGGACATTCTGATTTGTAGGACATTCTGATTTGTAGGACATTCTGATTTGTAGGACATTCTGATTTGTAGGACATTCTGATTTGTAGGACATTCTGATTTGTAGGACATTCTGATTTGTAGGACATTCTGATTTGTAGGACATTCTGATTTGTAGGACATTCTGATTTGTAGGACATTCTGATTTGTAGGACATTCTGATTTGTAGGACATTCTGATTTGTAGGACATTCTGATTTGTAGGACATTCTGATTTGTAGGACATTCTGATTTGTAGGACATTCTGATTTGTAGGACATTCTGATTTGTAGGACATTCTGATTTGTAGGACATTCTGATTTGTAGGACATTCTGATTTGTAGGACATTCTGATTTGTAGGACATTCTGATTTGTAGGACATTCTGATTTGTAGGACATTCTGATTTGTAGGACATTCTGATTTGTAGGACATTCTGATTTGTAGGACATTCTGATTTGTAGGACATTCTGATTTGTAGGACATTCTGATTTGTAGGACATTCTGATTTGTAGGACATTCTGATTTGTAGGACATTCTGATTTGTAGGACATTCTGATTTGTAGGACATTCTGATTTGTAGGACATTCTGATTTGTAGGACATTCTGATTTGTAGGACATTCTGATTTGTAGGACATTCTGATTTGTAGGACATTCTGATTTGTAGGACATTCTGATTTGTAGGACATTCTGATTTGTAGGACATTCTGATTTGTAGGACATTCTGATTTGTAGGACATTCTGATTTGTAGGACATTCTGATTTGTAGGACATTCTGATTTGTAGGACATTCTGATTTGTAGGACATTCTGATTTGTAGGACATTCTGATTTGTAGGACATTCTGATTTGTAGGACATTCTGATTTGTAGGACATTCTGATTTGTAGGACATTCTGATTTGTAGGACATTCTGATTTGTAGGACATTCTGATTTGTAGGACATTCTGATTTGTAGGACATTCTGATTTGTAGGACATTCTGATTTGTAGGACATTCTGATTTGTAGGACATTCTGATTTGTAGGACATTCTGATTTGTAGGACATTCTGATTTGTAGGACATTCTGATTTGTAGGACATTCTGATTTGTAGGACATTCTGATTTGTAGGACATTCTGATTTGTAGGACATTCTGATTTGTAGGACATTCTGATTTGTAGGACATTCTGATTTGTAGGACATTCTGATTTGTAGGACATTCTGATTTGTAGGACATTCTGATTTGTAGGACATTCTGATTTGTAGGACATTCTGATTTGTAGGACATTCTGATTTGTAGGACATTCTGATTTGTAGGACATTCTGATTTGTAGGACATTCTGATTTGTAGGACATTCTGATTTGTAGGACATTCTGATTTGTAGGACATTCTGATTTGTAGGACATTCTGATTTGTAGGACATTCTGATTTGTAGGACATTCTGATTTGTAGGACATTCTGATTTGTAGGACATTCTGATTTGTAGGACATTCTGATTTGTAGGACATTCTGATTTGTAGGACATTCTGATTTGTAGGACATTCTGATTTGTAGGACATTCTGATTTGTAGGACATTCTGATTTGTAGGACATTCTGATTTGTAGGACATTCTGATTTGTAGGACATTCTGATTTGTAGGACATTCTGATTTGTAGGACATTCTGATTTGTAGGACATTCTGATTTGTAGGACATTCTGATTTGTAGGACATTCTGATTTGTAGGACATTCTGATTTGTAGGACATTCTGATTTGTAGGACATTCTGATTTGTAGGACATTCTGATTGTGTAGGACATTCTGATTTGTGTAGGACATTCTGATTTGTAGGACATTCTGATTTGTAGGACATTCTGATTTGTAGGACATTCTGATTTGTAGGACATTCTGATTTGTAGGACATTCTGATTTGTAGGACATTCTGATTTGTAGGACATTCTGATTTGTAGGACATTCTGATTTGTAGGACATTCTGATTTGTAGGACATTCTGATTTGTAGGACATTCTGATTTGTAGGACATTCTGATTTGTAGGACATTCTGATTTGTAGGACATTCTGATTTGTAGGACATTCTGATTTGTAGGACATTCTGATTTGTAGGACATTCTGATTTGTAGGACATTCTGATTTGTAGGACATTCTGATTTGTAGGACATTCTGATTTGTAGGACATTCTGATTTGTAGGACATTCTGATTTGTAGGACATTCTGATTTGTAGGACATTCTGATTTGTAGGACATTCTGATTTGTAGGACATTCTGATTTGTAGGACATTCTGATTTGTAGGACATTCTGATTTGTAGGACATTCTGATTTGTAGGACATTCTGATTTGTAGGACATTCTGATTTGTAGGACATTCTGATTTGTAGGACATTCTGATTTGTAGGACATTCTGATTTGTAGGACATTCTGATTTGTAGGACATTCTGATTTGTAGGACATTCTGATTTGTAGGACATTCTGATTTGTAGGACATTCTGATTTGTAGGACATTCTGATTTGTAGGACATTCTGATTTGTAGGACATTCTGATTTGTAGGACATTCTGATTTGTAGGACATTCTGATTTGTAGGACATTCTGATTTGTAGGACATTCTGATTTGTAGGACATTCTGATTTGTAGGACATTCTGATTTGTAGGACATTCTGATTTGTAGGACATTCTGATTTGTAGGACATTCTGATTTGTAGGACATTCTGATTTGTAGGACATTCTGATTTGTAGGACATTCTGATTTGTAGGACATTCTGATTTGTAGGACATTCTGATTTGTAGGACATTCTGATTTGTAGGACATTCTGATTTGTAGGACATTCTGATTTGTAGGACATTCTGATTTGTAGGACATTCTGATTTGTAGGACATTCTGATTTGTAGGACATTCTGATTTGTAGGACATTCTGATTTGTAGGACATTCTGATTTGTAGGACATTCTGATTTGTAGGACATTCTGATTTGTAGGACATTCTGATTTGTAGGACATTCTGATTTGTAGGACATTCTGATTTGTAGGACATTCTGATTTGTAGGACATTCTGATTTGTAGGACATTCTGATTTGTAGGACATTCTGATTTGTAGGACATTCTGATTTGTAGGACATTCTGATTTGTAGGACATTCTGATTTGTAGGACATTCTGATTTGTAGGACATTCTGATTTGTAGGACATTCTGATTTGTAGGACATTCTGATTTGTAGGACATTCTGATTTGTAGGACATTCTGATTTGTAGGACATTCTGATTTGTAGGACATTCTGATTTGTAGGACATTCTGATTTGTAGGACATTCTGATTTGTAGGACATTC
This sequence comes from Ariolimax columbianus, assembly GCA_036924085.1. Classification (NCBI taxonomy): domain Eukaryota; kingdom Metazoa; phylum Mollusca; class Gastropoda; order Stylommatophora; family Arionidae; genus Ariolimax; species Ariolimax columbianus. The sequence continues at coordinate 1,757,989 of JAVGWX010000002.1, forward strand.
TGATTTGTAGGACATTCTGATTTGTAGGACATTCTGATTTGTAGGACATTCTGATTTGTAGGACATTCTGATTTGTAGGACATTCTGATTTGTAGGACATTCTGATTTGTAGGACATTCTGATTTGTAGGACATTCTGATTTGTAGGACATTCTGATTTGTAGGACATTCTGATTTGTAGGACATTCTGATTTGTAGGACATTCTGATTTGTAGGACATTCTGATTTGTAGGACATTCTGATTTGTAGGACATTCTGATTTGTAGGACATTCTGATTTGTAGGACATTCTGATTTGTAGGACATTCTGATTTGTAGGACATTCTGATTTGTAGGACATTCTGATTTGTAGGACATTCTGATTTGTAGGACATTCTGATTTGTAGGACATTCTGATTTGTAGGACATTCTGATTTGTAGGACATTCTGATTTGTAGGACATTCTGATTTGTAGGACATTCTGATTTGTAGGACATTCTGATTTGTAGGACATTCTGATTTGTAGGACATTCTGATTTGTAGGACATTCTGATTTGTAGGACATTCTGATTTGTAGGACATTCTGATTTGTAGGACATTCTGATTTGTAGGACATTCTGATTTGTAGGACATTCTGATTTGTAGGACATTCTGATTTGTAGGACATTCTGATTTGTAGGACATTCTGATTTGTAGGACATTCTGATTTGTAGGACATTCTGATTTGTAGGACATTCTGATTTGTAGGACATTCTGATTTGTAGGACATTCTGATTTGTAGGACATTCTGATTTGTAGGACATTCTGATTTGTAGGACATTCTGATTTGTAGGACATTCTGATTTGTAGGACATTCTGATTTGTAGGACATTCTGATTTGTAGGACATTCTGATTTGTAGGACATTCTGATTTGTAGGACATTCTGATTTGTAGGACATTCTGATTTGTAGGACATTCTGATTTGTAGGACATTCTGATTTGTAGGACATTCTGATTTGTAGGACATTCTGATTTGTAGGACATTCTGATTTGTAGGACATTCTGATTTGTAGGACATTCTGATTTGTAGGACATTCTGATTTGTAGGACATTCTGATTTGTAGGACATTCTGATTTGTAGGACATTCTGATTTGTAGGACATTCTGATTGTGTAGGACATTCTGATTTGTAGGACATTCTGATTTGTAGGACATTCTGATTTGTAGGACATTCTGATTTGTAGGACATTCTGATTTGTAGGACATTCTGATTTGTAGGACATTCTGATTTGTAGGACATTCTGATTTGTAGGACATTCTGATTTGTAGGACATTCTGATTTGTAGGACATTCTGATTTGTAGGACATTCTGATTTGTAGGACATTCTGATTTGTAGGACATTCTGATTTGTAGGACATTCTGATTTGTAGGACATTCTGATTTGTAGGACATTCTGATTTGTAGGACATTCTGATTTGTAGGACATTCTGATTTGTAGGACATTCTGATTTGTAGGACATTCTGATTTGTAGGACATTCTGATTTGTAGGACATTCTGATTTGTAGGACATTCTGATTTGTAGGACATTCTGATTTGTAGGACATTCTGATTTGTAGGACATTCTGATTTGTAGGACATTCTGATTTGTAGGACATTCTGATTTGTAGGACATTCTGATTTGTAGGACATTCTGATTTGTAGGACATTCTGATTTGTAGGACATTCTGATTTGTAGGACATTCTGATTTGTAGGACATTCTGATTTGTAGGACATTCTGATTTGTAGGACATTCTGATTTGTAGGACATTCTGATTTGTAGGACATTCTGATTTGTAGGACATTCTGATTTGTAGGACATTCTGATTTGTAGGACATTCTGATTTGTAGGACATTCTGATTTGTAGGACATTCTGATTTGTAGGACATTCTGATTTGTAGGACATTCTGATTTGTAGGACATTCTGATTTGTAGGACATTCTGATTTGTAGGACATTCTGATTTGTAGGACATTCTGATTTGTAGGACATTCTGATTTGTAGGACATTCTGATTTGTAGGACATTCTGATTTGTAGGACATTCTGATTTGTAGGACATTCTGATTTGTAGGACATTCTGATTTGTAGGACATTCTGATTTGTAGGACATTCTGATTTGTAGGACATTCTGATTTGTAGGACATTCTGATTTGTAGGACATTCTGATTTGTAGGACATTCTGATTTGTAGGACATTCTGATTTGTAGGACATTCTGATTTGTAGGACATTCTGATTTGTAGGACATTCTGATTTGTAGGACATTCTGATTTGTAGGACATTCTGATTTGTAGGACATTCTGATTTGTAGGACATTCTGATTTGTAGGACATTCTGATTTGTAGGACATTCTGATTTGTAGGACATTCTGATTTGTAGGACATTCTGATTTGTAGGACATTCTGATTTGTAGGACATTCTGATTTGTAGGACATTCTGATTTGTAGGACATTCTGATTTGTAGGACATTCTGATTTGTAGGACATTCTGATTTGTAGGACATTCTGATTTGTAGGACATTCTGATTTGTAGGACATTCTGATTTGTAGGACATTCTGATTTGTAGGACATTCTGATTTGTAGGACATTCTGATTTGTAGGACATTCTGATTTGTAGGACATTCTGATTTGTAGGACATTCTGATTTGTAGGACATTCTGATTTGTAGGACATTCTGATTTGTAGGACATTCTGATTTGTAGGACATTCTGATTTGTAGGACATTCTGATTTGTAGGACATTCTGATTTGTAGGACATTCTGATTTGTAGGACATTCTGATTTGTAGGACATTCTGATTTGTAGGACATTCTGATTTGTAGGACATTCTGATTTGTAGGACATTCTGATTTGTAGGACATTCTGATTTGTAGGACATTCTGATTTGTAGGACATTCTGATTTGTAGGACATTCTGATTTGTAGGACATTCTGATTTGTAGGACATTCTGATTTGTAGGACATTCTGATTTGTAGGACATTCTGATTTGTAGGACATTCTGATTTGTAGGACATTCTGATTTGTAGGACATTCTGATTTGTAGGACATTCTGATTTGTAGGACATTCTGATTTGTAGGACATTCTGATTTGTAGGACATTCTGATTTGTAGGACATTCTGATTTGTAGGACATTCTGATTTGTAGGACATTCTGATTTGTAGGACATTCTGATTTGTAGGACATTCTGATTTGTAGGACATTCTGATTTGTAGGACATTCTGATTTGTAGGACATTCTGATTTGTAGGACATTCTGATTTGTAGGACATTCTGATTTGTAGGACATTCTGATTTGTAGGACATTCTGATTTGTAGGACATTCTGATTTGTAGGACATTCTGATTTGTAGGACATTCTGATTTGTAGGACATTCTGATTTGTAGGACATTCTGATTTGTAGGACATTCTGATTTGTAGGACATTCTGATTTGTAGGACATTCTGATTTGTAGGACATTCTGATTTGTAGGACATTCTGATTTGTAGGACATTCTGATTTGTAGGACATTCTGATTTGTAGGACATTCTGATTTGTAGGACATTCTGATTTGTAGGACATTCTGATTTGTAGGACATTCTGATTTGTAGGACATTCTGATTTGTAGGACATTCTGATTTGTAGGACATTCTGATTTGTAGGACATTCTGATTTGTAGGACATTCTGATTTGTAGGACATTCTGATTTGTAGGACATTCTGATTTGTAGGACATTCTGATTTGTAGGACATTCTGATTTGTAGGACATTCTGATTTGTAGGACATTCTGATTTGTAGGACATTCTGATTTGTAGGACATTCTGATTTGTAGGACATTCTGATTTGTAGGACATTCTGATTTGTAGGACATTCTGATTTGTAGGACATTCTGATTTGTAGGACATTCTGATTTGTAGGACATTCTGATTTGTAGGACATTCTGATTTGTAGGACATTCTGATTTGTAGGACATTCTGATTTGTAGGACATTCTGATTTGTAGGACATTCTGATTTGTAGGACATTCTGATTTGTAGGACATTCTGATTTGTAGGACATTCTGATTTGTAGGACATTCTGATTTGTAGGACATTCTGATTTGTAGGACATTCTGATTTGTAGGACATTCTGATTTGTAGGACATTCTGATTTGTAGGACATTCTGATTTGTAGGACATTCTGATTTGTAGGACATTCTGATTTGTAGGACATTCTGATTTGTAGGACATTCTGATTTGTAGGACATTCTGATTTGTAGGACATTCTGATTTGTAGGACATTCTGATTTGTAGGACATTCTGATTTGTAGGACATTCTGATTTGTAGGACATTCTGATTTGTAGGACATTCTGATTTGTAGGACATTCTGATTTGTAGGACATTCTGATTTGTAGGACATTCTGATTTGTAGGACATTCTGATTTGTAGGACATTCTGATTTGTAGGACATTCTGATTTGTAGGACATTCTGATTTGTAGGACATTCTGATTTGTAGGACATTCTGATTTGTAGGACATTCTGATTTGTAGGACATTCTGATTTGTAGGACATTCTGATTTGTAGGACATTCTGATTTGTAGGACATTCTGATTTGTAGGACATTCTGATTTGTAGGACATTCTGATTTGTAGGACATTCTGATTTGTAGGACATTCTGATTTGTAGGACATTCTGATTTGTAGGACATTCTGATTTGTAGGACATTCTGATTTGTGTAGGACATTCTGATTTGTAGGACATTCTGATTTGTAGGACATTCTGATTTGTAGGACATTCTGATTTGTAGGACATTCTGATTTGTAGGACATTCTGATTTGTAGGACATTCTGATTTGTAGGACATTCTGATTTGTAGGACATTCTGATTTGTAGGACATTCTGATTTGTAGGACATTCTGATTTGTAGGACATTCTGATTTGTAGGACATTCTGATTTGTGTAGGACATTCTGATTTGTAGGACATTCTGATTTGTGTAGGACATTCTGATTTGTAGGACATTCTGATTTGTAGGACATTCTGATTTGTAGGACATTCTGATTTGTAGGACATTCTGATTTGTGTAGGACATTCTGATTTGTAGGACATTCTGATTTGTGTAGGACATTCTGATTTGTAGGACATTCTGATTTGTAGGACATTCTGATTTGTAGGACATTCTGATTTGTAGGACATTCTGATTTGTGTAGGACATTCTGATTTGTAGGACATTCTGATTTGTGTAGGACATTCTGATTTGTAGGACATTCTGATTTGTAGGACATTCTGATTTGTAGGACATTCTGATTTGTAGGACATTCTGATTTGTAGGACATTCTGATTTGTAGGACATTCTGATTGTGTAGGACATTCTGATTTGTAGGACATTCTGATTTGTAGGACATTCTGATTTGTAGGACATTCTGATTTGTAGGACATTCTGATTTGTAGGACATTCTGATTTGTAGGACATTCTGATTTGTAGGACATTCTGATTTGTAGGACATTCTGATTTGTAGGACATTCTGATTTGTAGGACATTCTGATTTGTAGGACATTCTGATTTGTAGGACATTCTGATTTGTAGGACATTCTGATTTGTAGGACATTCTGATTTGTAGGACATTCTGATTTGTAGGACATTCTGATTTGTAGGACATTCTGATTTGTAGGACATTCTGATTTGTAGGACATTCTGATTTGTAGGACATTCTGATTTGTAGGACATTCTGATTTGTAGGACATTCTGATTTGTAGGACATTCTGATTTGTAGGACATTCTGATTTGTAGGACATTCTGATTTGTAGGACATTCTGATTTGTAGGACATTCTGATTTGTAGGACATTCTGATTTGTAGGACATTCTGATTGTGTAGGACATTCTGATTTGTAGGACATTCTGATTTGTAGGACATTCTGATTTGTAGGACATTCTGATTTGTAGGACATTCTGATTTGTAGGACATTCTGATTTGTAGGACATTCTGATTTGTAGGACATTCTGATTTGTAGGACATTCTGATTTGTGTAGGACATTCTGATTTGTAGGACATTCTGATTTGTGTAGGACATTCTGATTTGTAGGACATTCTGATTTGTGTAGGACATTCTGATTTGTGTAGGACATTCTGATTTGTAGGACATTCTGATTTGTAGGACATTCTGATTTGTAGGACATTCTGATTTGTAGGACATTCTGATTTGTAGGACATTCTGATTTGTGTAGGACATTCTGATTTGTAGGACATTCTGATTTGTAGGACATTCTGATTTGTAGGACATTCTGATTTGTAGGACATTCTGATTTGTAGGACATTCTGATTTGTAGGACATTCTGATTTGTAGGACATTCTGATTTGTAGGACATTCTGATTTGTAGGACATTCTGATTTGTAGGACATTCTGATTTGTAGGACATTCTGATTTGTAGGACATTCTGATTTGTAGGACATTCTGATTTGTAGGACATTCTGATTTGTAGGACATTCTGATTTGTAGGACATTCTGATTTGTAGGACATTCTGATTTGTAGGACATTCTGATTTGTAGGACATTCTGATTTGTAGGACATTCTGATTTGTAGGACATTCTGATTTGTAGGACATTCTGATTTGTAGGACATTCTGATTTGTAGGACATTCTGATTTGTAGGACATTCTGATTTAATGTTTAGGACATTCTGATTTAATGTTTAGGACATTCTGATTTGTAGGACATTCTGATTTGTAGGACATTCTGATTTGTAGGACATTCTGATTTGTAGGACATTCTGATTTGTAGGACATTCTGATTTGTAGGACATTCTGATTTGTAGGACATTCTGATTTGTGTAGGACATTCTGATTTGTAGGACATTCTGATTTGTAGGACATTCTGATTTGTAGGACATTCTGATTTGTAGGACATTCTGATTTGTAGGACATTCTGATTTGTAGGACATTCTGATTTGTAGGACATTCTGATTTGTAGGACATTCTGATTTGTAGGACATTCTGATTTGTAGGACATTCTGATTTAATGTTTAGGACATTCTGATTTGTAGGACATTCTGATTTGTAGGACATTCTGATTTGTAGGACATTCTGATTTGTAGGACATTCTGATTTGTAGGACATTCTGATTTGTAGGACATTCTGATTTGTAGGACATTCTGATTTGTAGGACATTCTGATTTGTAGGACATTCTGATTTGTAGGACATTCTGATTTGTAGGACATTCTGATTTGTAGGACATTCTGATTTGTAGGACATTCTGATTTGTAGGACATTCTGATTTGTAGGACATTCTGATTTGTAGGACATTCTGATTTGTAGGACATTCTGATTTGTAGGACATTCTGATTTGTAGGACATTCTGATTTGTAGGACATTCTGATTTGTAGGACATTCTGATTTGTAGGACATTCTGATTTGTAGGACATCCTGATTTAATGTTTAGGACATTCTGATGTGTAGGACATTCTGATTTAATGTTTAGGACATTCTGATTTGTAGGACATTCTGATTTGTAGGACATTCTGATTTAATGTTTAGGACATTCTGATGTGTAGGACATCCTGATTTAATGTTTAGGACATTCTGATGTGTAGGACATTCTCATTTAATGTTTAGGACATTCTGATTTGTAGGACATTCTGATTTGTAGGACATTCTGATTTAATGTTTAGGACATTCTGATGTGTAGGACATCCTGATGTATAGGACATTCTGATTTAATGTGTAGGACATTCTTATTTAATGTTTAGGACATTCTGATTTAATGTGTAGGACATTCTGATTTAATGTTTAGGACATTCTTATTTAATGTTTAGGACATTCTGATTTAATGTGTAGGACATTCTGATTTAATGTTTAGGACATTCTGATTTAATGTGTAGGACATTCTGATTTAATGAGTAGGACATTCTGATTTCATGTGTAGGACATGATATCATGTGTACCACATTCTGATTTAATGTGTAGGACATGATTTAATGTGTAGGTTATTCTGATACCATGTGTAGAAAATTATGATTTAATGTGTAGGACATTCTGAACAATGTGTAGGACATGATAAGAAGAATGATGAATATCTTGTACATTCAATGTTGTGTTTAGCCCAAACATACAAGAGTTGCAGCCACATATAGCACGGGGGTGGCAGTGTATATCTGGTCAAAACTGTCATAGCTGGTAGTGGAATTGAGGATGTGCACTTAATCAATCAATCAATCAAAACCTTTCTTAACTTAACTTCTTTATACTGCTTTAGAAGAATATGCAGTCTCTTCATACAACCAGTTTCTTCCACTCTACTTGATCTAAAAATAGAAGGCCATACTGATACGTTGTGCCTAGCGACATGTCACAAAACTTAAAAAAACAGGTTATGTGTAGTCGTATTGTAGGTTCCCTCCTCCACCATACTTGACTTTCTCCCCCTCGCCATACTTAATGTTCTCCAATCCATCATACGACTTTCTCCCCTCCACCATACTTGACCTTCTCCCTTCCACCATACTTGACTTTCTCCCCCTCGCCATACTTAATGTCTCCACTCCATCATACGACTTTCTCCCCTCCACCATACTTGACCTTCTCCCTTCCACCATACTTGACTTTCTCCCCCTCGCCATACTTAATGTCTCCACTCCATCATACGACCTTCTCCCTTCCACCATACTTGACTTTCTCCCCCTCGCCATACTTAATGTCTCCACTCCATCATACGACTTTCTCCCCTCCACCATACTTGACCTTCTCCCTTCCACCATACTTGACTTTCTCCCCCTCGCCATACTTAATGTCTCCACTCCATCATACGACTTTCTCCCCTCCACCATACTTGACCTTCTCCCTTCCACCATACTTGACTTTCTCCCCCTCGCCATACTTAATGTCTCCACTCCATCATACGACTTTCTCCCCTCCACCATACTTGACCTTCTCCCTTCCACCATACTTGACTTTCTCCCCCTCGCCATACTTAATGTCTCCACTCCATCATACGACTTTCTCCCCCTCGCCATACTTAATGTCTCCACTCCATCATACGACTTTCTCCCCTCCACCATACTTGACCTTCTCCCTTCCACCATACTTGACTTTCTCCCCCTCGCCATACTTAATGTCTCCACTCCATCATACGACTTTCTCCCCTCCACCATACTTGACCTTCTCCCTTCCACCATACTTGACTTTCTCCCCCTCGCCATACTTAATGTCTCCACTCCATCATACGACCTTCTCCCTTCCACCATACTTGACTTTCTCCCCCTCGCCATACTTAATGTCTCCACTCCATCATACGACTTTCTCCCCTCCACCATACTTGACCTTCTCCCTTCCACCATACTTGACTTTCTCCCCCTCGCCATACTTAATGTCTCCACTCCATCATACGACTTTCTCCCCCCTCCTCACACTTGACTCTCTTTCTTAAATTTCTCCCCTCCACCATAGTTAATGTTCTCCCTCTCCCCATATTTGACTTTTCCTTCCTCTCTGTACTTGACCTGTCCCTCCCCTTACTTGACTTTCTCCCATCCATCATACTTGACTTTCTTTTATCTAACCCACTTGACAGTGAACACATAGATGCTTACAGCTCCACCAACCCACTTGACAGTGAACACATATGCTTACAGCTCCACCAACCCACTTGACAGTGAACACATATGCTTACAGCTCCAACCCACAGCACATTGTTATGATGATCTGTTTTGTGCGTACGGTAAGACGGCTCAAAGATGGAAAGGTGGGGGCAAGCAGGTGTGAGTGACAAGCCAGGAAGGTGAAGGCCTTTCAGACATTCTGGTGATATTCTACCTAACATCCCAGACCAACCAAAACTTGCGGAGAGTGCAGTAGTTTCCAGGTTAGGAAGAAAACTAGAAAAATGACAAACCCAAATAAATATAAGCGATAGAAGAGAGGACAATTTCTTTTCTTCAGGGACCAAGTTACAAAAAAGAAGAAAAGGCTAAAGATATCACTAAACCACTTTTCTATTTATAGAACAATCTAAATTACAAATGTGTGCTTTCTGATTGATCAGCCTTTTTATAGATTATGGTTTTCCCCACTCCTTGTTTCTCAGATCCACACGTCGGATTTTCCCACTGACAGTTTTGGGGAGATCTTCCACGAACTCAATCTGGGGAAGGTGTTAAATGAGGACATGTCACACCAGCAAATCTCACATGCGATTTATAGATTTAAACTTAGAAGGGGAATTTGTAACAAAATAATTGTGTAGGACAGAGCTCAGAGCAGACGTTAGAGACGAGGACAATGTAGAGAACACAGCACAGGGCATACGTTAGAGAGACGAGGACAATGTAGAGGACAGAGCTCAGAGCAGACGTTAGAGAGACGAGGACAATTTAGAGAACACAGCTCAGGGCAGACGTTAGAGAGACGAGGACAATTTAGAGAGAACTGGAACAAATTGCTTAGGACAGAAAAACTCGGCGTGTGATTGTTGAAGATACTTCACAGGGAGCTGACAGATTCTAATGATGAAGGAAAAATGCTGGGTTAAAATGATATTCTCTTTCTGTGCTCATTTCCATTTAGACTCTCTGGGTGATGCCTTGACCAGCATGTGCTGATGTCATGTTTGTAAGGCTACAGTAACTTAGACTGGTGGTACCTGTTTGTTAGGCTACAGAAACTTAGGCTGGTAGTACCTGTTTGTAAGGCTACAGTAACTTAGACTGGTAGTACCTGTTGTTTGTAAGGCTACAATAACTTAGACTGGTAGTACCTGTTGTTTGTTAGGCTACAGTAACTTAGGCTGGTGGTACCTGTTGTTTGTTAGGCTACAGTAACTTAGGCTGGTAGTACCTGTTGCTTGTGAGGCTACAGTAACTTAGACTGGTAGTACCTGTTGTTTGTAAGGCTACAATAACTTAGACTGGTAGTACCTGTTGTTTGTAAGGCTACAATAACTTAGGCTGGTAGTACCTGTTATTTGTGAGGCTACAGTAACTTAGGCTGGTAGTACCTGTTGTTTGTGAGGCTACAGTAACTTAGGCTGGTGGTACCAGTTTGTAAGGCTACAGAAACTTAGGCTGGTGGTACCTGTTTGTAAGGCTACAGTAACTTAGGCTGGTGGTACCTGTTGTTTGTTAGGCTACAGAAACTTAGACTGGTGGTACCTGTTTGTTTGTTAGGCTACAGTAACTTAGGCTGGTGGTACCTGTTTGTAAGGCTACAATAACTTAGACTGGTGGTATCTGTTGTTTGTTAGGCTACAGTAACTTAGACTGGTAGTACTTGATGTTTTTAAGGCCACAGTAACTTAGGCTGGTGGTACCTGTTTGTAAGGCTATAATAACTTAGGCTGGTGTTACCTGTTGTTTGTTAGGCTACAGTAACTTAGGCTGGTGGTACCTGTTGTTTGTTAGGCTACAGTAACTTAGGCTGGTGGTACCTGTTGTTTGTTAGGCTACAGTAACTTAGACTGGTGGTACCTGTTTGTAAGGCTACAGTAACTTAGACTGGTAGTACTTGTTGTTTGTTAGGCTACAGTAACTTAGACTGGTAGTACTTGTTGTTTGTTAGGCTACATTAACTTAGGCTGGTGCTACCTGTTTCTTAGGCTACAGTAACTTAAGCTGGTAGTACTTGTTGTTTGTTAGGCTACAGTAACTTAGACTGGTGCTACCTGTTTGTTAGGCTACAGTAACTTAAGCTGGTAGTACTTGTTGTTTGTTAGGCTACAGTAACTTAAGCTGGGGGTACCTGTTTGTTAGGCTACAGTAACTTAAGCTGGGGGTACCTGTTTGTTAGGCTACAGTAACTTAAGCTGGTGGTACCTGTTTGTTAGGCTACATTAACTTAGACTGGTGCTACCTGTTTGTTAGGCTACAGTAACTTAAGCTGGTAGTACTTGTTGTTTGTTAGGCTACAGTAACTTAGACTGGTGCTACCTGTTTGTTAGGCTACAGTAACTTAAGCTGGGGGTACCTGTTTGTTAGGCTACAGTAACTTAGACTGGTGGTACCTATTTGTAAGGCTACAGTAACTTAGACTGGTAGTACTTGTTGTTTGTTAGGCTACAGTAACTTAGACTGGTAGTACTTGTTGTTTGTTAGGCTACATTAACTTAGGCTGGTGCTACCTGTTTGTTAGGCTACAGTAACTTAAGCTGGTAGTACTTGTTGTTTGTTAGGCTACAGTAACTTAGACTGGTGCTACCTGTTTGTTAGGCTACAGTAACTTAAGCTGGTAGTACTTGTTGTTTGTTAGGCTACAGTAACTTAAGCTGGGGGTACCTGTTTGTTAGGCTACAGTAACTTAAGCTGGGGGTACCTGTTTGTTAGGCTACAGTAACTTAAGCTGGTGGTACCTGTTTGTTAGGCTACATTAACTTAGACTGGTGCTACCTGTTTGTTAGGCTACAGTAACTTAAGCTGGTAGTACTTGTTGTTTGTTAGGCTACAGTAACTTAGACTGGTGCTACCTGTTTGTTAGGCTACAGTAACTTAAGCTGGGGGTACCTGTTTGTAAGGCTACAGTAACTTAGACTGGTAGTACCTGTTGTTTATTAGGCTACAGTAACTTAGGCTGATGGAATCTGTTTGTTAGGCTACATTAACTTCGGCTGTTGGTACCTGTTTGTTAGGCTACAGAAACTTAGGCTGGTGATACTTATTTGTAAGGCTACAGTAACTTAGGCTAGTGGTACCTGTTTGTAAGGCTACAGTAACTTAGACTGGTGGTACCTGTTGTTTGTTAGGCTACAGAAACTTAGACTGGTGGTACCTGTTGTTTGTTAGGCTACAGTAACTTAGGCTGGTGGTAAGTGTTTGTAAGGCTACAGTAACTTTGACTGGTGGTACCTGTTTGTAAGGCTACAGTAACTTAGACTGGTAGTACCTGATGTTTGTTAGGCTACAGAAACTTAGGCTGGTGGTACCTGTTTGTTAGGCTACAGAAACTTAGGCTGGTGGTACCTGTTTGTAAGGCTATAATAACTTAGGCTGGTGTTACCTGTTGTTTGTTAGGCTACAGTAACTTAGGCTGGTGGTACCTGTTGTTTGTTAGGCTACAGTAACTTAGGCTGGTGGTACCTGTTTGTAAGGCTACAGTAACTTAGACTGGTAGTACTTGTTGTTTGCTGGGCTACAGTAACTTAGGCTGGTGGTACCTGTTTGTAAGGCTACAGTAACTTAGACTGGTAGTACTTGTTGTTTGTTAGGCTACAGTAACTTAGGCTGGTGGTAAGTGTTTGTAAGTCTACAGTAACTTTGACTGGTGGTACCTGTTTGTTTGTTAGGCTACAGTAACTTAGGCTGGTGGTACCTGTTTGTAAGGCTACAATAACTTAGACTGGTGGTATCTGTTGTTTGTTAGGCTACAGTAACTTAGACTGGTAGTACTTGATGTTTTTAAGGCCACAGTAACTTAGGCTGGTGGTACCTGTTTGTAAGGCTATAATAACTTAGGCTGGTGTTACCTGTTGTTTGTTAGGCTACAGTAACTTAGGCTGGTGGTACCTGTTGTTTGTTAGGCTACAGTAACTTAGGCTGGTGGTACCTGTTGTTTGTTAGGCTACAGTAACTTAGACTGGTGGTACCTGTTTGTAAGGCTACAGTAACTTAGACTGGTAGTACTTGTTGTTTGTTAGGCTACAGTAACTTAGACTGGTAGTACTTGTTGTTTGTTAGGCTACATTAACTTAGGCTGGTGCTACCTGTTTGTTAGGCTACAGTAACTTAAGCTGGTAGTACTTGTTGTTTGTTAGGCTACAGTAACTTAGACTGGTGCTACCTGTTTGTTAGGCTACAGTAACTTAAGCTGGTAGTACTTGTTGTTTGTTAGGCTACAGTAACTTAAGCTGGGGGTACCTGTTTGTTAGGCTACAGTAACTTAAGCTGGGGGTACCTGTTTGTTAGGCTACAGTAACTTAAGCTGGTGGTACCTGTTTGTTAGGCTACATTAACTTAGACTGGTGCTACCTGTTTGTTAGGCTACAGTAACTTAAGCTGGTAGTACTTGTTGTTTGTTAGGCTACAGTAACTTAGACTGGTGCTACCTGTTTGTTAGGCTACAGTAACTTAAGCTGGGGGTACCTGTTTGTTAGGCTACAGTAACTTAAGCTGGGGGTACCTGTTTGTTAGGCTACAGTAACTTAGGCTGGGGCTACGGTCTGGAGTTCTGGCCGGTAATGTTTTCCTCCTTGTTCCGATTTCTTTGCTCTCCAAACCATTTGAAGGCAACCAATAGCTCGAGGTGTGTCCCTTCGAGGTGTGTCCCTTCGAGGTGTGTCCCTTCGAGGTGTGTCCCTTCGAGGTGTGTCCCTTCGAGGTATGTCCCTTCAAGGTGTGTCCCTTCGAGGTGTGTCTCTTCAAGGTGTGTCCCTTTGATGTGTGTCCTTCGAGGTGTGTCCCTTCGAGGTGTGTCCCTTCGATGTGTGTCCCTTTGATGTGTGTCCTTCAAGGTGTGTCCCTTCGATGTGTGTCCTTCGAGGTGTGTCCCTTCGAGGTGCGTCCCTTCGATGTATAGAAATTGACATTCTTCCTGTCTGGCGAGTCTTCCTAGGCAGAGCACGAGATCTAGAACCCTTTGTTCCACTCTGTATTACATCATGAAAAAAAATGCACCATGTGTATCTGCTCTTTCATCAGGTGTATCCGCTCTCTCATCAGGTGTATCCGCTCTATCGTCAGTTGTATCCTCTGTCTTGTTGAGTGTATCCGCTCTCTCATCAGGTGTATCCTCTCTCTCGTCAAGTGTATCCTCTCTCGTCAAGTGTATCCGCTTTCTCATCAGGTGTATCCTCTCTCTCGTCAGGTGTATCCTCTCTCGTCAAGTGTATCCGGTTTCTCATCAGGTGTATCCTCTCTCTCATCAGGTGTATCCTCTCTCATCAGGTGTATCCTCTCTATCGTCAGGTGTATCCTCTCTCGTCAAGTGTATCCGCTTTCTCATCAGGTGTATCCTCTCTCTCATCAAGTGTATCCTCTCTCGTCAAGTGTATCCACTTTCTCATCAGGTGTATCCTCTCTCTCGTCAGGTGTATCCTCTCTCTCATCAGGTGTATCCTCTCTCGTCAAGTGTATCCACTTTCTCATCAGGTGTATCCACTCTCTCGTCAGGTGTATCCTCTCTCTCATCAGGTGTATCCTCTCTCGTCAGGTGTATCCTCTCTCATCAGGTGTATCCGCTCTCTCATCAGGTGTATCCTCTCTCTCATCGAGTGTATTCACTCTCTCGTCAGGTGTATCCGCTCTCTCGCTAAGCGTATTCACTGTAGTTTGGAATTTCCAAGCCTTTGATTGTCCTCAACCTTCCTGCAAGGTAATAGGTTGCCTTTTCTGTTAGAAGATACTGCTCTTAGATGTCCTGCCCTCTCAGATTCACCAACTCCATCTGTCTAGACATGTAGATTCTCCCAGTTTTAGATGGACTGTCTTCCTGGACTCTTGCACACCACCTGCTCAGCTAAGTGCAGCTTACAGAAGGATCCCCCTGGTCATACTGTAACAAATTCTTCACAGCAAATTAAATAACATATGTACCCTAATATCTTCTTCTTCGTTCGTTCCGAAAATTACGCTACCAAACCCTGGTAAGGCTCTGTAAGTAGCAGAATGTTGACCAGAGAACGGAATGTGTACGTAGTTTACATCTTGACTACAATATTTGTACCTTTCGATCCAACACATCTGCCTTTAGCAAGTATTTTTCAGTATAGAGTTAACCTTCCCTCATTGATCCCTTCTCCTTAGCCAGTCTGCCCTGGTTAACCTTCCCTCATTGATCCCTTCTCCTTAGCCAGTCTGCCCTGGTTAACCTTCCCTCATTGGTCCCTTCTACTTAGCCAGTCTGCCCTAGTTAATCTTCCCTCATTGATCCCTTCTACTTAGCCAGTCTGCCCTGGTTAACCTTCCCTCATTGATCCCTTCTACTTAGCCAGTCTGTCCTGGTTAACCTTCCCTCATTGATCCCTTCGCCTTAGCCAGTCTGCCCTGGTTAACCTTCCCTCATTGATCCCTTTGCCTTAGCCAGTCTGCCCTGGTTAACCTTCCCTCAATGATGCCTTCTCCTTAGCCAGTCTGCCCTGCTGTAGCCTGTTATCCAGGATCACCGCGTGGAGGTGTAGGGTCTTGGTAGCTCCGGTTCGCAGGCTCTGACGCTAGCAGTCAGTTATCGGGCACTGACCCCTACACTAGCAGTCAGTTGTGGTTCACTGACCCTGATCTCCTTTGATCTCCTCTCTCTCCTGTTTTCTCCAGCTGTTTCAGTTATTGTCACGTACCTTGTCAGGGATTTGTAGTTGGCATTACCCACCCACTGGTCATATATTACAAAGTGGGCAACAGACACATCTGGTGGGGACTTCCTGTGACAGTCACATATGAATCGACTATACCTTTGTGGGGGACAATGATGAGAAGGTTGTAGGTGGATGAGTAGGGTGGAGCAGCTGGTTGGATGAGTAGGGTGGAGCAGCTGGTTGGATGAGTAGGGTGGAGCAACTGGTTGGATGAGTAGGGTGGAGCAGCTGGTTGGATGAGAAGGGTGGAGCAGCTGGTTGGATGAGTAGGGTGGAGCAGCTGGTTGGATGAAAAGGGTGGGTTAAAAGTCAAAGAAAAAGTGCACTGGGGATGTGATGGAGTGTAGTTTTAACAAATAACTTTCATAATTATTCCAGAAAACATTAGAGACTTCAGTTATCTATCAGAAAGTGTGACAGGACAAGTTATCTATCAGAAAGTGTGACAGGACAATGTAACAGTTCCCGCCACAGCAGAGAGTTTAGGACAGGGGTGATGTGGTTGCTGATAACAAATGTACCTGAATGCGTGTTAAGGTCACTCACCGCCTCAACAAAGGAGAACAGAGTTGGGGCAAAGAATGTGGACAGGTAGGAGCTGACCACTGGCCTTCCGATTTGGGTAGGGAGAGAATGATTGACAGACAGATTGGCAGCGGGGCTTGCTGCGAGAGAATGAGTGACCGGTGTGCAAAGTGTTTCGTTCCAATAAGACTGAATAGAGCCATCCCCTGAGATCCATTGGTCAAGCTCTGACTTTGCTTGAGTGTATATAACTCGAGACAAAGTTTAGCTCAGGAGGCTGGATGAAGAGGAAGGATAGAGAGCGAGAGAGAGAGAGAGAGAGACTGAATTTAGATAGTCTGTTTAGCTCACCGACTTAGATAGAGGAGCGATTGATAGACTGTTGTACAAATGTTAGTGATAGAACAGGATCGCTCAAGTAGGTGTGTGTGTTTTGTATTTAGTGATAATCTGAACGTTGTGTTGTAAGCAGGACACAATGTGAACGAGGTATGTCCAGATCGCCCGCGTGGATTTGAGTGAGGAAGAGTATTTGATAAGGTGTGTTGAGGACGCAGATAAGGTGAGGTGTGTGTGATGTAATTACAAGGCAATAGAACTGGGTTTAGATAGTTGGGATCAATAGCTTAATGCTTAAAATTTCAGCTTTATTTAATATTTATATTAACTTATATATAACATAGGAATAATTAGTTAAGATGATATATATTATATTGTGTTTGTAATTCCACTAAACATTTTTATGATGAGTATGATATAATAAATATGTCACCTGCTGTGTGATATGTCATTTACTGAGTATGGTCATGATGATGTGGATGAGTGTGAGAATGTTCTGAGTTAGAATAACGGCCAGGGCAAACAGTGAGGTCTGTTACAACAAGTTATCTATCAGAAAGTGTGTGACAGGACAAGGCATCTATCAGAAAGTGTGACAGGACAAGGCATCTATCAGAAAGTGTGACAGGACAAGTTATCTATCAGAAAGTGTGTGACAGGACAAGGCATCTATCAGAAAGTGTGACAGGACAAGGCATCTATCAGAAAGTGTGACAGGACAAGGCATCTATCAGAAAGTGTGTGACAGGACAAGGCATCTATCAGAAAGTGTGACAGGACAAGGCATCTATCAGAAAGTGTGACAGGACAAGGTATCTATCAGAAAGTGTGACAGGACAAGGCATCTATCAGAAAGTGTGACAGGACAAGGTATCTATCAGAAAGTGTGACAGGACAAGGCATCTATCAGAAAGTGTGACAGGACAAGGCATCTATCAGAAAGTGTGACAGGACAAGGCATCTATCAGAAAGTGTGACAGGACAAGTTATCTATCAGAAAGTGTGTGACAGGACAAGGTATCTATCAGAAAGTGTGACAGGACAAGGTATCTATCAGAAAGTGTGACAGGACAAGGTATCTATCAGAAAGTGTGACAGGACAAGGTATCTATCAGAAAGTGTGTGACAGGACAAGGTATCTATCAGAAAGTGTGACACGACAGAGACATCAGTTGATGAGTGTCCTTATTAATTGTATAGTGAAGAGAGTGACTCAACTATACCTTTCTCGGATACTTGTACGGGGCAGTGACATCTTTCACGTGTTTCTGTAGTTCCTGTCTCAGTTTCTCATGGTCCACATGCTTGTAGTCCTCGGTCAGCGTCACAAACGCTTTCACCACCTGCTCACAATAAGGGAGGCCAAACAATTAGGTCGTCTTCTTCCTTCAGTCCTTCCTACTCTAAGATACGATGTTCTGCATTTCTTCTCCGTCATCGGCGGTCGTCCTGAACAGGATGTTGTGTCATAGTTGACAGCGAGGCTCAGATAGCTGTGCCCTATACATTTTTAGGCAGCGCATTTGCCTTCAACTGCAATCCATCCTTTTTATTTTAGCCAGACTACACTAGTGCAGCCTGTTACCAGGGCCGCCACTTGGAGACAGAATAGGGTTTTGGTCAATTCTCGTACAATGACTCCAGGACCGCCACTTGGAGACAGAATAGGGTTTTGGTCAATTCTCGTACAATGACTCCAGGGCCGCCGCTTGGAGACAGAATAGGGTTTTGGTCAATTCTCATACAATGACTCCAGGACCGCCACTTGGATACAGAATAGGGTTTTGGTCAATTCTCGTACAATGACTCCGGGGCCGCCACTTGGAGACAGAATAGGGTTTTGGTCAATTCTCGTACAATGACTACAGGGCCGCCACTTGGAGACAGAATAGGGTTTTGGTCAATTCTCGTACAATGACTAGAGGGCCGCCACTTGGAGACAGAATAGGGTTTTGGTCAATTCTCGTACAATGACCCCAGGGCCGCCACTTGGAGACAGAATAGGGTTTTGGTCAATTCTCGTACAATGACTCCAGGACCGCCACTTGGAGACAGGGTCTTTGTCAACTCTCGTACAATGACAGTGATGCAAGTAGCCAATTGTAAGTCGCTGGCTTCTGTCAGCTCACTCGCTGAACTGCATCTTCGACCCCCGAGGTGCATCTGGCAGATGGCCTATGATGTCTGTCTTTGCGCCTGCCACAACCGCTACAGCCCACAACATCCAATTTCTCCTGTCCCAACCGCTACAGCCCACAACATCCAATTTGGCTTCTGCTTCTAAGTAATAGCCCTGGACACAGACTGCATCTGTGCAGCCTGGCTGAAGGAATAGGGATAGAAAAGGGACAGAAAACCTGGTCTTAAAACTGCCGTGCTGAAACCGGAGGAGAATAGTTTGTCAAATGTTAGTCAATAATCAAAGAAAACATTGTAATGCATTTAGACAAGTTTCATCTAATCAGAAAGTCCACATGGGTTTATTAGAGGGAGATCATGTTTAACAAATCTATTAGAATTCACGGAGGGGGTTACTAAAATGATAACTAAAGGAGAGCCAGTGGATGTTACTTATCTTAGGCTTAGCCCAACTCTTTTGCAAGTTGGTAGTAGCCGGGTGCATTTCTCTGCTAAGTGGGCTAGGCTCGAGCAGTGCTATGTCTTTTGGTTTTGTGCTGGTCGCATCTCGGTTTCCAGTCGGTTCTGTCTCGGGCACGGGTTGTCCCGTGGATGGCTAACTTCTATCTCGAGCACGGGCTGTCCAGTGGATGGCTAACTTGAGTTGTCTAGTGGATGACTAACTTCTGTCTCAGGCACAGGTTGTCCAGTGGATGGCTAACTTGTGTCTCGGGCACGGGTTGTCCAGTGGATGGCTAACTTCTGTCTCGGGCACGGGTTGTCCAGTGGATGGCTAATTTGAGTTGTCTAGTGGATGACTAACTTCTATCTCAGGCACGGGTTGACCAGTGAATGGCTAACTTGTGTCTCAGGCACGGGTTGTCCAGTGAATGGCTAACTTGTGTCTCAGGCACGGGTTGCCCAGTTGATGGCTAACTTGTAAGTTTAGGATCGCCAGTGTTGTGCAGCTCGAGCGAATCTTGCCATCTAGTGGGGGTGGGGGCTGGTGTGTGCCAGGTGGTATTTTTTGCAGCGCGGGTACCACAGGGTGGTTGCTGTGCTCCAGCATTCATCTTTCCTTCTGACTACATGGCCAGTCCAGCGGTGCTTGGAGTTGTTGGCATCATGTATGGCATCCTTGATGTGCGACAATGTCCGGATGTTGTTGTGTAAGTCCATCTGGCGCTGTTCCCCAAGTGACAGGCCCACGAGACGGCGCTCAAGCGAGGCATGTGTTGTCGTTAGCTGGTTCTCAATGGCTTTAGTCAGATACCAGGTTTCACATCCATAGCATAGCGCTGGTAGGACCACTGAGTGGAATATGTCTGCTGGCAGTCTCGTGTCTCTTGTGGCGTCTGTTACCATCTTTATGGAGTTGAAGGCGGCCTAGCCTGCTCGTCGGCTCCTGGCAATCTCAAACATCAGGTTATTTTCCACGTTGAGTAAGCGACTGAGGTAGATGTATTCGTTGACATTCTCCAGTGGTGTATCGTTCAGGGACACAGGGTTGGGCTCTGCAAAAAAGCGTGCCACAAAATCTGGAAAGATATTGTGGGAGGAACAGATGTTGAACAGGAGTGGGAGAGTTTTAAAACAGTTCTAGAAACGCTAAAAGAGGAATGTGTTCCATGTAGGGAGGTAAACCCCAAGCGTAAAAAGTGGATAACTAGATTTGTAGTGAAATGTAGAAGAGCTAAAAATAAAGCACGGAAAAAATATATAGAGGCAGGTAAATCAAAAGAAACATATTTAAAATATTTGGACAAGCAGAACATATCTCTGAAAGTGAATAAAACACCAAAAATGGCCTAAAAAAAACACAACCTGCTCTCAGGATCAAGACTGATAGTAAATGCTTCTTCTCTATGTTAGAAATAAACAAAGAACGAAAGACAAAGTAGGCCCTCTCATAGACAGTACAGGGAAAATAATAAGTGAGAATAGGGAGGCAGTTAATCTACTCAATCAGTACTTTGGCACAGTCTACACAAAAGAAGACTACTCCAAGATCCCAGAGCCTATAGATATTTTCCAAAGAGACAAGGATACAGCGGGATTAAGATCAATCTGTATTACAGAGGAAATGGTTTTTAAAAAATTGGAGGGGTTGAAAGTGAATAAATGTCCAGGTCCAAATGGTATTCATCCAAAATTGCTGTTTGAAATTAGAGACCAACTAGCAAAACCATTGGCTATATTATGTTCTCAATCACTTGCAAAAGGGATTGTTCCACAGGATTGGAAAGATGCAGGAGTGATCCCCTTATTCAAAAATGTCTAAAAATCAGATCCAGCAAATTATAGACCCGTGAGTTTAGCGGGCATAGTCTGTAAATTGTTAGAATCAATAATCAAAGAAAACATTGTAATGCATTTAGACAAGTTTAATCTAATCAGAAATAGTCAGCATGGGTTTACTAGAGGGAGATCATGCTTAACAAATCTATTAGAATTCATGGAGGAGGTTACAAAAATGATAGATAAAGGCGAGCCAATGGACATTATTTCTCTAGATTTTGCAAAGGCATTTGATAGAGTACCTCATCAAAGATTATTTAGAAAGTTAAAATCACATGGAATAGGTGGGGAAGTTGCCAAATGGATTGAAAATTGGTTAACTGGAAGAAGGCAGAGGGTGGGCATAAATAAGGAGTACTCTGAGTGGTGTGAAGTGAAAAGTGGTGTGCCACAGGGCTCGGTTTTGGGACCAATTTTGTTCTTGATATATATAAATGATTTGGACATTGATATGGGATCCATGATTGCAAAACTTGATGATGACACAAAACTATGCAGTAGTGTCTCATCTAAAGCAGAAGTGAATATATTGAGTTCGGATTTAGATAAAATTCGAGAATGGTCTGTAAGCTGGCAAATGGGAGTTTAATGTAGATAAATGTACAGTCATCCACATGGGTAGATCAAATTGGGAACATAATTACAGAATGGGAGAAAACAATATTAGAAAGATAGATAAGGAAAGGGACCTAGGGGTTATAATAGATCATACAGGAAAGGTGAGTGAGCAAGTTAAGGTAGCAGTGAAAAAGGCAAATGCAATGTTAGGTATGATAACAAGAAATTTTAAACATTGGAGCAAGGAAATGATAGTCAAACTGTATAAAGCATTAGTTAGATCTAGATTGGAGAACTGTGTACAGGTGTGGAGTCCTTATCATAGAGGGGATATAAACATGCTGGAAAGAATATAAAAAAGAGCGACAAAGCTGATAGTGGGATTCCAGAATTACAGTAATGAGGAAAAACTCAGAAAAACCGACCTACAGTGTCTAGAAAAGAGAAGAATTCGAGGTGATTTAATACAGGTTTCTAAGATGATCAGAGGAACGGGAAAATTAGCCTATAACAAGTTTTACAAAATACAACCACCTACAAGAACAAGTGGACATAGCTACAAATTAACTAAAGAGAGGTCAGTATTAGATATTATTAAATATTTGTTTAGTCAGAGTAGTGAATGCTTGGAATGCATTGCCACATGAAGTAGTGGAGGCAGGGACAATTAATGCACTTAAGAATAGATTGGATGCGCATAGCTATTAGAGCAAGGAAATATAAATGCCATTGGTTGTATACAGACTCTGCAGAGTCTTCTAAACCAGTATAAAGATGTTAAGTTTAAGTTTACTCGGATGCGCATAGCTTTTGTTTTTTCTATATTTATGGCAATGCCGACTTTCTTGGCCTCTGCTTTCAGTGATGCTAGCATCTGTGTCTGCAAATCTCAGACGGTTGAGTAGTCGCCCGTTAATGTCGATGCCATATTAGCTCCAGACGCAATGTCTCATCGTTGACTTCAGACATGCAGAGAAAAGGTTGGAAAATGGTTGCATACAGTCTCTGCAGAGTCTTCTAAACCAGTATAAAGAAGTTCAGTAAAGTTATGTTATTGCTCTTGTTATGGCGTTGTTTCCTATTGTTGTATTGCTCTTGTTATGGCTTGATCAAGTAAAATATGTATGAGAAAATAATGAGTACAGGAGGGAAAGGCCATGGCAGACATTGCTGTTGATGATGAAGTGTTAGGGTAGAGGTCTCTGTGTTTCATGTGGCCAGTTCCATTCCACACTGCCTTTCCTTACCTCACATCTGTGTCGGCTGGAGTTCCAGGTTCAAGCCTGCTATCTTTGCTGTAAGGAGCAAGTGCACTACCACTCATCAGACAGGAGTGTTGGCTGATAATCAGAGCGTATGAGTGGAGAGTGCCCCTCCACTTTGCTAATCAGAGCGTATGAGTGGAGAGTGCCCCTCCACTTTGCTAATCAGAGCGTATGAGTGGAGAGTGCCCCTCCACTTTGCTAATCAGAGCATATGAGTGGAGAGTGCCCCTCCACTTTGCTAATCAGAGCGTATGAGTGGAGAGTGCCCCTCCACTTTGCTAATCAGAGCGTATGAGTGGAGAGTGCCCCTCCACTTTGCTAATCAGAGCGTATGAGTGGAGAGTGCCCCTCCACTTTGCTAATCAGAGCGTATGAGTGGAGAGTGCCCCTCCACTTTGCTAATCAGACAGGAGTGTAGTTTGTTTGCTGACTTTGACACAGACCATTAAAACAGTTGGCCAGCTCTGCCCTTACCTTACCTACATTAGCAGCACTCACCTCTCCTCTAACATCATGTGGGCTGCTGACAACCGCTGACTCCAGCACCGCTGGGTGCTCCAACAATGCACTCTCAACTTCAAAGGGGCCGATTCGATACCTAAACAATTCAAGATGCTCTCAATGTTCATTCTCATCAAGACAGAATCTCTGCACGCGACCATCAAGACAATCTCTGCACGCGACCACCAAGACAGAATCTCTGCACACGACCATCAAGACAGAATCTCTGCACGCGACCACCAAGACAATCTCTGCACGTGACCACCAAAACAGAATCTCTGCACGCGACCACCAAGACAATCTCTGCACGCAACCACCAAGACAGAATCTCTGCACGCGACCATCAAGACAATCTCTGCACGCGACCACCAAGACAGAATCTCTGCACGCGACCACCAAGACAATCTCTGCACGCGACCATCAAGACAATCTCTGCACGCGACCACCAAGACAGAATCTCTGCAAGCGGCCACCAAGACAATCTCTGCACGCGACCACCAAGACAGAATCTCTGCACGCGACCACCAAGACAGAATCTCTGCACGCGACCACCAAGACAATCTCTGCACGCGACCACCAAGACAGAATCTCTGCACGCGACCATCAAGACAGAATCTCTGCACGCGGCCACCAAGACAATCTCTGCACGCGACCACCAAGACAATCTCTGCACGCGACCACCAAGACAATCTCTGCACGCGACCACCAAGACAGAATCTCTGCACGCGACCACCAAGACAGAATCTCTGCACGCTGCCATCAAGACAGAATCTCTGCACGCGGCCATCAAGACAGAATCTCTGCACGCGGCCATCAAGACAGAATCTCTGCACGCGGCCATCAAGACAGAATCTCTGCACGCGACCACCAAGACAGAATCTCTGCACACGACCATCAAGACAGAATCTCTGCACACGACCATCAAGACAGAATCTCTGCACACGACCATCAAGACAGAATCTCTGCACACGACCATCAAGACAGAATCTCTGCACGCGACCACCAAGACAATCTCTGCACGCGACCACCAAGACAGAATCTCTGCACGCGACCACCAAGACAATCTCTGCACGCGACCACCAAGACAGAATCTCTGCACGCGACCACCAAGACAATCTCTGCACGCGACCACCAAGACAGAATCTCTGCACGCGACCACCAAGACAGAATCTCTGCACGCGACCACCAAGACAGAATCTCTGCACGCTGCCATCAAGACAGAATCTCTGCACGCGGCCATCAAGACAGAATCTCTGCACGCGACCACCAAGACAGAATCTCTGCATGCGGCCACCAAGACAGAATCTCTGCACACGACCATCAAGACAGAATCTCTGCACACGACCATCAAGACAGAATCTCTGCACACTACCATCAAGACAGAATCTCTGCACGCGACCATCAAGAACGAATCTCTGCACGCGACCACCAAGACAGAATCTCTGCACACGACCATCAAGACAGAATCTCTGCACACGACCATCAAGACAGAATCTCTGCACGTGACCACCAAGACAATCTCTGCACGCGACCACCAAGACAGAATCTCTGCACGCGACCATCAAGACAATCTCTGCACGCGACCACCAAGACAGAATCTCTGCACACGACCATCAAGACAGAATCTCTGCACACGACCATCAAGACAGAATCTCTGCACGTGACCACCAAGACAATCTCTGCACGCGACCACCAAGACAGAATCTCTGCACGCGACCACCAAGACAATCTCTGCACGCGACCACCAAGACAGAATCTCTGCACGCGACCACCAAGACAATCTCTGCACGCGACCACCAAGACAGAATCTCTGCACGCGACCACCAAGACAATCTCTGCACGCGACCATCAAGACAATCTCTGCACGCGACCACCAAGACAGAATCTCTGCACGCGGCCACCAAGACAATCTCTGCACGCGACCACCAAGACAGAATCTCTGCACGCGGCCACCAAGACAATCTCTGCAAGCGACCACCAAGACAGAATCTCTGCACGTGACCACCAAGACAATCTCTGCACGCGACCACCAAGACAGAATCTCTGCACGCGACCACCAAGACAGAATCTCTGCACGCGACCACCAAGACAATCTCTGCACGCGACCACCAAGACAGAATCTCTGCACGCGACCACCAAGACAGAATCTCTGCACGCGACCACCAAGACAGAATCTCTGCACGCTGCCATCAAGACAGAATCTCTGCACGCGGCCATCAAGACAGAATCTCTGCACGCGACCACCAAGACAGAATCTCTGCACGCGGCCACCAAGACAGAATCTCTGCACACGACCATCAAGACAGAATCTCTGCACACGACCATCAAGACAGAATCTCTGCACGCGACCATCAAGAACGAATCTCTGCACGCGACCACCAAGACAGAATCTCTGCACACGACCATCAAGACAGAATCTCTGCACACGACCATCAAGACAGAATCTCTGCACGCGACCACCAAGACAATCTCTGCACGCGACCACCAAGACAGAATCTCTGCACGCGGCCATCAAGACAATCTCTGCACGCGACCACCAAGACAGAATCTCTGCACACGACCATCAAGACAGAATCTCTGCACACGACCATCAAGACAGAATCTCTGCACGTGACCACCAAGACAATCTCTGCACGCGACCACCAAGACAGAATCTCTGCACGCGACCACCAAGACAATCTCTGCACGCGACCACCAAGACAGAATCTCTGCACGCGACCACCAAGACAATCTCTGCACGCGACCACCAAGACAGAATCTCTGCACGCGACCACCAAGACAATCTCTGCACGCGACCATCAAGACAATCTCTGCACGCGACCACCAAGACAGAATCTCTGCACGCGGCCACCAAGACAATCTCTGCACGCGACCACCAAGACAGAATCTCTGCACGCGGCCACCAAGACAATCTCTGCACGCGACCACCAAGACAGAATCTCTGCACGTGACCACCAAGACAATCTCTGCACGCGACCATCAAGACAGAATCTCTGCACGCGACATCATTTATTATCTTCATTGCCGGCCCATGTCATATGATTTTCTTTCATTGTTGGCACATGGCATATGATTTTGTTCCAATGTTGGCACATGTCAGAAGATTTTGTTCCATTGTTGGTACATGTGAGAAGATTTTGTTTCATTGCTGTTCACAAAAAACTGATTTACCTAAATGTCAGGTAACATCTGCAGGTGCTCTCTACATAAAACTGATTTATCTAAATGTCAGGTAACATCTGCAGGTGCTCTCTACATAAAACTGATTTATCTAAATGTCAGGTAACATCTGCAGGTGTTCTCTACATAAAAACTGATTTATCTAAAATGTCAGGTAACATCGGCAGGTGTTCTCTATATAAAACTGATCTTTAACGTTGTATTTCTGGCATTATGTCTGTCTCCCTAAATGGGCACTGAGACTCTTGTCTCTACCTCTTTGCTTTTATCACCATGGATTGCATAAGCCATCAACAACCCTCTCCAAGCAGACCTGTCCTGCACCATCAGCAACCCTCCTCAAACAGACTTGTCCTGTCCTATTTTCTCCATTCTCTCTCCATTTGTCTGGTATCACCTATAGGTCCATTCTCTGTGTGTTCTTTAGACTTCCTTTGCCTCTTTTTCCCTGTCGGCTCCGTGACAGAGACTGCTTGGTGATACTGTCTAAGGGCTTTGCAGGGTGTGGCCCATCCAGCATCATCTTCTGTTTAAGATTTCCTGCCTAACCTGTCCTGTTCCTTTTCCCCCTAACCTGTTCCTGCCTAACCTGTCCTGTTCAACCTGTCCTGTTCATGTCCCACCTGTCCTGTCATGTTCCACCTGTCCTGTCCCACCTGTCATGTCTGACCTGTCCTGTTCCACTTGTCCTGTCTCACCTGCCCTGTTCCACCTGTCCTGTCCCTGTATCACCTGTCCTGTCCCACATGTCCTGTTCCTGTCCCTCCTGTCCTGTCCCACTTGTCCTATTCCTGTCCCTCCTACCCTGTCTCACCTTTCCTGTCCCACCTGTCCTGTTCCTGTCCCGTCCCACCTGCCCTATCCGTCTATATCCTGTTTCTGTCCCACCTACCCTGTCTCACCTTTCCTGTCCCACCTGTACTGTTCCTGTCCCACCTGCCCTGTCCCATTTGTCTATGTCCTGTTCCTGCCCCACCTGTCCTGTTCCTGTCCCACCTGCCCTGTCCCATCTGTCTATGTCCTGTTCCTGTTCCACCTGTCCTGTTTCACCTGTCCTGTTCCAATTGTCCTGTCCCACCTGCCCTGTCCCATTTGTCTATGTCCTGCTCCTGTCTCACATGTCCTGTTCTTGTCCCAATTGTCCTGTCCCACCTGTCATGTTACTGTTCCACCTGTCCTGCTCATGTTCCACCTGCCCTGTCCCACCTACCATGTCTCACCTTTCCTGTCCCACCTGCCCTGTCCCATCTGTCTATGTCCTGTTTCTGTCCCACCTGTCCTATTCCTGTCCAATCAGTCCATGTCCTGTCCCATCAGTCCATGTCCTGTTCCATCAGTCCATGTCCTGTCCCACCAGTCCATGTCCTGTCCCATCTGTCATTGTCTTGTCCAACCAGTCCTGTCCCACCCGGTTGTCAAAGAGAAGGGTTGTGCCATCTGTAAAGTATCTTGACTAGAGGGGACATAATAATAACGCTGTACTGGTTAGTGTAGTAATAGTAGAGCACAAGGCTTACAGTTAGGGATGGGACATCAGCAAGAAATGGGACTGGCGACTCCACAGAGCTTACAGTTAGGGACTGGCCACTCCACAGGGCTTACAGTTAGGGATGGGACGTCAGCAAGAAATGGGACTGGCGACTCCACAGAGCTTACAGTTAGGGACTGGCCACTCCACAGGGCTTACAGTTAGGGATGGGACGTCAGCAAGAAATGGGACTGGTGACTCCACAGAGCTTACAGTTAGGGATGGGACGTCAGCAAGAAATGGGACTGGTGACTCCACAGAGCTTACAGTTAGGGATGGGACGTCAGCAAGAAATGGGACTGGCCACTCCACAGGGCTTACAGTTAGGGATGGGACATCAGCAAGAAATGGGACTGGTGACTCCACAGGGCTTACAGTTAGGGACTGACCACTCCACAGGGCTTACAGTTAGGGATGGGACGTCAGCAAGAAATGGGACTGGTGACTCCACAGGGCTTACAGTTAGGGACTGGCCACCCGACTTCATAAACATGCTGTGACCTCGTACAATGAAGTCTTCTACACTCCATCTCAAACAGCAGTGTCTTCAATGGGACCACATTGACAGCTGTTGTTGTTGTTACAAATCCAGCAGCATCTAGGCTCTCGCCTTCAACCCAATGCCATGTAATGGTATCTGCACGTGTTTAACAGCTGTTGACTAGTGCCATACAGAGTGTTCCAAGTATCTGGCCACGGATGAAGAAGAATTTTCCTAAAATTGTTGAGCGCTGAGCACTCAAAGAGATGATGACCAACGGTTTCATACGGGTGTGTACACAGTTGACACTCAGGAGGGTTGTGGTTGGGTTCTGTTCAGGTGTTTGTTTAGTGGGATGTGTTGGGTTCTGTTCAGGTGTTTGTTAAGTGGGATGTGTTGGGTTCTGTTCAGGTGTTTGTTTATGTTTAGTGGGATGTGTTGGGTTCTGTTCAGGTGTTTGTTTATGTTTAGTGGGATGTGTTGGGTTCTGTTCAGGTGTTTGTTTATGTTTAGTGGGATGTGTTGGGTTCTGTTCAGGTGTTTGTTAAGTGGGATGTGTTGGGTTCTGTTCAGGTATTTGTTTAGTGGGATGTGTTGGGTTCTGTTCAGGTGTTTGTTTATGTTTAGTGGGATGTGTTGGGTTCTGTTCAGGTGTTTGTTTATGTTTAGTGGGATGTGTTGGGTTCTGTTCAGGTGTTTGTTAAGTGGGATGTGTTGGGTTCTGTTCAGGTATTTGTTTAGTGGGATGTGTTGGGTTCTGTTCAGGTGTTTGTTTAGTGGGATGTGTTGGGTTCTGTTCAGGTGTTTGTTTAGTGGGATGTGTTGGGTTCTGTTCAGGTGTTTGTTAAGTGGGATGTGTTGGGTTTTGTTCAGGTGTTTGTTAAGTGGGATGTGCTGAGTTCTCAGTCAGAAAATGGTGCTCTGATCCTTCCTTGTGAGTTGATTGATGTCATTTGGACTGGGGCTTGCCATGTCTGTAGACCTCCCTTCTCGTGTTTCCCATGGTCCATCTGTTCAGCCAAGTTTCTTTGTTTGCTGATCTTATGAGCTGTTCGTAAAGTTGTTGCTGTGTGTGGCTGTTCTTGTCTTGATCCCTCCTTTGCTAGTCTGTCTGCCTTGTCATTGCCAGGTGCGCTTGAGTGTCCAGAGATCCACTGCAGAACTATTTTGACAGCCCTGGAAGTGATAATGTGGTCAATGTCTTGAGATATTTGAATAAGGCCAGGTCTACAATGACCAGCAACTTATAATGCTTGAAGAGCTGACATTGAATCTGTGAAAATAACAGTGTTTTTGGCCTTTGAAGGAAAGGCAACAAAAACATTCCTCAGATGGTACAAAGTGCAGTGATCTCCGCTTCATAGTTGGAGCAAATCTCCCCGGAAGCATCAGACAGTTCATCAGAGGATTTGTCAGGGTATTTTATATAAACCTGCTTTGACGGTGGTTTTAAACGCAGATCTGCATGACTACTGCCAAACATGGAGACCTAGTTAAAACTTCAATCCCAAATGGGAGAGTCCAGACCCAATCCACCAGCTACAAAGGCACCAGCAAACTGCTATTTTCTGCCTGAGAACGGGCAACAGCAGACTACTGGGCCACCTATAGCGGCTCAAAAACTTCTAAAGAAATTAATGCCCATGTGGGACAGGAGTCTAGACACCAGAACATGTACTTCAAGAATGCCTGGCCCACGAAGAACTAAGATGCCAGACCTGGCCAGATGGAGCAGAACTGAGGCAAAAACTATGGGGTCACCGCTCAGACCTGGAAAGGACTGTGGACTTCATCCTGGCGATAGGACTGTGGACTTCATCCTGGTGATAGGACTGTGGACTTCATCCTGGCGATAGAACTGTGGACTTCATCCTGGCTATAGGACTGTGGACTTCATCCTGGCGATAGGACTGTGGACTCCATCCTGATAATAGGACTGTGGACTTCATCCTGGCGATAGGACTGTGGACTCCATCCTGATAATAGGACTGTGGACTTCATCCTGGCGATAGGACTGTGGACTCCATCCTGATAATAGGACTGTGGACTTCATCCTGGCAATAGGACTGAAGATTTAGCATGATCAGAAAAGCTGAACGCAGAAGAAGAATAATATTTGTTTAGGGCACATTTATTCTGTGAAGGTCAAACATAACTTTAATATTTTGACGTAGTCACCATTGGGTTCGATTCAAGTTCTCCAGGACCAATAAAGTGCATGGGCTCCTACAGAAACAAATTCTCTTGGTCGCGTGGGTAACCACTCACGTACCACCTGCTGAACCTCTTCATCGGACCTGAAAGTCTTCCCTCCCAATGCCTCTTTTAATCGCCAAAACACTGGGGCTAGGTCTGGTGAGTACGGCGGACGTTGTAGACACTGAAAGTGGAGGTCCTTGATGGTTGCAAGGGCAGTATGGTGTCAAGCATTATCATGTTACAAAAGGACAGCTTTACTCAGAAGTCCACGTCGTTCGGATTTGATTGCGGGTTGAAGATGTTTCCTGAGATGATCTGTATACGTGGCCCTGGTAACAGTGTTCCCCCTGAGCATGCAGTGCTCTCAAATAACGTCTCGCTCATCCCAATAGAGAGTCAGCATAACCTTTCTTGCAGATTGCTGCGTGTGAAACGTCTTCAGATTTGGTGAGGAAGGATGGTGTCATTCCTTGCTCGCTCTTTTCGTTTCAGGCTCGTGGTAGTGATCCCAGGATTTGTCTTCAGTAACAATTCTTGCTAGGAAACCATCACCTTCTGCTTCTAAAGTTCACAGCAAAAGTTCCTGACAGGCATTAGCGGCCGTGACACTCACCTTGCAGTTACGTTATGGCACTATTGCGGAAGTTTCATTCACAGTCAATCAGCGATTTTCCTTTACGAGCAGGTCAATGGCTACAATCGACTCTGGGGTCAATACTTGGTGTGCCTGACCCAATCGTGAACAGTCTGGGACATAACTCACGCTGATTTGGAACTTCCTACTCCACTCATACACTTGTTAGAGTATAAGGCATGCATCACCGCACTGGGCCTTCATTCGCTGATGAATTTCTGTTTCACCCATTTGCTTCTCAAAAAATGAATACCAGATCGCTGCTTCTCTTCGATGCGTGTCAATAATGGGGTGGTCATCTTTTAACTGCAATTATTATGTTATGTTGTTTGTCTGCTCCGTGATGGCACGTGCAGAACACTCTTGACATCCCTAGCAACCCCGTTAACAAGTTAAAATACAAAGGCAGGCTTTTTCTCATTTCAATCCCACTTTTGAGGTTTCTATTGAAGCCCCCCCCCCTTGTATAATAGCGGCTACTGCAGGTGTATTTTGATAACAATAAAGTAACAGTTGCTACTTCGGCTCAAACTAACGACTTACCCAGATGAATTGATGACATCGTCCGCTCGACCTACAAAAAATAAATAACCCTCCTCATCCAAATAGGCAAGATCTCCGGTCAGGTAAAAGTCTCCGATAAATGACTCAGCTGTGCGGACTGAATCATTCTGGAACAACAAGAATAAGAGCTAGTTCAATGTCATGAGCCTCCATTTTGTTTGGTAGCTTAACTTTTGAATATTCTCCTAACATTTGTCAGCTATTTATATAACAGCATGAAATCCATGACATGAAATCAATGACAAGATCAGAATCAATCGCTACACTGACTGATCACACCTTAATCTATTGGTCAGCAGTGCTCTGACTGATCACACCTTAATCTATTGGTCAGCAGTGCTCTGACTGATCACACCTTAATCTATTGGTCAGCAGTGCTCTGACTGATCACACCTTAATCTATTGGTCAGCAGTGCTCTGACTGATCACACCTTAATCTATTGGTCAGCAGTGCTCTGACTGATCACACCTTAATCTATTGGTCAGCAGTGCTCTGACTGATCACACCTTAATCTATTGGTCAGCAGTGCTCTGACTGATCACACCTTAATCTATTGGTCAGCAGTGCTCTGACTGATCACACCTTAATCTATTGGTCAGCAGTGCTCTGACTGATCACACCTTAATCTATTGGTCAGCAGTGCTCTGACTGATCACACCTTAATCTATTGGTCAGCAGTGCTCTGACTGATCACACCTTAATCTATTGGTCAGCAGTGCTTTTCCCTCAGACCTGACAATCACTTCCAGAGTTCCACCATGA
Source organism: Ariolimax columbianus (assembly GCA_036924085.1). NCBI lineage: Eukaryota > Metazoa > Mollusca > Gastropoda > Stylommatophora > Arionidae > Ariolimax > Ariolimax columbianus. The sequence continues at coordinate 1,791,157 of JAVGWX010000002.1, forward strand.
TAAAAAGACTGAGAGAGGCTGCCATACAAGGTACAACCACTTGAAGGAGACCAAACTTAAAGAGCACAAACGTTCTCCATGTTTAAGTTGACAACCATTTTAATAGTTCTGGGCACTTGACTTAATTCCTTCATGCTGGTTTAGAAGGTTCTGCAGAGTCTGTATGCTGGTTTAGAACTTAACTTAACTTAACGTCTTTATACTGGTTTAGAAGACCCTGCAAAGTCTGTATACAACCAGTTACATTTACATCACCTTGCTCTAAAAGCTATGCGCATCCAGTTTATTCTTAAATGTATTAACTGTCCCTGCCTCCACTACCTCCCCTGGCAATGCATTCCAAGCAGACATCACTCTCTGACTAAAAAAATATTTCCTAATATCTAACCTGGACCTCTCTTTAGTCAGCTTGTAGCTATGCCCTCGTGTTATTGTAGGTGGCTGTATTTTAAAAAACTTGTTATAGTCTAATTTATCGATTCCTCTGATCATCTTGTAAACCTGTATTAAGTCACCACGAATTCTTCTCTTCGAGACACTGTAGGCCGGTTTTTCTGAGTCGTTCCTCATAACTGTAATTCTGGAATCCCACTATCATCTTTGTCGCTCTTTTTTGTATTCTTTCTAGCATGTTTATGTCCCCTCTATGATAAGGACTCCACACCTGCACACAGTACTCCAATCTAGGTCTAACTAATGCTTTATACAGTTTGACTATCACTTCCTTGCTCCTATGTTTAATATTTCTTTTTATCATACCTAACATTGCATTTTTCACTGCTACCTTAACTTGCTCACTCACCTTTCCTGTATGATCTATTATAACCCCTAGGTCCCTTTCCTTATCTATCTTTCTAATATTGTTTTGTCCTATTCTGTAATTATGTTCCATATTGGATCTACCCATGTGGATGACTGTACATTTATCTACATTAAACTCCATTTGCCAGCTTACAGACCATTCTCTAATTTTATCTAAATCCGCCATCAATATATCCACTTCTGCTTTAGATGAGACACTACTGCATAGTTTTGTGTCATCAGCAAATTTTGCAATCATGGATCCCATATCAATGTCCAAATCATTTATATATATCAAGAACAAAATTGGTCCCAAAACCGAGCCCTGTTGCACACCACTTTTCACTTCACTCCACTCAGAGTACTCCTTATTTATGCCCCCCCCTCTGCCTTCTTACTTTTAAGCAATTTTAAATCCATTTGGCAACTTCCGCACCTATTCCATGTGATTTTAACTTTCTAAATAATCTTTGATGAGGTACTCTATCAAAGGCCTTTGCAAAGTCTAGATAAATAACATCCACTGGCTCCCCTTTATCTATGATTTTAGTAACCTCCTCCATGAATTCTAATAGATTTGTTAAGCATGATCTCCCTCTAGTAAACCCATGCTCTGCAGAGTCTGTATGCAACCAGTTTCTTCCACTCAAATTGATCTAAAAATAATTAAGTGTATCCAGTCTATTTTTGAAAGCATTAAATGACCCTGCCCCCAGTATGTCCTATGGCAATGTATCCCAAGCATTCACCAAATATTTCCTAATACCTAATCTGGACCTTTCTGTAATTAATTTGTAGTGTACCCTCTTGTTCTTGTAGCCTACTGAACTTTGAAAAACTTGTTATAGTCTAATTTATCTCTTCCCTTGATTAACTTATCATTGGCTCTTTCTGGCTTATCAGACGACAGTAGGTTGTGCTTTGAAAAAATGTGTTGTAACTACAGTCCATGACGATAACGAATGTGACTCGTAAGACCAATCCAAGCAGAGAAGCGTCTTCCACAATGTATGCAAGGAAAGTCAGGACCGTTTGGGGCACCTCATGGTGTGGCATGTCTTGTCAAACACTGATTCTTTAGTCTATCCACAGTCAGTATCTCCTTTGTCTGTATTCTATGTTTAATCCTGCCCTTCCATGTAACACGATCCATGACGTCCTGTTCCTATGATTACAAAATCGATGCTCACATCATTAATATCCTGTACCATAGTAGTGGCCGGCCCTGAAACCGTTTCCTCAACTATAATTTCCCCTCTGTCCTCCGAGTGTGTCCCAGCCATCGGAGCCTTAGAAGACTAAGCATGGAAAAGACTGACAATGCCTGTTCTTGCCAGCACCTCTACGTTGGTGATCTTGTGTGACCTATCTACGCCAATATAATAGGAATTGTACAAGCAGATACGATGATAAGAATTAGTAGGAAATAGTACTTCATCTTTAATTCACCCGCTTGGCACGTATCGCTAGGAGCTGAAACCAGGGCATAAAACCTTCACCAATAGAATAAACCATATTCATAGAGAGACAACTAGGTCTCCGCAGGCATCCAGATTCAGGCATCGAGTAGCAGGCACGATTTATCAGAATCTACTAGACGCAAAAAAAGATATTCTTGACTTTCCTAAAGTCCAACAAAACAGAGGAAGATATTGCAAACTTCTTCAATCACAAGCGTCTCAAGACTACACGAACATCTGTTAGCTAGTTTTATTGTTTTTAACCTCGATTTAGATTTAAAGAAAACCAACGACCAAAAAGTATCAAGCTTGGGTTGACAAATTAGTTATCGACTCAAATATCAGTGTAAATTCACCATAAAAGTTCAATTTAGTTTAGTATCAGAGAAGTAGAAGTTAGTCAGCAGTAAAGTAGAAGTTAGTTTAGAAAGAAACAGAAGGCAGAAGGTATCCAGTCAACATTCAATAGGGAGCGGGAATTAGAAATCTGTATGCTCTCAAATCTTTCTTTGTGTGTCTTATGTCGTGTGTCTTATGTCGTGTGTCTTATGTCGTGTGTCTTATGTCGTGTGTCTTATGTTGTGTGTCTTATGTCGTGTGTCTTATGTCGTGTGTCTTATGTTGTGTGTCTTATGTCGTGTGTCTTATGTCGTGTGTCTTATGTCGTGTGTCTTATGTCGTGTGTCTTATGTTGTGTGTCTTATGTCGTGTGTCTTATGTCGTGTGTCTTATGTTGTGTGTCTTATGTTGTGTGTCTTATGTTGTGTGTCTTATGTCGTGTGTCTTATTCGTGCTCTGATTGGTTTACCAAGATCTGTGTGCTATTAAATCTTTTTGTGTGTGTCTTATGTCGTGTGTCTTATGTCGTGTGTCTTATTCGTGCTCTGATTGGTTTACCAAGATCTGTGTGCTATTAAATCTTTTTGTGTGTGTCTTATGTCGTGTGTCTTATGTCGTGTGTCTTATTCGTGCTCTGATTGGTTTACCAAGATCTGTGTGCTATTAAATCTTTTTGTGTGTGTCTTATGTTGTGTGTCTTATGTCGTGTGTCTTATGTTGTGTGTCTTATGTCGTGTGTCTTATGTCGTGTGTCTTATTCGTGCTCTGATTGGTTTACCAAGATCTGTGTGCTATTAAATCTTTTTGTGTGTGTCTTATGTTGTGTGTCTTATGTCGTGTGTCTTATGTTGTGTGTCTTATGTCGTGTGTCTTATGTCGTGTGTCTTATTCGTGCTCTGATTGGTTTACCAAGATCTGTGTGCTATTAAATCTTTTTGTGTGTGTCTTATGTTGTGTGTCTTATGTCGTGTGTCTTATGTTGTGTGTCTTATGTCGTGTGTCTTATGTCGTGTGTCTTATTCGTGCTCTGATTGGTTTACCAAGATCTGTGTGCTATTAAATCTTTTTGTGTGTGTCTTATGTTGTGTGTCTTATGTCGTGTGTCTTATGTTGTGTGTCTTATGTCGTGTGTCTTATGTCGTGTGTCTTATTCGTGCTCTGATTGGTTTACCAAGATCTGTGTGCTATTAAATCTTTTTGTGTGTGTCAGGTGAAGAATAAAAAATAAAGGTTCTTATTCGTGCTCTGATTGGTTTACCAAGATCTGTGTGCTATTAAATCTTTTTGTGTGTGTCTTATGTCGTGTGTCTTATGTCGTGTGTCTTATGTTGTGTGTCTTATGTCGTGTGTCTTATGTCGTGTGTCTTATTCGTGCTCTGATTGGTTTACCAAGATCTGTGTGCTATTAAATCTTTTTGTGTGTGTCTTATGTTGTGTGTCTTATGTTGTGTGTCTTATGTCGTGTGTCTTATGTCGTGTGTCTTATGTTGTGTGTCTTATGTTGTGTGTCTTATGTTGTGTGTCTTATGTCGTGTGTCTTATTCGTGCTCTGATTGGTTTACCAAGATCTGTGTGCTATTAAATCTTTTTGTGTGTGTCTTATGTCGTGTGTCTTATGTCGTGTGTCTTATTCGTGCTCTGATTGGTTTACCAAGATCTGTGTGCTATTAAATCTTTTTGTGTGTGTCTTATGTCGTGTGTCTTATGTCGTGTGTCTTATTCGTGCTCTGATTGGTTTACCAAGATCTGTGTGCTATTAAATCTTTTTGTGTGTGTCTTATGTTGTGTGTCTTATGTCGTGTGTCTTATGTTGTGTGTCTTATGTCGTGTGTCTTATGTCGTGTGTCTTATTCGTGCTCTGATTGGTTTACCAAGATCTGTGTGCTATTAAATCTTTTTGTGTGTGTCAGGTGAAGAATAAAAAATAAAGGTTCTTATTCGTGCTCTGATTGGTTTACCAAGATCTGTGTGCTATTAAATCTTTTTGTGTGTGTCTTATGTCGTGTGTCTTATGTCGTGTGTCTTATGTTGTGTGTCTTATGTCGTGTGTCTTATGTCGTGTGTCTTATTCGTGCTCTGATTGGTTTACCAAGATCTGTGTGCTATTAAATCTTTTTGTGTGTGTCTTATGTTGTGTGTCTTATGTTGTGTGTCTTATGTCGTGTGTCTTATGTCGTGTGTCTTATGTTGTGTGTCTTATGTTGTGTGTCTTATGTTGTGTGTCTTATGTCGTGTGTCTTATTCGTGCTCTGATTGGTTTACCAAGATCTGTGTGCTATTAAATCTTTTTGTGTGTGTCTTATGTCGTGTGTCTTATGTCGTGTGTCTTATTCGTGCTCTGATTGGTTTACCAAGATCTGTGTGCTATTAAATCTTTTTGTGTGTGTCTTATGTCGTGTGTCTTATGTCGTGTGTCTTATTCGTGCTCTGATTGGTTTACCAAGATCTGTGTGCTATTAAATCTTTTTGTGTGTGTCTTATGTTGTGTGTCTTATGTCGTGTGTCTTATGTTGTGTGTCTTATGTCGTGTGTCTTATGTCGTGTGTCTTATTCGTGCTCTGATTGGTTTACCAAGATCTGTGTGCTATTAAATCTTTTTGTGTGTGTCTTATGTTGTGTGTCTTATGTCGTGTGTCTTATGTTGTGTGTCTTATGTCGTGTGTCTTATGTCGTGTGTCTTATTCGTGCTCTGATTGGTTTACCAAGATCTGTGTGCTATTAAATCTTTTTGTGTGTGTCTTATGTTGTGTGTCTTATGTCGTGTGTCTTATGTTGTGTGTCTTATGTCGTGTGTCTTATGTCGTGTGTCTTATTCGTGCTCTGATTGGTTTACCAAGATCTGTGTGCTATTAAATCTTTTTGTGTGTGTCTTATGTTGTGTGTCTTATGTCGTGTGTCTTATGTTGTGTGTCTTATGTCGTGTGTCTTATGTCGTGTGTCTTATTCGTGCTCTGATTGGTTTACCAAGATCTGTGTGCTATTAAATCTTTTTGTGTGTGTCAGGTGAAGAATAAAAAATAAAGGTTCTTATTCGTGCTCTGATTGGTTTACCAAGATCTGTGTGCTATTAAATCTTTTTGTGTGTGTCAGGTGAAGAATAAAAAATAAAGGTTCTTATTCGTGCTCTGATTGGTTTACCAAGATCTGTGTGCTATTAAATCTTTTTGTGTGTGTCTTATGTCGTGTGTCTTATGTCGTGTGTCTTATGTTGTGTGTCTTATGTCGTGTGTCTTATGTTGTGTGTCTTATGTCGTGTGTCTTATGTCGTGTGTCTTATTCGTGCTCTGATTGGTTTACCAAGATCTGTGTGCTATTAAATCTTTTTGTGTGTGTCTTATGTTGTGTGTCTTATGTTGTGTGTCTTATGTCGTGTGTCTTATGTTGTGTGTCTTATGTTGTGTGTCTTATGTTGTGTGTCTTATGTTGTGTGTCTTATGTCGTGTGTCTTATGTTGTGTGTCTTATGTTGTGTGTCTTATGTCGTGTGTCTTATTCGTGCTCTGATTGGTTTACCAAGATCTGTGTGCTATTAAATCTTTTTGTGTGTGTCTTATGTCGTGTGTCTTATGTCGTGTGTCTTATGTCGTGTGTCTTATGTCGTGTGTCTTATGTCGTGTGTCTTATGTCGTGTGTCTTATGTCGTGTGTCTTATGTCGTGTGTCTTATGTCGTGTGTCTTATGTTGTGTGTCTTATGTTGTGTGTCTTATGTCGTGTGTCTTATGTTGTGTGTCTTATTTGTGTGTCTTATGTCGTGTGTCTTATGTCGTGTGTCTTATGTCGTGTGTCTTATGTCGTGTGTCTTATGTCGTGTGTCTTATGTCGTGTGTCTTATGTCGTGTGTCTTATGTCGTGTGTCTTATGTCGTGTGTCTTATGTTGTGTGTCTTATGTCGTGTGTCTTATGTCGTGTGTCTTATGTCGTGTGTCTTATGTTGTGTGTCTTATGTTGTGTGTCTTATGTTGTGTGTCTTATGTTGTGTGTCTTATGTTGTGTGTCTTATGTTGTGTGTCTTATGTCGTGTGTCTTATGTTGTGTGTCTTATGTTGTGTGTCTTATGTTGTGTGTCTTATGTTGTGTGTCTTATGTCGTGTGTCTTATGTTGTGTGTCTTATGTTGTGTGTCTTATGTTGTGTGTCTTATGTTGTGTGTCTTATGTCGTGTGTCTTATGTTGTGTGTCTTATGTTGTGTGTCTTATGTCGTGTGTCTTATGTTGTGTGTCTTATGTCGTGTGTCTTATGTTGTGTGTCTTATGTCGTGTGTCTTATGTTGTGTGTCTTATGTCGTGTGTCTTATGTCGTGTGTCTTATGTCGTGTGTCTTATGTCGTGTGTCTTATGTCGTGTGTCTTATGTCGTGTGTCTTATGTCGTGTGTCTTATGTTGTGTGTCTTATGTCGTGTGTCTTATGTCGTGTGTCTTATGTCGTGTGTCTTATGTCGTGTGTCTTATGTCGTGTGTCTTATGTCGTGTGTCTTATGTCGTGTGTCTTATGTCGTGTGTCTTATGTTGTGTGTCTTATGTTGTGTGTCTTATGTCGTGTGTCTTATGTTGTGTGTCTTATGTTGTGTGTCTTATGTTGTGTGTCTTATGTTGTGTGTCTTATGTCGTGTGTCTTATGTCGTGTGTCTTATGTTGTGTGTCTTATGTCGTGTGTCTTATGTCGTGTGTCTTATGTCGTGTGTCTTATGTTGTGTGTCTTATGTCGTGTGTCTTATGTTGTGTGTCTTATTTGTGTGTCTTATGTCGTGTGTCTTATGTCGTGTGTCTTATGTCGTGTGTCTTATGTCGTGTGTCTTATGTCGTGTGTCTTATGTCGTGTGTCTTATGTTGTGTGTCTTATGTCGTGTGTCTTATGTCGTGTGTCTTATGTCGTGTGTCTTATGTCGTGTGTCTTATGTCGTGTGTCTTATGTCGTGTGTCTTATGTCGTGTGTCTTATGTCGTGTGTCTTATGTCGTGTGTCTTATGTCGTGTGTCTTATGTCGTGTGTCTTATGTCGTGTGTCTTATGTCGTGTGTCTTATGTTGTGTGTCTTATGTCGTGTGTCTTATGTTGTGTGTCTTATGTTGTGTGTCTTATGTCGTGTGTCTTATGTTGTGTGTCTTATGTCGTGTGTCTTATGTCGTGTGTCTTATGTCGTGTGTCTTATGTCTTATGTCGTGTGTCTTATGTCGTGTGTCTTATGTTGTGTGTCTTATGTTGTGTGTCTTATGTTGTGTGTCTTATGTTGTGTGTCTTATGTTGTGTGTCTTATGTTGTGTGTCTTATGTTGTGTGTCTTATGTTGTGTGTCTTATGTTGTGTGTCTTATGTTGTGTGTCTTATGTTGTGTGTCTTATGTTGTGTGTCTTATGTTGTGTGTCTTATGTTGTGTGTCTTATGTTGTGTGTCTTATGTTGTGTGTCTTATGTTGTGTGTCTTATGTTGTGTGTCTTATGTTGTGTGTCTTATGTTGTGTGTCTTATGTTGTGTGTCTTATGTTGTGTGTCTTATGTTGTGTGTCTTATGTTGTGTGTCTTATGTTGTGTGTCTTATGTTGTGTGTCTTATGTTGTGTGTCTTATGTTGTGTGTCTTATGTTGTGTGTCTTATGTTGTGTGTCTTATGTTGTGTGTCTTATGTTGTGTGTCTTATGTTGTGTGTCTTATGTTGTGTGTCTTATGTTGTGTGTCTTATGTTGTGTGTCTTATGTTGTGTGTCTTATGTTGTGTGTCTTATGTTGTGTGTCTTATGTTGTGTGTCTTATGTTGTGTGTCTTATGTTGTGTGTCTTATGTTGTGTGTCTTATGTTGTGTGTCTTATGTTGTGTGTCTTATGTTGTGTGTCTTATGTCGTGTGTCTTATGTTGTGTGTCTTATGTCGTGTGTCTTATGTCGTGTGTCTTATGTTGTGTGTCTTATGTCGTGTGTCTTATGTTGTGTGTCTTATGTCGTGTGTCTTATGTCGTGTGTCTTATGTCGTGTGTCTTATGTCGTGTGTCTTATGTTGTGTGTCTTATGTCGTGTGTCTTATGTTGTGTGTCTTATGTTGTGTGTCTTATGTTGTGTGTCTTATGTCGTGTGTCTTATGTCGTGTGTCTTATGTTGTGTGTCTTATGTTGTGTGTCTTATGTTGTGTGTCTTATGTCGTGTGTCTTATGTTGTGTGTCTTATGTTGTGTGTCTTATGTCGTGTGTCTTATGTTGTGTGTCTTATGTTGTGTGTCTTATGTCGTGTGTCTTATGTTGTGTGTCTTATGTTGTGTGTCTTATGTCGTGTGTCTTATGTTGTGTGTCTTATGTTGTGTGTCTTATGTCGTGTGTCTTATTTGTGCTCTGATTGTTTTACCCAGATTTGTGTTCAGTTTATGATTGGTGTTTGTTGTGAAAAATAGTTAGGAGAAGAGGGGTCTAGACCATCCAAACATCCTGGCATCCTAATAAGTCTGTACTTGTACAACAACAAGAAGGTCCGATTACTCTACAGTGATCGAAACAGGCAGAGTGACACTCTGGAGATCAATACTGGTCCACGTGACAGAGACTTAGTCGCCTCTCCTGGTGTGTGTAGGTAGGCCATGTTTCACTGACATTAAATTATAAACCTGTATTAAATCACCTGAAATTCTTGTTTTGTCTTGACACTGTAGCCTCTTTTTTCTGAGTCTTTCCTCATTAACTGTAATTCTGGAATCCAACTATCAGTTTTGTTGCTTTTTGTATCATTTCCAGTATGTCTATAATATTCATTTCAGTTTTCTGGCATCATCTCCTGTTCCACTGATGATCAATAGGGTTTAAGTTTGAGATGCCTTAGAACTCAAACCCATAACAAATTGTATTACAAAAATACAATAGAAGTTGCAACTGCTGACTAAGAAAGTCTCTGGACAAGAACCCCAGCAAATCTGTGCTACAATAGAAACCAGACGGAGGAAGTCAAGTACGGAGGAAGTCAAGTACGTCAGAACCTTGGCTGTTTAAATTACCAAATATTTGGCAAAGAGTCCCAGGGGACGGATTGGTGTTGTCTTGATTGCCAGATTTCCCTCAGTACCAGGCTCCAAAGCTTGTCCATTATCATCCACAACATGCAAGCTGATACCAGGTGAAGGCTTCCCCATTGAGCCCACCTTGTACGGGATACCTGGCGACCGACAGCAAACCATTGTCTGAAAGATCAAGTTCGAAACAATTATAATTCTTGTCAGTTTTCTATGTTGTTCTTGTTGTATGAAGCTACCTGTACTGAGTTCTTTACTATCTTACTCTCCTAGAGAGTGGTAGAGACTCTTCTTAAACCTCAGTGTATAATGAAGAAGGTGAACATATGCCTCCTGGCTCTAGTGGAATGCTAGGCTTCTCAGTAAGGTCACAACTAGAGGGATCATATGGTCAATCCCCACCTCATTGGGCAGTCTGCTGTCACTCAGCCTGTTTTCAAGTGCATTGCATAAGTGTAACATGCAGTCTTGGTTAGCATGTTGTAGCTGATCCTGCCGCTAGCCTCCGCACCTGTTGAGTTTCTAAAAATATGATTCTCTGCCCTTATACAAGTCTGAACCGGGAGAGGAGCCTAAAGTCTGGTCAAGGTCAAGTGGGGAGAAGAGCCTAACATTTAGTCAGGCAAAACATACTGACCAGACTATGTTAGCCAGGGTCAGACAAAACATACTGACCAGACTATGTTAGCCAGGTTCAGACAAAACATACTGATCAGACTATGTTAGCCAGGGTCAGACAAAACATACTGACCAGACTATGTTAGTCAGGGTCAGACAGAACATACAGATCAGACTATGTTAGTCAGGGTCAGACAGAACATACTGATCAGACTATGTTAGTCAGGGTCAGACAGAACATACTGATCAGACTATGTTAGTCAGGGTCAGACAGAACATACTGATCAGACTATGTTAGTCAGGGTCAGACAGAACATACTGATCAGACTATGTTAGTCAGGGTCAGGCAAAATATAACGACCAAGACCCCACCCCCCTTTTTTCCTCTTTACCACACACACACACACACCACCCCTCCCCCCCCCCCCACCCCCCAATAGTGTATCTGTCTAACCCCACTAAGTGTCTCCTGTGTAGTAGCTGGTCACATTGATCTGCAGCCTGTGTCAGTCAAAGTTTTTATGTTTCTTTTTTGTGTTCAAGATCTTTTGATCATGCTATATCTGCAGGCCAGTCGACATGATGAAGTCTGTAGTCTTCACCAGGTCGGAGCGGCGACATGATGACGTCTGTAGTCTTCACCAGGACGGAGCGGCGACATGATGACGTCTGTAGTCTTCACCAGGACGGAGCGGCGACATGATGACGTCTGTAGTCTTCACCAGGATGGAGCGGCGACATGATGACGTCTGTAGTCTTCACCAGGACGGAGCGGCGACATGATGAAGTCTGTAGTCTTCACCAGGACGGAGCGGCGACATGATGAAGTCTGTAGTCTTCACCAGAGCGGCTGTCCCACAGCTTTTTGTCTCAGCTCCGCACCCCCTGGCCAGGTCTGGCATCTTATTTCCTTAAAGATTTGGCATTCCTGTAGAATGTGTTCAGCGTTCTGGCCTCCTGTTCCACATGGGCATTCATTGGTGTGTGAGATCTTCAGTCGGTACAGATGGTCTAGTAGTCTGCAGTGTCCAGTTCTCAGGTGAAATAAGGTAGTTTGTTGATTTCTTTTGAGTTGGCGAATTGGGTCTGGTGTACTGCTTATGTTTCTGTCTTCTCTCCATTGGTGTGTATTCTGATTTCTGATGATGTTCTTGATTTCTCTGTATGGTACTTGATGATTAAATTGTGCCTTTTTGCTGCCATCTTTTGCCAGAGCATCAGCTCTCTCGTTTCTTGTGATTCGGCTATGGGGGGGTAGCCACTGGAGCACTATTGTTGATCTCTGGAGCTTTCCTAGTTTTGCTCTGATCTCTGATAACAGTGGTTCGTTGTTTGTTTTTTGTATTGCTTCCGCATACTGCTCAGGATTGGTTGGCAGGACAGAGTACCAAACTGAAGTCATCAGAAGAGCTAGACTCTCTGGCATCCATACACCGCTACAGAGAGCCCAGATCAGATGGACAGATGACATGTCAGATGGACGCCTACCTAAACAACTGTTGTGCGGTGAGCTCATGACAGGACAGTGCTCGCAGGGGGGACAAAAGAAACGATTCAAAAACACTCTAAAAGTTTCTTTGAAAAGTGTCTCCATTGATGTTAGTGACTGGGAGCTGCTTGCTCCGAACCGCTCAGCCTGGCGAACTGCTGTCACACATGGTGTTTGCACCTCTGAGCAGAGGACCATCACAGAGGCGCAGGAAAAGCGAGCTGCACGAAAGGAAAGAATGCAAGACTGCCCAACTAAAAATGCTGTTCACGTGTGCCCCACGTGTGGTGGAGTTTGTCATGCTGTTCATGTGTGCCCCACGTGTGGTGGAGTTTGTCATGCTGTTCATGTGTGCCCCACGTGTGGTGGAGTTTGTCATGCTGTTCATGTGTGCCCCACGTGTGGTGGAGTTTGTCATGCGGTTCATGTGTGCCCCACGTGTGGTGGAGTTTGTCATGCTGTTCATGTGTGCCCCACGTGTGGTGGAGTTTGTCATGCTGTTCATGTGTGCCCCACGTGTGGTGGAGTTTGTCATGCTGTTCATGTGTGCCCCACGTGTGGTGGAGTTTGTCATGCTGTTCATGTGTGCCCCACATGTGGTGGAGTTTGTCATGCTGTTCATGTGTGCCCCACGTGTGGTGGAGTTTGTCATGCTGTTCATGTGTGCCCCACGTGTGGTGGAGTTTGTCATGCTGTTCATGTGTGCCCCACGTGTGGTGGAGTTTGTCATGCTGTTCATGTGTGCCCCACGTGTGGTGGAGTTTGTCATGCTGTTCATGTGTGCCCCACGTGTGGTGGAGTTTGTCATGCTGTTCATGTGTGCCCCACGTGTGGTGGAGTTTGTCATGCTGTTCATGTGTGCCCCACGTGTGGTGGAGTTTGTCATGCTGTTCATGTGTGCCCCACGTGTGGTGGAGTTTGTCATGCTGTTCATGTGTGCCCCACGTGTGGTGGAGTTTGTCATGCTGTTCATGTGTGCCCCACGTGTGGTGGAGTTTGTCATGCTGTTCATGTGTGCCCCACGTGTGGTGGAGTTTGTCATGCTGTTCATGTGTGCCCCACGTGTGGTGGAGTTTGTCATGCTGTTCATGTGTGCCCCACGTGTGGTGGAGTTTGTCACGCTGTTCATGTGTGCCCCATGTGTGGTGGAGTACAGTCCCATCTAAATAAACATGTCTGACGCTGTCGCCATCTTTGCTTGCGACTAACTAATAGTACTCTCCAGTCTGTCTGTGAATACAGTTATTTTTGTTGGTGGTTGCCTTTCTGTTTCAAGTATTCTCAGTGCTTGCAGGAGGACCATCGATTCTGCTCTGAGGTTTGTGGACAACTTTCCTATTGGGGGGACCTCTTATGAATATGCTACGATATATCGTTTATGAACAGGATAAAGAGGGTAGGAGAGATGACTCCTCCCATAGGTATGTCTTGTTGGAGAGTTATTCTATGGCTCAGTGATCCCTCTAATTTCACTCTTGCTGTTCTGTATCGGAGGAAGTCTCGTATCCAGCTGTACATTATCCCTTCTATTTTGTTCTTTAATAGTTTGGCTTGGCTTAGCTTCGTTCGTTCTCAGCTGGTTTTTTTCCAAATGTTTTATTAGTCTTGCGTTTACCATTTTTTCCATGACTTTTCCAACACAGCTGAGCAGGCTTATTGGCCTATAACTTTCCTTGCTTGTTTTGTCCGTTTTTGGTTTTCTGATGGGGATAATGATAGCCTCCCGCCACTGGTCTGGGATCTTACCCTTGCTCCATGATTGATTGAAGATTTTCAGGAGTTTTCTTCTTGCTCCTTGATCTAGATTTTTAATCATTTCATTTGTGATGCCATCTTTTGCTGGAGCTTTCTTGTTTTTCAGTTTCTGAATAGCAGTTTAACTCAACCATTTTGAATGATGACTTCATGCAGGGATCTGCATTCTGTGTCTTCAGGTTCTCTTTTATCTCCTTTTTAACTTGTAGTTTGCGTTCTCGTATCAAAGTTATAGTACTCTCCTCTCAGAAAAATTCAGCCAGGATGTTTGCTGCCATTTTCCCTGTAAGATGTCTCTCATTTTGCTTAATCACTGTCTTCCCATGGCTCCCTCTGGTTTCCTCATTTAAGGCTCTTGTCAGGTTCCAGAGTTTACTTGTATCCCTGTCCATGTTGAGGCCTTCAGTCTTCCCATGGCTCCCTCTGGTTTCCTCATTTAAGGCTCTTGTCAGGTTCCAGAGTTTACTTGTATCCCTGTCCATGTTGAGGCCTTCAGTCTTCCCATGGCTCCCTCTGGTTTCCTCATTTAAGGCTCTTGTCGGGTTCCAGAGTTTACTTGTATCCCTGTCCATGTTGAGGCCTTCAGTCTTCCCATGGCTCCCTCTGGTTTCCTCATTTAAGGCTCTTGTCAGGTTCCAGAGTTTACTTGTATCCCTGTCCATGTTGAGGCCTTCAGTCTTCCCATGGCTCCCTCTGGTTTCCTCATTTAAGGCTCTTGTCGGGTTCCAGAGTTTACTTGTATCCCTGTCCATGTTGAGGCCTTCAGTCTTCCCATGGCTCCCTCTGGTTTCCTCATTTAAGGCTCTTGTCGGGTTCCAGAGTTTACTTGTATCCCTGTCCATGTTGAGGCCTTCAGTCTTCCCATGGCTCCCTCTGGTTTCCTCATTTAAGGCTCTTGTCGGGTTCCAGAGTTTACTTGTATCCCTGTCCATGTTGAGGCCTTCAGTCTTCCCATGGCTCCCTCTGGTTTCCTCATTTAAGGCTCTTGTCGGGTTCCAGAGTTTACTTGTATCCCTGTCCATGTTGAGGCCTTCAGTCTTCCCATGGCTCCCTCTGGTTTCCTCATTCAAGGCTCTTGTCGGGTTCCAGAGTTTACTTGTATCCCTGTCCATGTTGAGGCCTTCAGTCTTCCCATGGCTCCCTCTGGTTTCCTCATTTAAGGCTCTTGTCGGGTTCCAGAGTTTACTTGTATCCCTGTCCATGTTGAGGCCTTCAGTCTTCCCATGGCTCCCTCTGGTTTCCTCATTTAAGGCTCTTGTCGGGTTCCAGAGTTTACTTGTATCCCTGTCCATGTTGAGGCCTTCAGTCTTCCCATGGCTCCCTCTGGTTTCCTCATTCAAGGCTCTTGTCGGGTTCCAGAGTTTACTTGTATCCCTGTCCATGTTGAGGCCTTCAGTCTTCCCATGGCTCCCTCTGGTTTCCTCATTTAAGGCTCTTGTCGGGTTCCAGAGTTTACTTGTATCCCTGTCCATGTTGAGGCCTTCAGTCTTCCCATGGCTCCCTCTGGTTTCCTCATTTAAGGCTCTTGTCGGGTTCCAGAGTTTACTTGTATCCCTGTCCATGTTGAGGCCTTCAGTCTTCCCATGGCTCCCTCTGGTTTCCTCATTCAAGGCTCTTGTCGGGTTCCAGAGTTTACTTGTATCCCTGTCCATGTTGAGGCCTTCAGTCTTCCCATGGCTCCCTCTGGTTTCCTCATTCAAGGCTCTTGTCGGGTTCCAGAGTTTACTTGTATCCCTGTCCATGTTGAGGCCTTCAGTCTTCCCATGGCTCCCTCTGGTTTCCTCATTTAAGGCTCTTGTCGGGTTCCAGAGTTTACTTGTATCCCTGTCCATGTTGAGGCCTTCAGTCTTCCCATGGCTCCCTCTGGTTTCCTCATTTAAGGCTCTTGTCGGGTTCCAGAGTTTACTTGTATCCCTGTCCATGTTGAGGCCTTCAGTCTTCCCATGGCTCCCTCTGGTTTCCTCATTCAAGGCTCTTGTCGGGTTCCAGAGTTTACTTGTATCCCTGTCCATGTTGAGGCCTTCAGTCTTCCCATGGCTCCCTCTGGTTTCCTCATTTAAGGCTCTTGTCGGGTTCCAGAGTTTACTTGTATCCCTGTCCATGTTGAGGCCTTCAGTCTTCCCATGGCTCCCTCTGGTTTCCTCATTTAAGGCTCTTGTCGGGTTCCAGAGTTTACTTGTATCCCTGTCCATGTTGAGGCTTTCGGTCTTGTCGTGCCAACTTCTTTGGATCTCCTCCTTCTTTTGCTATATGAATGTGTTTTTCATTTTGCTGTGTTCCCTATGTTTTCTGGTGAAGGATTGTTTTCCATGGTATCTCTTGCCTCGCTTAGTTCTTTATGGACTTTCCCTAGTCTATCGATCAAGTAGGATTTATAGTTTTCCACGTGGGATTCATTTCTTTGCTGCCTGAATGATAGCCTCTGTCATTATTGTTTTAATTTTAATTTTTGGCATGGGATATTTTTTGGCAGAGTTTATTTATATTTTCTCTAGAGTCCAGTTTGCTCTTTTGAAATTCCAGCTTGGGTGCATATCTGTTATTTCTGTTTGTCCCATGTTACATATTTCTAAAGTTATTGGGACATGGTCGCTCCCACTCAGTTGGCTGTTGACTGTTCTTGCTTTTAGCCGTTGAAGGTCGTCCGTTGTCATTGCAAGGTCTAGAGTACTCATTTTCTTCCATATTCTAGAGTAATATGTGTGCCTATCGTCTGGCCTATTTATTAGGATGAGTTTGTTTTCTATCATCCAATCTTCTACCTCCTGGCCTCTCTGGTCCATTGTTTCGTAGCCCGAGCTTGGGGAGTGACTGTTAAAATCTCCCACTATGAGGTGTCTCGACTCTTTAATTTTGACTTTGTGTATTGCCAGAGCTGTGACTGGTGGACTATAGCAGTTTGTTATCATTGAGTCTCCACTGGGTAGGAATATCTTTATTGTGATGTATTCTAATTCATCTGGTCCAGATCTATTTGTTTTCACTGCTGGTATAGTTTTTAGCTAGTGTTATTATTCCTCCTTTGGATCTTTTTTCCCTATCTTGACGGAAACATTCATATCCTCTGATGGACAATTTTTTAGTTTCTTTTAGGTGTGTTTCCTGGATACAAATGATGTTTATATCGTTTTCCTTGAGAAATTCTTGCAGTTCGGGTTTCTGGTTTCTCACGCCCACTGCATTCCATTCTACCACTACTCTGTCTCCCCCTGACCACTAGGTTAGCAGAGGCACCGGTTGCTTGGGTGGGTCCCCTCGAGGCTGGGGGCCCGGCACTGCTCCTCCCCGTTTGTAACTTGTAGGAGCGACACCATGACGATAGGGTAGACTGTCACATGACCATATCCTGTTGATGCGTGTGTGCCCTGATTTTTCCTGGTTCCTGTGCCATAGCTGACACACACTGTCTTCGGCAGGTCGGGTTGAGTTTTCTGATTTGGGTTGTCTCCCATAGCCTTTCCATCTCCCGATGGTACCTGCAAGACAGTAGGTTGGTTTGTCTACCGTGGTTTCCTTCTCGTGGCTAGAGCATATAGCGCCTCTTACCCGCTTGGTGTACCCGTCGTAGAACACATGGGGTATTTCAGTAGGGAAAGCAGTGCCACCTGTTGTCCCACCCCATCCTGCTGGAATACACCGCAGGTTGGTCCACGGCTGCTTATTCGTCCAGTTATTATATCTGGCTTTTATATCACAGCCGACGCTTCATATTTGGAGGTCATTCCACTATCTGCCACCAGTGGACGTGCCTGGTTGGGGTTGGTCGCCCCTGTCCTACAGGAGTTTTAATATATTCTTGTTATGTTGAATTCTGCAGCACTGTGCTTTAAGTGATAAGGTTGCCAGTCCCATGTACAACATTGCCAGTCCCATGTACAACACTTCTTAGTTCTTCCATTTATTTTACCATGCAAAAATAATGTTCTCATCATTTTATCATGCAGCAATAATAACTAAAAAATGTTTACAACGGAATAATTACTTTCTTTAAATGTTTACCATGGAATAATTACTTTCTTTAAATGTTTACCATGGAATAATTACTTTCTTTAAATGTTTACCATGCAACAATGACTTCCTTCAATATTTTACTATGCATAATAATTAGCCAATTATTGTCATCATTATCATCTTGTATCCACTCGTGTCGTCAGACGTCGTGGGGAGGTTAGTTTTTCTATTGTGTGCCAGATGTGTCCCAGATGCTGTTGTCATTCCATGTTTCTTCAGTGTCTTATTGATACCATCTATCCATCTTTTTCTGTGTCTCCCACTTGCTCTGCAACCCTGATACCTGGTATTGTAGACACGAACAGCTGGTAACTTTGGTTGCATTCTTTTCAGGTGTCCGAACCATTTTATTCTCTACCTTTCCATGTATTCCATGCACAATCTTCGTTTCGTACTCTATCCAGCCTTGTGACCCCAACAGCCATGTGACCCTAACAGCCTTGTGACCCCAACAGCCTTGTGACCCCAACAGCCTTGTGACCCCAACAGCCTTGTGACCCCGACAGCCATGTGACCCTGACAGCCTTGTGACCCCAACAGCCTTGTGACCCTGACATCCTTTCTCAAAAACCTAATTTCGCATCATGAGTTTTCTTTCTTGAGAGCCCATGTCTGACACTGGTAACAGAGAGTTGGTATACAAATCCTATTTATCAGCTGTCTCTTTGTTTTCATTGGAATGTGTTTGTGTCTTAGTAATCGTGAGAACTGATTGGAAACTGTATTAGCTTTCTGTGTTCCTGATTCTACCTCTCTGTCCATCCTTCCATCTTGTGATTCCACCTCTCTGTCCATCCTTCCATCTTGTGATTCCACCTCTCTGTCCATCCTTCCATCTTGTGATTCCACCTCTCTGTCCAGCCTTCCATCTTGTGATTCCACCTCTCTGTCCAGCCTTCCATCTTGTGATTCCACCTCTCTGTCCAGCCTTCCATCTTGTGTGAACACACTGCCCAAGTATTTGAATTCTCTGACCTGTTTAAGGTCTGCACTTTTCCCCTGAATATTTAGTTGACATCTCTATGCTACTGATTGACTTGTCTCAGTCTTTGCTGTACTGATCCTCATATTATATCTATCGCAGACATTGTCAAGGGCATTCAGATGTTCTTGGAGATTTTGTTCATCTGAATGGAAGATTCTCTGATCATCTGCATAAAGGAGCTTGTTCATTGTGGTGGTTTCTGGTTTTGGTTCAGTCGTTATTTGATCCATGAATACAATGAACAAAAGTGGTGATAGTACACATCCCTGTCTTACCCCTGTCTTATCCCTGTCTTATCCCTGTCTTACCCCTGTCTTACCCCTGTCTTACCCCTGTCTTATCTCTGTCTTATCCCTGTCTTATCTCTGTCTTACCCCTGTCTTACCCCTGTCTTATCTCTGTCTTACCCCTGTCTTACCCCTGTCTTACCCCTGTCTTAACTGCAAACTGTGTAGTGAGTCCACTTGGTGTTCTCACAGTACAGAAGCTGTTTTTATACACTGCTTTTATATTTTTCAATAATTGTACTTGCTAATTATTTTACCATACAATAATAGTTCTCAGTTCTTAGTCGACCTGTACTTCTAGAGTGACAGATGCACCTGTGCAGGTCCCAGCTCTGGCATGACCTGGATGTAGCCAGGAGGAGGATTTCCCGCTTAGCGGGCTAGGCTCAAACAGCTTATTACTCAGCTGCGTTGGGAAAAGTGCCACGGAGGGTGGTTAACCAATGTGCAAGTCCATCTTAATAGACTCAAACACTAGAGCAAAGTAGACCCCAAGCCTGTTCAGTGCCATCTATGCTGCTCTAAACAAACCACCTTACCATGGCCGGTGTTATGCCATGTCACACAGTTAGTCGCCTCTTACGACATGCTCTCTGTGAGGCAGTGGTGCTATTCTTGTCCTTGTCATACACAAAGACCTCGGCGGACCACTTTGTTTAATATTTTACCATGCAAAAATTACTTTTTTTTCAATATTTTGCAGCGCTTTAGTAATTTACTATTAATCTTACCATGCAGTAATTACTTTTTTCAATATTTGACATTACAAAAAATAATTACCTTATTTGTATGCCACGCAAAAATTACGTTCTTCAATATTTTACCATCTAATAATTATTCACAAATTATTTTATCACGCAATGATTATTGTATTGAATATTTTAGCATGCAATACTAGTTGGATAATTATACAGCTACACAATAATTACTTTCTTATATATTTGACCATACAATATTTGGTTTTATTTAAGCTCACAATAATGAATGTTTTTCAATATTTAACCAGCTTGTGTCTACATGCTATAGTATTTTCTTTGTTTGCACTCCCTACAAAACCATAACATTACATCTGTACACACATACTCACAGTCTCTGTCTGACCATAGCCTTCAAATATCTCTAGACCTGTCTCCCTTTTCCACATCTCCATCAGCTCTGGATTCTACAAGTCACAAATGTACACAATTATATGCTAACTAATATGTCTCTTATTTCTATCAGTCAAAACATACTTATACCACATCCTCTTTGTCTTTATCTCTTCTCCACATGACCTTCAGACTTTTATAAATGTGTGCTTGCATAGAATAGAGGGAATGAAATCGTATGATAAGATCACTAATGTGAAACTGTTGGACAGAACCAGACAGACAACAGATATCAATGGAACATAAGGTGAGGAGAAGGCACTGGCATTGGATAGGATACACATTAAGGAAACCAATTGATATCATTACAAGAAAATCTCTGTTTTGGAATCCCTAGGGCAAGAGAGGTAGATGCAGAACAAACACACACATGGCCGGAGCAGAAAGCTTGAGACAAGCATCAAGGAAGCATGGAAGACGTGGACAGAGTTGGAGTGGATGGCTCAGGACAAGTGCAATTGGCGTGTATTTGTTGAAGACCTGTGCTCCACAGGGAACTGAAAATGTTTGATGATGATGGTTTCTTATTTTTTGCATTCGCCTTATTTCTATTTTTCCCAATATGGTGTGCATTTGCCCTATGTTTTTATTTTGCACCTGTCAGCCCAGTGCATCCAACTTCGGCACGCATTTTATGTAAGGGTCTGCTTCCTCCTGCATTTTCTAAAGGTTTGCTTCCCTGGGGTAACTGCCTGTGCTGTAATGGGGAACGAACCCAGCACCTTCAGATTGTGAGCCTGTCAGTTAACCCCTAGCCCATGTCGTCTCCTGGTGAAGATTTGACATGAGAAATAAGTTATTTTCTATTTTATCCTCTGTATTTTATCATCTATATTTTATCATCTGTATTTTATCATCTGTATTTTATAATCTATATTTTATCCTCTGTATTTTATAATCTATATTTTTTCATCTGTATTTTATCATCTGTATTTGGGACACAATATTTCTAGAGACCTAGATGGTGTTGACTAATGAGAAATAATTGATTAAAGTGATTGTTTCAGCTAATATTATCATCAATAATTTCTTAATATTGAGGAAAGTAACAAACAAATACTCAATGTCCTCTTAAAACTCCATCTTTGGAAAGTTTTCGTGAATGTTCTCCAGCAACTTACAACGGGTTCTCCAGCTGCTGTACAATGTTGAAGTGCCTTAAACTTGAAGCTGGTGATTTTCTCCGTCCTCATCAGCCTCAAGCCTGTTGGGGAACTGCAGAAGTGAGTTATCGGGTAAGCTGATAATATCTGAAATGATATCAACGAGAAGAAAGTCTCCATCATGTTTTTGTTAGTAGCTTTGATGATTTTGTTGGAAGCTACTCATACTTAGTTCACTATTCTTGATGATTTTGTTGGAAGCTACTCATACTTAGTTCACTATTCTTGATGATTTTGTTGGAAGCTACTCATACTTAGTTCACTATTCTTGATGATTTTGTTGGAAGCTACTCATACTTAGTTCACTATTCTTGATGATTTTGTTGGAAGCTACTCATACTTAGTTCACTATTCTTGATGATTTTGCTGGAAGCTACTCATACTTAGTTCACTATTCTTGATGATTTTGTTGGAAGCTACTCATACTTAGTTCACTATTCTTGATGATTTTGTTGGAAGCTACTCATACTTAGTTCACTATTCTTGATGATTTTGTTGGAAGCTACTCATACTTAGTTCACTATTCTTGATGATTTTGTTGGAAGCTACTCATACTTAACTTAAAATTAACTTAACTTAACATCTTTATACTGGTTTAGAAGACCTTGCAGAGTCTGTATACAACCAGTTACATTTACATCACCTTGCTCTAAAATCTATGCGCATCCAGTTTATTCTTAAATGCATTAACTGTCCCTGCCTCCACTACCTCCCCTGGCAATGCATTCCAAGCAGACACCACTCTCTGAATAAAAAAATATTTCCTAATATCTAATCTGGACCTCTCTTTAGTCAGCTTGTAGCTATGCCCTCGTGTTATTGTAGGTGGCTGAATTTTAAAAAACTTGTTATAGTCTAATTTATCGATTCCTCTGATCATCTTATAAACCTGTATTAAGTCACCACGAATTCTTCTCTCTTCGAGACACTGTAGGCCGGTTTTTCTGAGTCGTTCCTCATAACTGTAATTCTGGAATCCAACTATCATCTTTGTCGCTCTTTTTTGTATTCTTTCTAGCATGTTTATGTCCCCTCTATGATAAGGACTCCACACCTGTACACAATACTCCAATCTAGGTCTAACTAAAGCTTTATACAGTTTGACGATCACTTCCTTGCTCCAATGTTTAATATTTCTTTTTATCATACCTAACATTGCATTTGCCTTTTTCACTGCTACCTTAACTTGCTCACTAACCTTTCCTGTATGATCTATTATAACCCCTAGGTCCCTTTCCTTATCTATATTTCTAATAATGTTCTCTCCCATTCTGTAATTATGTTCCATATTGGATCTACCCATGTGGATGACTGTACATTTATCTACATTAAACTCCATTTGCCAGCTTACAGACCATTCTCGAATTTTATCTAAATCCGACATCAATATATCCACTTCCGCTTTAGATGAGACACTACTGCATAGTTTTGTGTCATCAGCAAATTTTGCAATCATGGATCTCATATCAATGTCCAAATCATTTATATATATCAAGAACAAAATTGGTCACAAAACCGAGCCCTGTGGCACACCACTTTTCACTTTACTCCACTCAGAGTACTCCTTATTTATGCCCACCCTCTGCCTTCTTCCCGTTAACCAATTTTCAATCCATTTGGCAACTTCGCCACCTATTCCATGTGATTTTAACTTTCGAAATAATCTTTGATGAGGTACTCTATCAAAGGCCTTTGCAAAGTCTAGATAAATAACATCCACTGGCTCCCCTTTATCTATGATTTTAGTAACCTCCTCCATGAATTCTAATAGATTTGTTAAGCATGATCTCCCTCTAGTAAACCCATGCTGACTATTTCTAATTAGATTAAATTTTTCTAAATGCATTACAATGTTTTCTTTGATTATTGACTCTAACAATTTACAGACTATGCTCGTTAAACTCACCAGTCTATAATTTGCCGGATCTGATTTTTTGCCTTTTTTGAATAAGGGGATCATTCCTGCATCTTTCCAATCCCGTGGAACAATCCCTTTTGTAAGTGATTGAGAACATAATATAGCCAATGGTTTTGGTAGTTGGTCTCTAATTTCATACAGCAATTTTGGGTGCATACCATCTTGACCTGGACATTTATCCACTTTCAACCCCTCCAATTTTTTAAAAACCATTTCCTCTGTAATACAGATTGATCTTAATCCCGCTGTATCCATGTCTCTTTGAAAAATATCTATAGGCTCTGGGATCTCGGAGCAGTCCTCCTTTGTGAAGACTGTGCCAAAGTACTGATTGAGCAGATTAGCAGCCTCCCTATTCTCACTTATTATTTTCCCTGTACTGTCTATGAGAGGGCCTACTTTGTCTTTCGTTCTTTGTCTATTTCTAACATAAGAGAAGAAGCTTTTACTGTTAGTCTTGATCCTCTGAGCAAGTTTTTTTTCAAAGTCTATTTTTGCTGTTTTATTCGTTTTCTGAGATATGTTCTGCTTGTCCAAATATTTTAAATATGTTTCTTTTGATTTACCTGCCTCTATATATTTTTGCCATGCTTTATTTTTTGCTCTTCTACATTTCACTACAAATCTAGTTATCCACTTTTTACGCTTAGGGTTTACCTCCCTACATGGAACACATTCCTCTTTTAGCGTTTCTAGAACTGTTTTAAAACTTTCCCACTCCTGTTCAACATCTGTTCCTCTGACAATATCTTTCCAGATTATGTGGTTCGCTGCCTCTTTCATCCTCTTAACATCTGCCTTAGAGTAGTCGTATGTTCGCGTGTTTATGTTTACTTCTTTCCCTGCAATAAGATCCCAACGGATGATTTGATGGTCACTTGAGCCAAACAGTTCCCCAACGGTAACGTTTTCAATCATATTTTCCTCTGTGGTAAAAACTAGGTCGAGTATGTTTTTGCCTCTGGTGGCTGCTTTTACATGTTGAATTAAAAAATTGTCAGTTATGCACGTAACAAAAGGTTTTGACTCTACAAGTGCTTCTGCCATATCCCATTTTATTTCTGGATAGTTGAAATCTCCCATTAATAATAATTTCCCTTTACTTGCCTTTGCTATACTACTAATCAGCTCCTCATCTTCCTCTTTTTGACTTGATGGACATCTATAGCACACTCCAATAACTGTTTTTTCACCCCCACTTTCTATTTCTCCCCATACACTTTCATTTTTGTTACCACATGATAAATAATCTTTGATCGTTATATTAACAGAATTTATACAGTATAATAAAACGCCACCTCCCTTAGTCTTGTCTCCAATTATCCTATCTTTCCTTAACATTGTATATCCCTCAATTTCAAGTTCACTATCTGCAATCTCCTCATATGTCCATGATTCTGTTAATCCTATTATATCTGGTTTTTCTTCTTCTACATACAGTTCCAATTCTTCTCTTTTATTTACTATGCTTCTCACATTTGCATAAAAACATTTTAGTTTGTAATGTTGTTGGTTTTCCTCTTTTTGCTTCTGCTTTATCATTTTAGTGTTTGCTTTTCTACTATGTATTTCACACTTCCCTGACACCAAATTACCCCTTTGACTACATCCTCTATAGCACCCTATTGTAGGCCTATCTTTAGTCTCATACTTCATAGGCCTTACTAGTTTAAATTTCTAACACAATGATAGAACATATACTTTGCTACAACATGCTGTCCTATCTCATTTAGATGTAAACCTCCCCTATCTAACATTTTACTTTTGTCTACTTTAACATCAATAAATTCCATTCCCATGTCCGCACACATCACCTGTAACCTAAGGTTGATACCTATTATTTTGCTATCTAGATAGTCTGACCCATCTGCTCTGTCTAAAATGCCCATCATTGTGACCTTTCTAAACTTTTTTTCCTTAAGTGTTCTCATAAGACTTTTATATTTATCCATAATTATTTCTGTACCATCTCTCTTTACATTATTTGTACCTGCCAATACTACCACATGACTGTTTCCTTTGTCATCTAACCTCTTTATTCTCCCCTCTATGTCCTCTATTTTTGCTCCCCCAATATCCATTCTTTCAAACATGTTGTGTTGTTTAGACAAATGTCTGCCAACCTCTCTCACCATTGAATCTCCTACTACCAAAACTGACCCCTCACCTATATGTGCATACTTCTCTCCAAAGCTCTCTGCCCTGTGAGCTGTTTCCTCACTCAAATCTCCCTTACTTCCTTGACTACACCTTGACTGCAGCTTCTTTAAAATTTCCTCCATTTTCACTTGTTTCCCTTCTATTTCCATCTGCCTCTTTTCTATCTCCTCTAATCTCTTCTCATTTTCCCTTATATTGCACTCCATTTGTGCCTGCCTCTCTTCAACTCTACATATCCTACATAAAACGGTTCCTTCATCTTCCAACGTTGTAGTAATACTAACATTTTCGCCACACATATCACATAATCTGACTTGGCCTTTCCTCGCAGCAGTTCGTCTCGTCTTAGTGGCCATACTAATTTTGCTATTTATTTCCGTTAGCCAATACGTTATATTAATACCTAATAAAATGTATACTTCTTAAAGCAACGCCAAAAAAGGAACAAACAAATGTCGCTGGTATTTACCTTTCTACAAAGTATCAAAACGACTAGGCCTAGTGTTACTTGAGTGTTACTACCGCTCACTGTTCCACGCTATTTAATTCTGTCAAGTCACTAACTATCTGTTATAACAAGGCCACTATATTTGAAAATACGTATGCTACAATAAACTACAATCACAACTATGTTATTATTACACAAATTAATTTTCAACACTAATACTTATCTGAAACGTTATAAATCTCTGTTCTGTCAATTCAAACCAACCACCATCTTGAACAACCGGAAACCACTTCACTATTCTTGATGATTTTGTTGGAAGCTACTCATACTTAGTTCACTATTCTTGATGATTTTGTTGGAAGCTACTCATACTTAGTTCACTATTCTTGATGATTTTGCTGGAAGCTACTCATACTTAGTTCACTATTCTTGATGATTTTGTTGGAAGCTACTCATACTTAGTTCACTATTCTTGATGATTTTGTTGGAAGCTACTCATACTTAGTTCACTATTCGTGATGATGTTTACTTTGGTAGTGAGTTACAGCAGCTCTTCTTATTTCCTGAGGCATCCTGAAGAAGGTGGACCAGGGCCCTCTGGGCTGTATTGCATTGTGAAGATTCTCAGATGGCTTACAGATGTGAATCCGGACTCCTAACAGGTTAGACCACTCAAACACTGCTCGTTTCTAGGGGCATGGCGAGGATGTCAGATGCATCTTGGTCAGTCAGTTTCACCTGGACCACTTTGATCAAGTTTAATATTGTTCAACCTAGTGATGTACCTGATAAAACCTGAAATTGTTTAACCCAGAATAAAATTATCCCTGATAAAACCTGAAATTGTTTAACCCAGAATAATATATCCCTCTTTCAGATGATTTCTGTTTCTAAGAATCTACGTTACTGCACTCCAGGCATACCCATAGGTCTCTCTTAGCACATGGCATAAGATGTGGATGCTGATGGTCCCTGTAGCTCGGTGGTTATACCCTCTCCTGCGTCATCCTCTCATCCGCTCCACTCCGCTCGAACCTCATTTAATGTCAAAACTTTGCAGTCTGTGGATTGCTGCTTCATCTATTGCAGTGTCCTCATCTAGCAGGCGGTCATTGATTGATTTCAAAATGTCACTTCTATCCATCACTAATGTGCCCATGATGGGAGCTTGTGAAGCCATGATGTCCCCGCTTTCATTGCCCTGAATCCCAGCATGAGCAGGATAGTAGATCCAGGTCAGCTCCTGGAGGTTTGAGGCCTCAACAGCAGCTACCCACTCGTACCTAAGCCATCCTTTCTGTACTTTCTGAAGTACGGCTTGCGCGTCTGTCACGATGACTGCTCTTATTATAGAAGTCTCAGATATCCATTTCAGTGCTGAGGTCACTGCTTCCGTCTCCATTCTCATACTGGAGGTTGTTGACATGTATGCCCTACTGCGCTCAGCAACGACCTGTCCTCTAGTCGAGAAACTCCAGCCTGATGTCCGACTGAGCGCGACTGATCCACTGGTGTATATGACAGCGTCACTCTCCTGGGAGTTCTCAGTTATCAACTGATTTACCTCGTGCTCTGCTCTCTCGTTGCTCCGTTCTCTGCCTTCCTTGCCTAAGGTTATGATGACACTATCATTCTATCACCAGTGTGGACCCATTCTTCCCCCTTACCTAAGGTTATGATGACTCTCAGATACTCTATCATTCTATCACCAGTGTAGACCCATTCTTCCCCCTTACCTAAGGTTATGATGACTCTCAGATACTCTATCATTCTATCACCAGTGTGGACCCATTCTTCCCCCTTGCCTAAGGTTATGATGACTCTCTGGTACTCCATCATTCTATCACCAGTGTGGACCTATTCTTCCCCCTTGCCTAAGGTTATGATGACTCTCTGGTACTCCATCATTCTATCACCAGTGTGGACCCATTCTTCCCCCTTGCCTAAGGTCATGATGACTCTCTGGTACTCCATCATTCTATCACCAGTGTGGACCCATTCTTCCCCCTTACCTAAGGTTATGATGACTCTCAGATACTCTATCATTCTATCACCAGTGTGGACCCATTCTTCCCCCTTGCCTAAGGTTATGATGACTCTCTGGTACTCCATCATTCTATCACCAGTGTGGACCTATTCTTCCCCCTTGCCTAAGGTCATGATGACTCTCTGGTACTCCATCATTCTATCACCAGTGTGGACCCATTCTTCCCCCTTGCCGAAGGTCATGATGACTCTCTGGTACTCCATCATTCTATCACCAGTGTGGACCCATTCTTCCCCCTTGCCGAAGGTCATGATGACTCTCAGGTACTCTATCATTCTATCACCAGTGTGGACCCATTCTTCCCCCTTGCCGAAGGTCATGATGACTCTCTGGTACTCCATCATTCTATCACCAGTGTGGACCCATTCTTCCCCCTTGCCGAAGGTCATGATGACTCTCAGGTACTCTATCATTCTATCACCAGTGTGGACCCATTCTTCCCCCTTGCCGAAGGTCATGATGACTCTCTGGTACTCCATCATTCTATCACCAGTGTGGACCCATTCTTCCCCCTTGCCGAAGGTCATGATGACTCTCAGGTACTCCATCATTCTATCACCAGTGTGGACCCATTCTTCCCCCTTGCCTAAGGTTATGATGACTCTCTGGTACTCCATCATTCTATCACCAGTGTGGACCCATTCTTCCCCCTTGCCGAAGGTCATGATGACTCTCAGGTACTCCATCATTCTATCACCAGTGTGGACCCATTCTTCTCCTTTGGCTATCGTCTCAGCTGGAGTGACGTGTCTGATTGTTGTCTCAGCCTGTACCTTCCATGATGACCCTCTCTTGATTCTTGATGTCTGAGATACTGCTGTATAGAGGGTGCCGTGTGTCTGTGGTGATATGCATTTAGGCTTTGACTTGTGGCAGTTTATGTCTGGATGTCACCGATAACAATCCCAAAATGTACCGCATCATCACAATTGGTACTCTGCTGCGTTGAGACAAATGCTTATAGAGAGTGTTAACCAATGTGCGAGTCCATCTTAGTAGACCCGCAGCCTGTTAGGCGCCATCTATGCTCAAACCAACTAACCAAGGTCGGTGTTCTGCCACGTCACACAGTTAGTCACCTCTTACAGCATGCTCTCTGCCAGGCAGTAGTGCTATTCTTGTTCTTGTCGTACTTTAAAGACCTTCGCAGACCACTCGGGAGGGTGCGAGTTGCACTGTTTTTATTTTGCGCCTGTCAACCCAGTGCATTCGACTTCGGCATGCATTTTATGTAAGGGTCTGCTTCCTCCTACATTTTCCAAGGGTTTGCTTCCCCGAGGTAACGGCCGGTGCTGTGATGGGGAGCGAACCCAGCACCTTCGGATTGTGAGCGGTGTCACTTAATCACTAGCCCACGCCACCCCCTGATTCGGAGATATGAATCATTCCGACATGATAGACAGTAAATAATAAAAGGGGGAATCATAACACTAGCTAAAACTTCAATCCCAGCTGTAGAGATAGACAGATCAGAGGAGGATGAATTTGAACTATCAAATTACTTTTACCGGATGGAGACAAAATCACAAATTGCTTCAGCCTCCCCCCCAAGCCACAACCTTAGACATAAATAAGGTGAAACCTGCAGGGAAAAGGCACACCATACTGGACGATTTTAACAGCCACTCACCAAGCTGAGGATATGCGACAATGGATCCAAGTGGAGAAGAGATTCAAGACTGGATGATTGAAAATAAACTCGTCCTTATAAACCAGCCAAAAGACAAGCCAACATACTACTCAAGAGCATGGAAGAAAGTAGTACATCAGATCTTGACATAGCAACGGACGACATACATAAACGTACTACAAGAACAGTAGATAGTCAATTGGGAGGAAGCGGCCATGTGCCAATTACCCTATAAATCTCAGAAGAACGGAGTATGGAAACAGAACATTATTCCAAGCTGGAGCTACAAAAAAGCAAATTGGGCCTGCTTCAAGGAACTGGCTGAATAAAAGCATTCTACAAGGTGTGGAAAGACAGACTTCTCCTCAAGATACTTCAACATTAAGTGGAAGGGAGAATGTTCAGTTGGATACGGGATTTACTTCGCTATCGAACAGCAAGAGTATAGCTAGATGGGGTTGAGCCAACATGTCACACTCGAACAAGGGGTGCCGCAAGGAGGAGTCCTATCACCTTCCCATCAATCACATAGTGGAGACACTCCCTGAGCATATCTCCAGGGCTCTCCAGACGATCTTGCAGCCTGGTGTGCTGCAGAAAACCTACTCACTGCTAAACACAGGATGCAGGGAGCACTAAATATCAAAGGAAAATGGGTGTCAGGCGAGAGTCCAAACAAATACCTCAAAGACCGTAGTGACATGCTTCTCGTTATCCAAGCGGGAAGAAACATTCAAACTAAAACTACAGGAAAGTGGAATCACAAATGAAGAAAACCCTACATATCTTGAGGTAAAGCTAGACATAAGGCTCACCTGGAAGCCACACGTGAACACCATAGAATAGAGAGCAACAAGAAAACTCTCCCTAATGAAGAAGTTGGCAGGCACAAGCTGGGCAGCAAACAGTCGCATTCTCAAAAACGTCTATTCAGGGACAGTCAGGCCAGTTCTGGAATACAGCTTGTCAGTCTGGGACACAGCATGTCAATCTGGGACACAACATTCAAAACAAATACAGACAGCTTAACAAAACTACGAAATGCAGGCTAATCACAGGAGGATTGAAAAGTACCCCAATCAAAGCAATGGAAAAACACGCCAAACTCAGACCCCCTGCATAATAGAGAAGAAGAGAAAGTGCTCGTGCACAGCGAGAAGTTGTGCCGCATGCCAAACCATCCCATGTAGGCCAAACACCAAAATCCAGGGGAAAAAATGTTGAAAAGGACTAGCTCGATACATACTTCCAAACAAATACATAGCTGTCACAGAGACCTCCTTACAACACAAAACTGTCACAGAGACCCCCTCACAACACATAACTGTCACAGAGACATCCTCACAACACAAAACTTCAGAGACCCCCCTCACAACACATAACTGTCACAGAGACCTCCTCACAACACATAACTGTCACAGAGACATCCTCACAACACAAAACTTCAGAGACTTCCTCACAACACATAACTGTCACAGAGACCTCCTCACAACACAAAACTGTCACAGAGACCTCCTCACAACACAAAACTGTCACAGAGACCTCCTCACAACACAAAACTGCCACAGAGTCCTCCTCACAACACAAAACTGTCACAGAGACCATCTCACAAAACAAAACTGTCACAGAGACCTCCTCACAACACAAAACTGTCCCAGATACCTCCTCACAACACATATCTGTCACAGAGACCTCCTCACAACAGTCACAGAGACCTCTTCAGCACACAAAACTGTCAAAGAGACCTCCTCACAACACATAACTGTCACAGAGACCTCCTCACAACAGTCACAGAGACCTCTTCAGCACACAAAACTGTCAAAGAGACCTTCTCACAACAAAAAACTGTCACAGAGACCTCCTCACAACACAAAACTGTCACAGAGACCTCCTCACAACACAGAGACCTCCTCACAACACATAACTGTCAAAGAGACCTCCTCACAACACAAAACTGTCACAGAGACCTTCTCACAACACAAAACTGTCACAGAGACCTCCTCACAACACAAAACTGTCCCAGATACCTCCTCACAACACATATCTGTCACAGAGACCTCCTCACAACAGTCACAGAGACCTCCTGACAACAAAAAACTGTCACAGAGACCTCACAACACAAAACTGTCACAGAAACCTCCTCACAACAAAAAACTGTCACAGAGACCTCCTCACAACAAAAAACTGTCACAGAGACCTCCTCACAACACAGAGCTGTCACAGAGACCTCCTCACAACACATAACTGTCACAGAGACATCCTCACAACACAAAACTGTCACAGAGACCTTCTCACAACACATAGCTGTCACAGAGATTTCCTCACAACACATAACTGTCACAGAGACCTTCTCACAACACATAACTGTCACAGAGACCTCCTCACAACACATAACTGTCACAGAGACCTTCTCCCAGACAAAAGCACAGAAATGAAAATGATGTCGAGCTATGAGGAGCCAAACCACTATCTAGATAAAGTTTCAATGAACACTGTAAAGAAAAGAAAAGAAAGATCACCAGGCCACCACCCCCCACAAGAGCCAAGGCTCAAGAGATGATGGCAGGCAAATACAGCCCCTAAAGAATGGACATTTGTGTACATAGATGAATCTGCAGAAGGAGCAGCAAAAAATGGTGGTGGTTTTAAGACAAAATAACAAAATGATTAGCCCCTTAAGTCCTTTCCAACAGGGAAACCTATACTAGCCTCAGGGCAACCTATACTAGCCTCAGGGAAACCTATACTAGCCTCAGGGCAACCTATACTAGCCTCAGGGCAACCTATACTAGCCTCAGGGCAACCTATACTAGCCTCAGGGCAACCTATACTAGCCTCAGGGCAACCTATACTAGCCTCAGGGCAACCTATACTAGTCTCAGGGCAACCTATACTAGCCTCAGGGAAACCTATACTAGCCTCAGGGAAACCTATACTAGCCTCAGAGCAGAATCAATGGCACTTCTCCAGACACTGAAAATTGTCCCCAAATTGGAAGCTCACACACACGCCAGGATAGTGATCTTCACAGACTGTAAAGCACTACTGGAATCGATAAAGAACACAACAAATGAGGACATAACACATCAAATCAGAACAGAACTAAATGCCAGACAAAAGGTTTCAAAGATCACACTCCAGTAGCTCCCTCTCATTATGGGATCACAGGAAATGAGAGAGCCGATGCACTATCCAAAGCAGGCGGAACAATGGAACAATACACCCATAGTGCCATATAAGGAGGCCAAAACCATCATTCGTAGCCAGTATAAAATTAGAGAAAGAAATGGGAGAGAGTAATAGTCCAGACCCAATCCACCAGCTACAAAGACACCAGCAAACTGCAATCTTTGCGAGAACGGGCGACAGCAGATTACTGGGTCACCTATATCAGCTCAAAATCTTCCAAACAAATTAATGTCCATGTGGGACAGGAGTCCATGTGGGATAGAAGTCCATGTGGGACAGGAGTCCATGTGGGACAGGAGTCCAGACCCCTGATCACGTTCTTCAAGAATACCCGGCCTACAAGAACTAAGATTCCAGACCATACCAGTTGGAGCAGAACTGAGATAAAAACTATGGGGCCACTGCTCAGACCTGGAGAAGACTGTGGACTTCATCCTGGCAATAGGACTGAAGATTTAGCATGATCAGAAAACTCAAACACAGAAGAGGAAGAAGAAGTAAGGGAGGTGGATGGAAACCAGTATGAGGTGACGATTTAAGAATTCCCATAAGGAAAGAGGGGATGCGAAGAATTTGAGCAGCTGAACATCCCATAATTTATTAACCTTAGGGTTTATACATATCTTAATCATAAGAAGACTTGAACATCCCATAATTTTACACTAGCCTTGAGGTTTTTCCATTTCTTAATCATAAGAGGAGTTGAAAATTCCATAATAGACTAACCTTGGAGGATTTGAAGAGCATTTTCATAGAAATAAATACAGGTGAGATATTAGGGTTTACCTGAAGGACCTCCAGCGGATCAAACCTGAGAGAGTTGTGGACAAAGACACAAGCTCCATGGATCCATGGTGCAAACAGCGAGGACCAGGCACACTTAGCCCAGCCTGTGTCTGAGAGGTTCCACATAATACTGGAGGGGTTCGTCATCAGCCAGTATCTGCAGGCAAGCAGAACCATGGTTAGTTATTTCAAATAATCCTCAGGGTAGAAGATGCTCCAGCTAATGGCATTGCGGGTGTACTCATTCACACAGCCAAAAGTCTATCAAATGTGGGTTTGAAATGGAGATCCAGCTAATGGCATTGCGGGTGTAATCATTCACACAGCCAAAAGTCTATCAAATGTGGGTTTGAAATGGAGATCCAGCTAATGGCATTGCGGGTGTAATCATTCACACAGCCAAAAGTCTATCAAATGTGGGTTTGAAATGGAGATCCAGCTAATGGCATTGTGGGTGTAATCATTCACACAGCTAAAAGTCTATCAAATGTGGGTTTGAAATGGAGATCCAGCTAATGGCATTGCGGGTGTAATCATTCACACAGCCAAAAGTCTATCAAATGTGGGTTTGAAATGGAGATCCAGCTAATGGCATTGTGGGTGTAATCATTCACACAGCTAAAAGTCTATCAAATGTGGGTTTGAAATGGAGATCCAGCTAATGGCATTGTGGGTGTAATCATTCACACAGCCAAAAGTCTATCAAATGTGGGTTTGAAATGGAGATCCAGCTAATGGCATTGTGGGTGTAATCATTCACACAGCTAAAAGTCTATCAAATGTGGGTTTGAAATGGAGATCCAGAAGCAGTATCCCAAATATGAAAGAGGAAGGAGGAGAGTGAACATCCTGCTGAGGAAGGAGGAGAGTGAACATCCTGCTGAGGAAGGAGGAGAGTGAACATCCTGCTGAGGAAGGAGGAGAGTGAACATCCTGCTGAGGAAGGAGGAGAGTGAACATCCTGCTGAGGAAGGAGGAGAGTGAACATCCTGCTGAGGAAGGAGGAGAGTGAACATCCTGCTGAGGAAGGAGGAGAGTGAACATCCTGCTGGCGACTGGACGAAGAACACAAGTAATGAATAAACACAATTATCTGTATGTGGGAGGTGGGAGAGTTATATGTCGGAGAGCTATATGTGGGAGGTGGGAGAGGTATATGTGGGAGGTGGGAGAGTTATATGTGGGAGAGCTATATGTGGGAGGTGGGAGAGTTATATGTGGGAGAGCTATATGTGGGAGAGTTTTATGTGGGAGAGCTATATGTGGGAGAGCTATATGTAGGAGAGTTATATGTGGGAGAGTTATATGTGGGAGAGCTATATGTAGGAGAGTTATATGTGGGAGAGTTATATGTGGGAGAGCTATTTTTCAGTCTCAAAACTTGAGTTATATATAAAACTGAGGGGGTCTCTATAGCAGTGAGGTAAGGTGGTCAAGAAACGAATGAAAGCACAAAACTGTTTCAAGGAAGGTGAGATTAAGTGACCTCGTAGATCGACGACAAACTCTGAGATCCCTGTACATTCTCTTGTTGGTATCAGAACCCTTGAAAGTTGAAACGAGCAGGCTGTCAGTCGCTGTCCGGGAATATATTTAGAAAAATCATGAAATTCTCATCGAATTCATCATCTACCTTTTCCCAAGCTTAGTCAGAAGCAGGAAGTAAAATCCCCCAAAAGAACCTATTACAGATAGCTTCGACTACCTGGCAGCAGGCATATCAGGATTCCAAGTAATAAAACTCGTAACAGAGTTATGTGTCAGGGAGCATAGGGGTTAGAGCCAACAGCTTATTCTCTGGAGCTTAAATTAGTTGGGACAGGGACAGAACATTCAGACGGGGACAGTTCAGTTAGGGTTCACCCAACGTCGTTTCCGAGTTAGCGAGTGTCGCGAAGAATAATGAACTAAAAATTATGGGAGTACAGTCTGACCAATTTGGTTGTAGTATTTCGGGTCCAGAGTGTGGGCAGAGGAGTTGGGCGACAATTAATCGGATGTCATGCTGTCACATTTAAAACGCCAGCGTGGCAGGAAGACAAGCAGTCAATATGATTCCAAGGGGAAGTAGCTGGGTAAGACTGACTGCTGACCAGTCAACAAGGAAAGAGCAGAGTACCTCATGAGCACCGCCATCTTTGTTTAGGTGGAACTAAAAGGGCTACCAAAGTAGAAGACTATAGAGAGAGAGATCAGAGCTTGACAGGGAGGGAATCTCAGGGAGGGAATCTCACTTTACATCAGGGGCAATTGCACTACTGCTCATGTTTGCAAATGATGGACTTCCTGTAAAGTGATACGAGAAGGAATTCAGTTCACTTCAAGCGACAGAAAATGTGTTGGTAGTTTTCACAGACATTATGCATTTGCTGATCTGTTGGAAATGAAAGATAACTGATCATATGCACGCTTCAGTTCAGAAAATGTGACTGTAGTCAAAGACTAAAATTCAGTTAGTTTAGTTTTAACAATGTTGTAACAAATACTTTTGTAATAAATAAATGATCTTTTATTATTCACGTAAGGTATAGTGTTTTCCTATGTTGATGTTCTTATGTCGTTATTATGTGTAAAGTAAGATAGAAGAAAACAGTGATCACACATACAGATAAATGATAGAAATCTTAGCTCTATCACAAACTTTATGAAAATGAGATTCTCTGATAATTTATTGATAAATTTTTACATGGATCCCCTTTGTTGTGGTAGAGAAGTATGTGTGTCCTTATGTATGTGGTGTGTCCCTATGCATGTGTGTCCAAATGTATGTGGTGTGTCCCTATGCATGTGTGTCCAAATGTATGTGGTGTGTCCCTATGCATGTGTGTCCAAATGTATTTATGTCCCAATATATTTGTGTACCTATGTATTTATGTCCATATGTATGAGTGTCTTTATGTATTTGTGTCCCTATGTATGTGCATCTCTATGTATTTGTGTCCCTATGACTCCAAGAGCTATACCTGTGGTAGTACAGCTGCATGTTCTCCCCAGGTCAGACAAATCAAAAAGTAGAAGTCAGCCCAAGAGAGTCACAAATCTAATACCACGCAGCAAGGCTGGGAGCAGTCAAGGGGTAAAGTAAAGTAAAGGCAAATCAATAAGAAACACCTGTTTAAATTCGAATTACAGATAATAGTCCTACCCCACCTTTAGAAAGAGCCCAGACAATATTGCCAGACATGCATTAGATTGAAACTCAACAGGAAAAGATATGAGTGCATGGATCAAGGAACATGTGGCAAAAAGCAGTAGAAGAGTAGATGTAGGCCAGGTGGAGTGACATGGGCAGAACTGGTTGTATACAGACTCTGCAGAGCTTCTAAACCAGTATTAAGATGTTTAGTTTAGTATACAGACTCTGCAGAGTCCTCTAACCCAGTATAAAGATGTTTAGTTTAGTATACAGACTCTGCAGAGTCTCTAATCCAGTATTAAGATGTTTAGTTTAGTATACAGACTCTGCAGAGTCCTCTAACCCAGTATAAAGATGTTTAGTTTAGTATACAGACTCTGCAGTCTCTAACCCAGTATAAAGATGTTTTGTTTAGTATACAGACTCTGCAGAGTCCTCTAACCCAGTATAAAGATGTTTAGTTTAGTATACAGACTCTGCAGAGTCTCTAGCCCAGTATAAATATATTTAGTTTAGTATTCAGACTCTGCAGAGTCTCTAACCCAGTATAAAGATGTTTAGTTTAGTATACAGACTCTGCAGAGTCCTCTAACCCAGTATAAAGATGTTTAGTTTAGTTTAGTATACAGACTCTGCAGAGTCTCTAACCCAGTATAAAGATGTTTAGTTTAGTATACAGACTCTGCAGAGTCCTCTAACTCAGTATAAAGATGTTTAGTTTAGTATACAGACTCTGCAGAGTCCTCTAACCCAGTATAAAGATGTTTAGTTTAGTATACAGACTCTGCAGAGTCCTCTAACCCAGTATAAAGACGTTAACTTAAATCTGACAGCTCAAAATAGGAACAGAAGGAGAGCAGTTTTTGTGGCCATATGTTCAAGGTTGACCAGATGGTAGAAATGGTGACCAGCCTAACAAAACAGTTTTCACAATTTTGTTTGATGGTGAAAGAACAAAAGAAGAAGTCAGATAATTGATCGTTGATGGCATATACCTGGCAGTGATGATATGGCCAAGACCATAACTAGCTTGGGTGTGCTCCACCATCTTTGGATGACCTGTTGTCCCACTTGTGAAGAACAGCATCATTGTGTCAGTAGATTTGGTACGTACATTCTGCAACAAAAAACATTTGTTGCTATGGTTATTGTAGCTTCTGTCTATGGCTTCTCTGTGTCCACATATATATGTGCCAAGCTGACAAGTGGAGGCAAACAACTTCCTGTCTTGAACCCTGTTTTCAATTCTCGTTATGACTGTTTTCCATTTACGTGTCCTGATTTAAAATTGCCATGCATTTTCTTGATTTCCCAACAAGTAAAACATCTTCCTGAAATATACATATAATTATGATGTATAACAAATGTTTCTGTCATTGATGTGTTTAATAATGACATGTTTTTAGAATTAGTATATGGTATATGAATTTATCAATATATACAGTTCAATGAAGCCAATTCCACATTAAAGCAATTTGATCTCTAGCCCACTAGAACTTCAAACCAAGTCCTGTCAATTACATCCATTATCATGGTCAGATTGTAGCTGTTAGCAAGCTGTGACTCTGTATATTAAAGTTCCTAACACTTCATTTCAGACCAGTAGTTAAGTCTGCTAAAGAGAACAAACTCTCACCCCCCCCCCCCCCCCCCCCCATTGTTAAGTCTGCTGAAGTCTCTAACACTCCGTTCCCAACCAGTGTTGTTAAGTCTGCTGAAGTCTCCTCTAACACTCCGTTCCCCACTAGTTAAGTCTGCTGAAGTCTCCTCTAACACTTCATTCCCCACCAGTTAAGTCTGCTGAAGTCTCCTCTAACACTTCGTTCCCCACCAGTTAAGTCTGCTGAAGTCTCCTTTAACACTTCGTTCCCCACCAGTTAAGTCTGCTGAAGTCTCCTCTAACACTTCATTCCCCACCAGTTAAGTCTGCTGAAGTCTCCTCTAACACTCCGTTCCCCACCAGTCAAGTCTGCTGAAGTCTCCTCTAACACTCTGTTCCCCACCAGTGTGGTTAAGTCTGCTGAAGTCTCCTTTAACACTCCGTTCCCCACCAGTTAAGTCTGCTGAAGTCTCCTCTAACACTCCGTTCCCCACCAGTCAAGTCTGCTGAAGTCTCCTCTAACACTCCGTTCCCCACCAGTTAAGTCTGCTGAAGTCTCCTCTAACACTCCGTTCCCCAACAGTTAAGTCTGCTGAAGTCTCCTCTAACACTCCGTTCCCTAACAGTTAAGTCTGCTGAAGTCTCCTCTAACACTCCGTTCCCCACCAGTTAAGTCTGCTGAAGTCTCCTCTAACACTCCATTCCCCACCAGTTAAGTCTGCTGAAGTCTCATCTAACACTCTGTTCCCCACCAGTTAAGTCTGCTGAAGTCTCATCTAACACTCCATTCCCCACCAGTTAAGTCTGCTGAAGTCTCATCTAACACTCCATTCCCCACCAGTTAAGTCTGCTGAAG
This sequence comes from Ariolimax columbianus, assembly GCA_036924085.1. NCBI lineage: Eukaryota > Metazoa > Mollusca > Gastropoda > Stylommatophora > Arionidae > Ariolimax > Ariolimax columbianus. The sequence goes on from JAVGWX010000002.1 coordinate 1,829,960, forward strand.
TCTCCTCTAACACTCCGTTCCCCACCAGTTAAGTCTACTGAAGTCTCCTCTAACACTTCGTTCCCCACCAGTTATTTCTGCTGAAATCTCCTCTAACACTTTGTTCCCCACCAATGTGGTTAAGTCTGCTGAAGGACACATTTGACCTTTTCTTAGTACGAGAATATGGTCTAGAAAGAAAATTGTGTTGATGCAGCGAGACTGACCAGATAGTTACAAGGGGCCTAAGATCTACTCTAACTTAAGACAAAAATGACCCATAATCTACATAGCACCTCCTGAGACACAAGGAAGTGCCACATCAGAAATCGAGAGAGAGAAACAAGCAAACAAGCCGAGGCACCCAATGTTTGGACACCAGGTGCAGTGCACAAGATGGAATTTCTTACAATCAACACAGCCCATACAGACTAGTTCCGGAAAAAGCAGAATCGAAAATGGAATTAACTGAACGCAGATTTACTGGATGGAGCTGCGGGAGGAACGTGTACCTGGACACTACTTGCCTTATGCAGCGTGGAAGTCACTTATAGACTCCGAACTGGCGTATCGCGATGCTGGACGAGATTAAAGAGATGGGAATACAGAAATGATGAGATGTGCAACTGTGAAGCCACACAAGACCTAGACCCTCTGATGATGTGCCCAAACCTTCTAGAAACATGCAATATGGATGACATGATGAGGGCAAACTACAAACAATTCATGTGGCCGAACATTGTAAACAAGATGTCTGAGTTGGTGCACGAAAAGTAAGTAAGTATGAAACAAAAACTCTTCTTCACAAGACAAACTGGCCACAACTGGACTTACTGTGAACTGATCAGAGGCTTTCTCTAACAGCACATCAAAGTTTAGCCACCCAGGTCTGACAAATAACAAATGTAACTGGATAAAAATATCATTAAAATGCATGCAGCGTTACGTGACCAATTATTCCAACTAAACTTTACACAAGGCATCGCTGGTTGGCACACAAAATACAAACTTTCTATCATTTCTCTAAAAGTATTGGAGTCTCAACTCGATGCAGGGAAACTCCCAACTGCTCTTTCTAGTGGTAGAGAATGGACAATGCACATGGTGTGGCTAGCGCAGGCTTGGAGACAGTAACTCCCTTCATAAATGGACAACTCTGTGGATGAGGAGAACCAGGCACTCACTGAGCCAGAAAGTGCAGACAAAAGACAAGTCACAAACCACACTGGTGGATGTCAAAGGTAAGGTGAAATCACCACATTAAATCACCAAGAAAAGTCTATGGTATTTCACAACCTACAAATCAGCCTATCGACAAAGACGGGACCTCGGATGACTCAAGTGTCATGCTCGGCAATAGAGGAGACAAGGCCTATTGGGTCGTCATCAAGTAAAATCCTTGTTTAAACTTAGCTGTATGGAACATTTGTACAATGATGAGGGCGTGAAAGTTGGAGATATGGAACATTTGTACAATGATGAGGGCGTGAAAGTTGGAGACATGGAACATTTGTACAATGATGAGGGATTGAAAGTTGGAGATATGGAACATTTGTACAATGATGAGGGCGTGAAAGTTGGAGACATGGAACATTCGTACAATGATGAGGGCGTGAAAGTTGGAGACATGGAACATTCGTACAATGCTGAGGGATTTAAAGTTGGAGACATGGAACATTTGTACAATGATGAGGGCGTGAAAGTTGGAGATATGGAACATTCGTACAATGATGAGGGCGTGAAAGTTGGAGACATGGAACATTCGTACAATGCTGAGGGATTGAAAGTTGGAGACATGGAACATTTGTACAATGATGAGGGTGTGAAAGTTGGAGATATGGAACATTTGTACAATGATGAGGGCGTGAAAGTTGGAGACATGGAACATTCATACAATGATGAGGGTGTGAAAGTTGGAGACATGGAACATTCGTACAATGATGAGGGCGTGAAAGTTGGAGACATGGAACATTCGTACAATGATGAGGGTGTGAAAGTTGGAGACATGGAACATTCGTACAATCATGAGGGCGTGAAAGTTGGAGACATGGAACATTAGTACAATGATGAGAGCGTGAAAGTTGGAGACATGGAACATTCGTACAATGCTGAGGGCGTGAAAGTTGGAGACATGTAACATTCGCACAATGATGAGGGCGTGAAAGTTGGAGACATGGAACATTCGTACAATTCTGAGGGCGTGAAAGTTGGAGACATGGAACATTCGTACAATTCTGAGGGCGTGAAAGTTGGAGACATGGAACATTCATACAATGATGAGGGCGTGAAAGTTGGAGATATGGAATATTTGTACAATGCTGAGGGCAGGAAAGTTGGAGACATGTAACATTCGCACAAGGATGAGGGCGTGAAAGTTGGAGACATGGAACATTCGTACAATTCTGAGGGCGTGAAAGTTGGAGACATGGAACATTCGTACAATGATGAGGGCGTGAAAGTTGGAGACATGGAATATTTGTACAATTTTGAGGGCGTGAAAGTTGGAGATATGGAACATTCGTACAATGATGAGGGCATGAAAGTTGGAGATATGGAATATTTGTACAATGCTGAGGGCAGGAAAGTTGGAGACATGGAACATTCGTACAATGCTGAGGGCGTGAAAGTTGGAGATATGGAACATTCGTACAATGATGATCTGGATCTGTGAGTCCTTCTTTGATTGAAATAATAGCCTCTTGATGTTCATACAGGTCATGGATTAACCTAATGATTGGTCTCTCAATATCTATTTGTTGCAACATCTGAAAAGTTAGTTCCAGGGCACTCGATCATATACTTTCTTGTAATCGATAAAGCAGATAAATAGTGGTTACCCATGATCGATCATTCTTTCTGCGAGAAGCTGCAATCATCATGAAGAAGGCAGAGAGTGGGCATAAATAAGGAGTACTCTGATTGGGGTGAAGTGAAGAGTGGAGTGGTGTGAAGTGAAGAGTGGAGTGCCACAGGGCTCGGTTTTGGGACCAATTTTGTTCTTGATATATATGTATAAACGATTTGGACATTTATTTGGGATCCATGATTGCAAAATTTGCTGATGACACAAAACTATGCAGTAGTGTCTCATCTTAACTTAACTTAACTTAACGTCTTTATACTGGTTTAGAAGACCCTGCAGAGTCTGTATACAACCAGTTACATTTACATCACCTTGCTCTAAAATCTATGCGCATCCAGTTTATTCTTAAACGCATTAACTGTCCCTGCCTCCACCACCTCCCCTGGCTATGCATTCCAAGCAGACACCACTCTCTGACTAAAAAAATATTTCCTAATATCTAACCTGGACCTCTCTTTAATCAGCTTGTAGCTATGCCCTCGTGTTATTGTAGGTGGCTGTATTTTAAAAAACTTGTTATAGTCTAATTTATCGATTCCTCTGATCATCTTATAAACCAGTATTAAGTCACCACGAATTCTTCTCTCTTCGAGACACTGTAGGCCCGTTTTTCTGAGTCGTTCCTCATAACTGTAATTCTGGAATCCAACTATCATCTTTGTCGCTCTTTTTTGTATTCTTTCTAGCATGTTTATGTCCCCTCTATGATAAGGACTCCACACCTGTACACAGTACTCCAATCTAGGTCTAACCAAAGCTTTATACAGTTTGACGATCACTTCCTTGCTCCTATGTTTAATATTTCTTTTTATCATACCTAACATTGCATTGCATCTAAAGCAGAAGGGGATATATTCAGGTTGGATTTAGATAAAATTCCAGAATGGTCTGTAAGCTGGCAAATGGAGTTTAATGTAGATAAATGTACAGTCATCCACATGGGTAGATGCAATATGGAACATAATTACAGAATGGGAGAAAACTATATTAGAAAGATAGATAAGGAAAGGGACCTAGGGGTTATAATAGATCATACAGGTAAGGTGAGTGAGCAAGTTCAGGTAGCAGTGAAAAAGGCAAATGCAATGTTAGGGATGATAAAAAGAAATATTAAACATAGGAGCAAGGAAGTGATCGTCAAACTGTATAAAGCTTTAGTTAGACCTAGATTGGAGTACTGTGTACAGGTGTGGAGTCCTGTGTACAGGTGTGGAGTACTGTGTACAGGTGTGGAGTACTGTGTACAGGTGTGGAGTACTGTGTACAGGTGTGGAGTACTGTGTACAGGTGTGGAGTACTGTGTACAGGTGTGGAGTACTGTGTACAGGTGTGGAGTACTGTGTACAGGTGTGGAGTACTGTGTACAGGTGTGGAGTACTGTGTACAGGTGTCATTATCGTAGAGGAGATATAAAAAAGATGAAAAGGATACAAACAAGAGCGACAAAGCTGAGAGTGAGATTCCAGAATTCCAGTTATGAGGAAAGAGAAAAACCGGCCTAGTGTCTAGAAAAGAGAAGAATTTGAGGTGACAATACAGGTTTATAAGATAATCAAAGAAACGGATAAATTAGACTATAACAAGTTTTTCAAAAATACAACCACCCACAAGAACAAGAGGGCACCGCTATAAATTAACTAAAGAGAGGTCCAGATTAGATATTAGGAAATATTTTTTTAGTCAGAGAGTGGTGAATGCTTGGAATGCAGTGCCACAGGAAGTAGTAGAGGCAGAGACAATTAATGCATTTAAGAATATATTGGATGGGCATATCTTTTAGAGCAAGGTGATGTAAATGAAACTGGTTGTATACAGACTCTTCTAAACCAGGATAAAAACGTTGAGTTAAGTTATGTATGATGGCTTGTTGTGTATAATTTAGTCAGTGTTAAATAGTAACAACTATATTTTTGTTATAATTGTCAATAATATTTTGGTCCTTGAGAAGGTCTGTAGGAGGATTTATACGGCTGGGAATAAAGGTCGCTTGCCCTGGCTTCCATTGTTCAGTGTGCAGGCAGATTTTTAATCTCTCCCCAACACAAAAACACATATCTCCTTACTGGGGTCAGGTTCAAACATGCCCCCCTGACTAGGAGCCAGTATTCTAACCACTTGGTCACTCATTTCTAACGCCAACAATAGTAACAAAAATAATCAGGTGTGAATGAATACCTGGTTTCAGCCTTGTCGCCAACAATGATTTTAGTGGCTAGGGTCTCACCGGTCGCAGCTGCAGCAGTCTGAGAAAAGAAACAGATATATAAATATACGCACAGAGGAAAATTGCAAAGACAGATATTGATGCTTCTGCCATTGTTTTGTCTGTCTTCTTTGTCGCACACTGTCTAATATATGCATCTATTTCCCTCATTAAGTTGGAAATTGTCTAATATATGCATCTATTTCCCTCATTAAGTTGGAAATTGTCTAATATATGCATCTATTTCCCTCATTAAGTTGGAAATTGTCTAATATATGCATCTATTTCCCTCATTAAGTTGGAAATTGTCTAATATATGCATCTATTTCCCTCATTAAGTTGGAAATTGTCTAATATATGCATCTATTTCCCTCATTAAGTTGGAAATTGTCTAATATATGCATCTATTTCCCTCATTAAGTTGGAAATTGTCTAATATATGCATCTATTTCCCTCATTAAGTTGGAAATTGTCTAATATATGCATCTATTTCCCTCATTAAGTTGGAAATTGTCTAATATATGCATCTATTTCCCTCATTAAGTTGGAAATTGTCTAATATATGCATCTATTTCCCTCATTAAGTTGGAAACTGTCTAATATATGCATCTATTTCCCTCATTAAGTTGGAAACTGTCTAATATATGCATCTATTTCCCTCATTAAGTTGGAAATTGTCTAATATATGCATCTATTTCCCTCATTAAGTTGGAAACTGTCTAATATATGCATCTATTTCCCTCATTAAGTTGGAAACTGTCTAATATATGCATCTATTTCCCTCATTAAGTTGGAAACTGTCTAATATATGCATCTATTTCCCTCATTAAGTTGGAAATTGTCTAATATATGCATCTATTTCCCTCATTAAGTTGGAAATTCATCGTTTACCATTTTTCTGTTTATCCCTCACATTGGTTGGGGTCCATGGACTGAATGGTGGTGGGTGGGAGGAGTGAGGTATGAGACTTAAGAAGATCCTGTGTTGATCAATACACAATAAAGAGATACAATAAAAAGAGGTGAGCAAGGCATAGCTCAATACTACTAGACCAGCATTAGACTGGAATCCACAAGGCAACTGACAAAAAGGGAGTTATAACACTGCAAGAAGTTTTGGACACCAAAGTCAAATCCATTTGAATAAAATGAGAGAATCTGTTGAGCTTTTTCCCACCTTTGCACCAGTTTTTTTTACTTTAAAACCCAGAAAAGCCAGCTCCAAACATCAGAAATGAGAAATCCAACAAAGGTGGTCAGAGTAACAAGAAGAGACATCATCCTCAATCAGATTATACAGCAAGATCCTGGTCAAGTCCTTGCAGACTCGAGTCAAGCAATCTCAACTTTGGTGGTTTGGCCATGTCTGCTACAATGGCAGTCCTGGGAAGCAAAGAGCCAAGAATCCAGATCCCGAGGACAATCCACAGCCCAAGGATCCAGATCCCCAGGACGATCCACAGCCCAAAGATCCAGATCCACAGCCCAAGGATCCAGATCCACAGCCCAAGGATCCAGATCCTCAGGATGATCCACAGCCCAAGGATCCAGATCCCCAGGATGGTCCACAGCCCAAGGATCCAGATCCACAGCCCAAGGATCCAGATCCACAGCCCAAGGATCCAGATCCACAGCCCAAGGATCTAGATCCACAGCCCAATGGGCTTACAAAATAAGAGTTTATAAAATACCAAGGGCTAGATTGGAGCCAGACCAAGAACAAGACAGTGGCCAGAGCAGTCTGGCTTTCTTTATGGCAAATCTCTTCAGCCTAGGGTAGAAGAGGAGTGAGAAAGCAAGTACTAACCTCATCCACATAATGAGAGTGTTCAGGAGTTGTGATGATACATTTGGCGTCTGACAGCTTGAGCCTATGCTGGATGTCACCGGTTCTGAGCAATGTTGTTCCTGGACTTAAAACTATGCCTGTCAAATAAACAACGAAAACAAGCCATGATTTGCATCCCTTTGCTCAGTGCAGATGGATATGACTGGCCATACTGTATGTCTGTGTGATATATGACTGGCCATACTGTATGTCTGTGTGATATATGACTGGCCATACTGTATGTCTGTGAGATTTGACTGACCATATTGTATGTGTGTGTGATATATGACTGGCCATACTGTATGTCTGTGAGATTTGACTGACCATATTGTATGCGTGTGTGATATATGACCGGCCATACTGTATATGTGTGTGTGTGAGATATGACTGGCCATTCTATGTGTGTGTCTGCGACACAATATTCTGTCCTCTAAGCTTGTGTAGGCCCTTGTGTGGGCCCTTGTACAAGCCCCTGTGTGGTCCCTTGTACAGGCCCTTGTGTGTACAATTGTTAAGACTGTGCCCATGATAACACACGACAAACTGCACACAAAATAAGATATTGCCAAACACTTTCATCATATAAATGGTTCCCTTCCAAACATGTCAAAACATATTGAGGGTTGTGCTTAGGGTTAGCAGTTTTATCATGTAGAATTAATTGATGCCTGCTATCTCCAACAGACTGGGGACCGACAGGGATGTCTACTATTCACAACAATATTTCTCATGGACAGAGTAATGTGAGAGACTGGGTTCAGACAGGGATGCCTACCATCTCCAACAGACAGGGAAGTCTACTCTCCAACAGACAGGGATGCCTACCATCTCCAACAGACAGGGAAGTCTACTCTCCAACAGACTGGGATGTCTACCATCTCCAACAGACAGGGAAGTCTACTCTCCAACAGACAGGGATGCCTACCATCTCCAACAGACAGGGAAGTCTACCATCTCCAACAGACTGGGATGTCTACTATCTCCAACAGACAGGGATGTCTACTATCTCTAACAGACTGGGATGTCTACTTTCTCCAACAGACAGGGATGTCTACTATCTCCAACAGACAGGGATGTCTACTATCTCTAACAGACAGGGATGTCTACTATCTCTAACAGACAGGGATGTCTACTTTCTCCAACAGACAGGGATGTCTACTATCTCTAACAATCTTTCTCAAGGTCATGAACTGGGTCATGTGACAAACAACGCAAGGCAGCAGAAAACAGCAATACAATGGAACATTTGATAAGCAGCTCGAGAACCTTCATTTTGCAGATGATATATGTATGCTGTCACATAAAAACGCTGGACATATAAGAAACGATGGATAGACTAACACATGAAGCAACCAAGATGAGTCTGAACAAAAGCAAGAGAATTAAAATTTTAAAAAAACAAAGATACCCCCAAAGCGATGAATGGTTAGATAACTGGAGAAATGAAATATTGTGCTTAACCGGGATGTCATATGTTAAAGATGGAGGAACAAACCAAGATGTTCACGTTAGAATTAACAAGACCAGGTTTGCTTTCAACTCTCCGCTCAATGTGCAATTTGACAGCACTTTTCATTAAAACTAAGATTAGGCTGTTTAACACTAATGTCAAGTCTGTCCTGCTAGATGGCTCGGAGGCATAGAATGTGACTAAAGGCATCACATCCAGATTTGCAGACTTTTGTTAACAAGTGTCTGCGTCACGTACTTCAAGTTAGATGGCCAGAGGTGATAGTAAACACAGATCTGTGGGCAAGAACTAGGTAACAACCAATACAGCCGGAGATTTGGAAGAAAAGGTGAACATGGATAGGACACTCTCAGAGAGAAGTCGGACACAGAGTAACCAGACATGCTCTGGATTGGAACCCACAGGAAAAGAGATGAGTGGGAAGGGCAAGGAACACCTGGAGGTGAATGGCCGGGGAGGAAGTCAGTTCAATCTGGATCTCATGAGTGAAACTCAAGACGACAGCACAGAAAGGAAGTCAGTTCAATCTGGATCTCATGAGTGAAACTCAAGACGACGGCACAGAATGGGAACTCATGGAGATCGTTGCTGTCATGGCCTTATATTTCAAGGGGAACCAGAAGAAAAAAACCATGATAATGACATGCTGATTGAACTGAAATATGATGTATGAAGTGACATGCCGATTGAGCTGAAATATGATGTATGAAGTGACATGCCGATTGAGCTGAAATATGATGTATGAAGTGACATGTCGATTGAGCTGAAATATGATGTATGAAGTGACATGTCGATTGAGCTCAAATACTAAGCATGAAGTGACATATCAATTTAACTGAAATATGATGTATGAAGTAACATGTCGATTGACCTGAAATATGATGTATGAAGTGACATGTCGATTGACCTGAAATATGATGTATGAAGTGACATGTCGATTGACCTGAAATATGATGTATGAAGTAACATGTCGATTGACCTGAAATATGATGTATGAAGTGACATGTCGATTGAGCTGAAATATGAAGCATGAAGTGACATGTTCTTAAAATATCAACTTATGTATGTGTAGGAGCATGTCCAGGCTGGAAACTCCCTACATTGTAAACAGAGATGGACAGATGGAATTATCTGATCCCCTACATAAAATTCTATCTTTTTCTTCATACCACTTGTTGACGCCACTGGAGCATGGGGCAAGCACTACAGCTTAGCTTCCTTCAGAAAGCCTGAGTTAAAGCACACTGCATGCTTTTGCTGTAGTGGTGTATGGCAACAATGTTTTACATGATGAGGTTGCTAATCCCATGCACAACTCCCTTTAGTCAGCTTTTGCAACAAGCAAGAAGATGAAGTAATCCTATTCTTTGTTCCCAAGTAAGCTGGAGGGGGAGGGGAGGGTACTGGATACACCTGGGGAACGTAAAACTTACCTGCTCTGATGCAAGCGATGTTGATGAACCACCATTCTGGGATCTTGGGTAATATAAGGATCAGTTTGTCTCCGCTGCTCAAACCACAACCACTTACTAAAACATTAGCAACTCTGAAACAAAAAAGATAATCAGTCAACCAACAAAAACTGTTCAGCACCCTATGAAGCATAGGTCTTCAACAAACACAAACCAAGTCATGAAATGTTGACCTGCCATATCTGTTGGAAGTTTTTGTGACTAAAAGTTTCTGCAGGATGTGGCTGACAGCCCAACTCTTCCCACATTCCTCTTACTGTATGCCTGGTAGGTTACAGTGTGGCTGACAGCCCAACTCTTCCCACATCCCTCTTACTGTATGCCTGGTAGGTTACAGTGTGGCTGACAGCCCAACTCTTCCCACTTCCCTCTTACTGTATGCCTGGTAGGTTACAGTGTGGCTGACAGCCCAACTCTTCCCACTTCCCGTATGCCTGGTAGGTTACAGTGAGACTATTCCTTGCTCCCGTTTCAACCCTCAGTGATACTCAACAAAAACATATAATACGCTCCTATTGCAAAAAACATAAGCTTCCACAATTTACCATACGTGAAACTATGAAGAACAGACATAACTGCACTTCAGATAAACCTAGTGTCATTCAGCAAATGGTGAAGGTTATGTGTACTGACGATTCTTGTAGCTCGCTGGACAGGCTAACACTAAAGGAAATAAAAAACTCAGTTGAGAGAAAAGTTGTCCAAATAACATCTACAATGTGGACAGAACATTAGTTGTGTGGTTAGTGCATTCAAGAAACATTTATTGTGTGGTTAGTGCATTCAAAGAACATTTATTGTGTGGTTAGTGCATTCAAGGAACATTTATTGTGTGGTTACTGCATTCAAGGAACATGTTTTGTGTGGTTACTGCATTCAAGGAACATGTATTGTGTGGTTAATGCATTCAAGGAACATTAATTGTGTGGTTAGTCTATTCAAGTGACATTTATTGTGTGGTCAGTGCATTCAAGGAACATTAATTGTGTGATTAGTGTATTCAAGTGACATTTATTGTGTAATTAGCGCATTCAAGTGACATCAGTTTTGTGGTTACTACATTCATGGAACATTTATTGTATGGTTAGTACATTCAAGGAACATTTATTGTATGGTTAGTACATTCAAGGAACATTTATTGTATGGTTAGTACATTCAAGGAACATTTATTGTACAATGACAATAATGACCTTTTAGAAATAAGCGACAGCTGCTGAAATGACAGTTTGACTTCCTTCTTACACTGAGCATCAACCCACCAGAAAGATGGCACGGATGTTGACCTCAAGCCAGCCTGTAATAAATTCATGCACACCATCAACAGTTTCATTCTAAATATTGCTGGCCTCCCACGTCGCAGTTCAACAAGACGTTTTGTCTTCTGTTTTGAAATCTTTTTACCCATTTATAGACTCTCATCTGACTCAATCAATTGTCTCTGTACAGAACCTTCATCATTCAGACATTGCCTCCTGATCCAATCAACTGTCTCTGTACAGAACCTTCATCATTCAGACATTGCCTCCTGATCCAATCAACTGTCTCTGTACAGAACCTTCATCATTCAGACATTGCCTCCTGATCCAATCAACTGTCTCTGTACAGAACCTTCATCATTCAGACATTGCCTCCTGATCCAATCAACTGTCTCTGTACAGAACCTTCATCATTCAGATATTCCCCCTGGGGACGGCGTGGCTTAGTGGTTAAGTGGCACGGCTCACAACCCAAAGGTGCTGGGTTCGATCCCCATCACAGCACCGGCCGTTACCCTGGGAAAGCAAACCCTTAGAAAATGCAGGAGGAAGCAGACCCTTACATAAAATTCATGCTGAAGTCGGATGCACTGGGCCGATAGGCGCAAAATAAAAACCACAGTGCAACGCACACCGCCTTGGGGATTAAAGAAATAAGGTGAACGGCAAAAATTAAAAAAATGTGTTTAAAACAAAGACATTCCCCCCTGATCCAATCAACTGTGTCCGTACTGAACCTTCATCATTCAGACATTGCCCCCTGATCCAATCAACTGTCTCCGTACTGAACCTTCATCATTCAGACATTGCCCCCTGATCCAATCAACTGTCTCCGTACTGAACCTTCATCATTCAGACATTGCCCCCTGATCCAATCAACTGTCTCCGTACTGAACCTTCATCATTCAGACATTGCCCCCTGATCCAATCAACTGTCTCCGTACCGAACCTTCATTCTTCTGTAGATTTAAGGATTCACACTCTCTGACCACACAAACAATAAGGCCCTGTTGTTCTTCCCTGCTGCACGCTACATTGTGCATGTTGCTCGTCACAATCACTACATGGGTGTTGCTAACAACCCATTTTGTGTCCTGAAACAAGATTTATTCTGTTGTTTGTAGATACTCTTCCATGCTGTTGTAGATACTCTTCCATGCTGTTGTCGATACTCTTCCATGCTGTTGTCGATACTCTTCCATGCTGTTGTAGATACTCTTCCATGCTGTTGTAGATACTCTTCCATGCTGTTGTAGATACTCTTCCATGCTGTTGTAGATACTCTTCCATGCTGTTGTAGATACTCTTCCATGCTGTTGTAGATACTCTTCCATGCTGTTGTAGATACTCTTCCATGCTGTTGTAGATACTCTTCCATGCTGTTGTAGATACTCTTCCATGCTGTTGTAGATACTCTTCCATGCTGTTGTAGATACTCTTCCATGCTGTTGTAGATACTCTTCCATGCTGTTGTAGATACTCTTCCATGCTGTTGTAGATACTCTTCCATGCTGTTGTAGATACTCTTCCATGCTGTTGTAGAAACTCTTCCATGCTGTTGTAGATACTCTTCCATGTTGTTGTAGATACTCTTCCATGCTGTTGTAGATACTCTTCCATGCTGTTGTAGATACTCTTCCATGCTGTTGTAGATACTCTTCCATGCTGTTGTAGATACTCTTCCATGCTGTTGTAGATACTCTTCCATGTTGTTGTAGATACTCTTCCATGCTGTTGTAGATACTCTTCCATGCACTTTATAATAAAATTGCTGTTATTTGATGACCGTTTCTCGTAATTATCAGCAATAAATATGTTATCTCTGTTCCTCATATCTGGACTTAAGCGTTGTTGTTATCTAGAAAGTAGATGAACCTTATAAACTTCACAAAAACAACAAAGCTGCTCGTTATATTTAAGTTTGACAAGCAAGCTACAGTATTAATTTTAGACCTTTCTAAATGTTCCCTTATGATAAACTTCCTGACCTTCTCTGCGTCTGCCCACTGGTCAATAAAGTCATGAGCAAAGTTAAAGTACTCCGGAGCCTGCAGACTAAACGTTTTCTTCTCTAGCTCATAGTTGGTATAGTTGTAGCCAGATATTGGTAGCTGGATGCTCCTGCTCCATAAGCAGCCAAATGTGGCATTTGGTGGCTTCTTTGTAGGCTTGCACAGCAGACGGGACAATCTCATGAATTTGTGCATGACAATGGATGCCACCTTTTCTGTGAATGACCCTGAGAATGAACAAAATGGTCATATGTCATAAGAAAAGTAGGATATGATGGGTATAGAGTTTTACACTTGGAAAACATATATTATACCCTGGAAAACATATACGAAACCCTGGAAAACATATACTATACACTGGAAAACATACTATACACTGGAAAACATATACTATACACTGAAAAACATATACTATATCCCGAAAAACATTTACTGTACACTGGAAAATATATACTATACACTGGAAAACATATAATATACACTGGAAAATATATACTATACACTGAAAAACATATACTATACACTGGAAAACATATACTATACCCTGAAAAACATATTCTATACACTGGAAAACATATATTATACCCTGGAAAACATATACGAAACCCTGGAAAACATATACTATACACTGGAAAACATACTATACACTGGAAAACATATACTATACACTGAAAAACATATACTATATCCCGAAAAACATTTACTGTACACTGGAAAATATATACTATACACTGGAAAACATATAATATACACTGGAAAATATATACTATACACTGAAAAACATATACTATACACTGGAAAACATATACTATACCCTGAAAAACATATTCTATACACTGGAAAACATATATTATACCCTGGAAAACATATACGAAACCCTGGAAAACATATACTATACACTGGAAAACATACTATACACTGGAAAACATATACTATACACTGAAAAACATATACTATATCCCGAAAAACATTTACAGTACACTGGAAAATATATACTATACACTGGAAAACATATAATATACACTGGAAAATATATACTATACACTGAAAAACATATACTATACACTGGAAAACATATACTATACCCTGAAAAACATATTCTATACACTGGAAAACATATATTATACACTGGAAAACATATACTATACCCTGAAAAACATATTCTATACACTGGAAAACATATACTATACACTGGAGAACAGAAAATGAAGTATTAGGTACTCTGAATGAAAGCTCCTGTCCCCCAAGTGATGTGGGTGCCTCCCTACAAAAAAGTAATCAGATTTAGAGCCTTAAGAACTTGCTCTGTTCCCTCATCAAGTATAGACCCTATACAGACTTTGAGTAAAGATCTGAATAAAGGATTTCACAACTGATTCACTTAACTTAACTTAACGTCTTTATACTGGTTTAGAAGACCCTGCAGAGTCTGTATACAACCAGTTACATTTACATCACCTTGCTCTAAAAGCTATGCGCATCCAGTTTATTCTTAAATGCATTAACTGTCCCTGCCTCCACTACCTCCCCTGGCAATGCATTCCAAGCAGACACCACTCTCTGACTAAAAAAATATTTCCTAATATCTAACCTGGACCTCTCTTTAGTCAGCTTGTAGCTATGCCCTCGTGTTATTGTAGGTGGCTGTATTTTAAAAAACTTGTTATAGTCTAATTTATCGATTCCTCTGATCATCTTATAAACCTGTATTAAGTCACCCCGAATTCTTCTCTCTTCGAGACACTGTAAGCCGGTTTTTCTGAGTCAGTTCTCATGTGTCCTAGATATGGAGTGTACGAGGCATGTTAGAAACATTTCTCACTTTAGTATGAAGGAGTCATGGCACTTACCTGGAAATTGGTGTGACCTTTAGTCCTTCTCTGTGTGTTCACCCTGCAAGGCGATACACTTCTCATATCTATTTTTGTGTGAACTTTAGTCCTTCTGTGTATTCACCCTGCAAGGCGATACACTTCTCATATCTATTTTTGTGTGAACTTTAGTCCTTCTGTGTATTCACCCTGCAAGGCGATACACTTCTCATATCTATTTTTGTGTGAACTTTAGTCCTTCTGTGTATTCACCCTGCAAGGGGATACACTTCTCATATCTATTTTTGTGTGAACTTTAGTCCTTCTGTGTATTCACCCTGCAAGGCGATACACTTCTCATATCTATTTTTGTGTGAACTTTAGTCCTTCTGTGTATTCACCCTGCAAGGGGATACACTTCTCATATCTATTTTTGTGTGAACTTTAGTCCTTCTGTGTATTCACCCTGCAAGGCGATACACTTCTCATATCTATTTTTGTGTGAACTTTAGTCCTTCTGTGTATTCACCCTGCAAGGGGATACACTTCTCATATCTATTTTTGTGTGAACTTTAGTCCTTCTGTGTATTCACCCTGCAAGGCGATACACTTCTCATATCTATTTTTGTGTGAACTTTAGTCCTTCTGTGTATTCACCCTGCAAGGCGATACACTTCTCATATCTATTTTTGTGTGAACTTTAGTCCTTCTGTGTATTCACCCTGCAAGGGGATACACTTCTCATATCTATTTTTGTGTGAACTTTAGTCCTTCTGTGTATTCACCCTGCAAGGCGATACACTTCTCATATCTATTTTTGTGTGAACTTTAGTCCTTCTGTGTATTCACCCTGCAAGGGGATACACTTCTCATATCTATTTTTGTGTGAACTTTAGTCCTTCTGTGTATTCACCCTGCAAGGCGATACACTTCTCATATCTATTTTTGTGTGAACTTTAGTCCTTCTGTGTATTCACCCTGCAAGGGGATACACTTCTCATATCTATTTTTGTGTGAACTTTAGTCCTTCTGTGTATTCACCCTGCAAGGCGATACACTTCTCATATCTATTTTTGTGTGAACTTTACTCCTTCTGTGTATTCACCCTGCAAGGGGATACACTTCTCATATCTATTTTTGTGTGAACTTTAGTCCTTCTGTGTATTCACCCTGCAAGGGGATACACTTCTCATATCTATTTTTGTGTGAACTTTAGTCCTTCTGTGTATTCACCCTGCAAGGCGATTCACTTCTCATATCTATTTTTGTGTGAACTTTAGTCCTTCTGTGTATTCACCCTGCAAGGGGATACACCTCTCATATCTATTTTTGTGTGAACTTTAGTCCTGTGTATTCACCCTGCAAGGGGATACACTTCTCATATCTATTTTTGTGTGAACTTTAGTCCTTCTGTGTATTCACCCTGCAAGGCGATACACTTCTCATATCTATTTTTGTGTGAACTTTAGTCCTTCTGTGTATTCACCCTGCAAGGCGATACACTTCTCATATCTATTTTTGTGTGAACTTTAGTCCTCTGTGTATTCACCCTGCAAGGCGATTCACTTCTCATATCTATTTTTGTGTGAACTTTAGTCCTTCTGTGTATTCACCCTGCAAGGGGATACACTTCTCATATCTATTTTTGTGTGAACTTTAGTCCTTCTGTGTATTCACCCTGCAAGGGGATACACTTCTCATATCTATTTTTGTGTGAACTTTAGTCCTTCTGTGTATTCACCCTGCAAGGGGATACACTTCTCATATCTATTTTTGTGTGAACTTTAGTCCTTCTGTGTATTCACCCTGCAAGGCGATACACTTCTCATATCTATTTTTGTGTGAACTTTAGTCCTTCTGTGTATTCACCCTGCAAGGCGATACACTTCTCATATCTATTTTTGTGTGAACTTTAGTCCTTCTGTGTATTCACCCTGCAAGGCGATACACTTCTTATATCTATTTTTGTGTGAACTTTAGTCCTTCTGTGTATTCACCCTGCAAGGCGATACACTTCTTATATCTATTTTTGTGTGAACTTTAGTCCTTCTGTGTATTCACCCTGCAAGGCGATACACTTCTCATATCTATTTTTGTGTGAACTTTAGTCCTTCTGTGTATTCACCCTGCAAGGCGATACACTTCTCATATCTATTTTTGTGTGAACTTTAGTCCTTCTGTGTATTCACCCTGCAAGGGGATACACTTCTCATATCTATTTTTGTGTGAACTTTAGTCCTTCTGTGTATTCACCCTGCAAGGGGATACACTTCTCATATCTATTTTTGTGTGAACTTTAGTCCTTCTGTGTATTCACCCTGCAAGGGGATACACTTCTCATATCTATTTTTGTGTGAACTTTAGTCCTTCTGTGTATTCACCCTGCAAGGGGATACACTTCTCATATCTATTTTTGTGTGAACTTTAGTCCTTCTGTGTATTCACCCTGCAAGGCGATACACTTCTCATATCTATTTTTGTGTGAACTTTAGTCCTTCTGTGTATTCACCCTGCAAGGCGATACACTTCTCATATCTATTTTTGTGTGAACTTTAGTCCTTCTGTGTATTCACCCTGCAAGGCGATACACTTCTCATATCTATTTTTGTGTGAACTTTAGTCCTTCTGTGTATTCACCCTGCAAGGGGATACACTTCTCATATCTATTTTTGTGTGAACTTTAGTCCTTCTGTGTATTCACCCTGCAAGGCGATACACTTCTTATATCTATTTTTGTGTGAACTTTAGTCCTTCTGTGTATTCACCCTGCAAGGCGATACACTTCTCATATCTATTTTTGTGTGAACTTTAGTCCTTCTGTGTATTCACCCTGCAAGGCGATACACTTCTCATATCTATTTTTGTGTGAACTTTAGTCCTTCTGTGTATTCACCCTGCAAGGCGATACACTTCTCATATCTATTTTTGTGTGAACTTTAGTCCTTCTGTGTATTCACCCTGCAAGGCGATACACTTCTCATATCTATTTTTGTGTGAACTTTAGTCCTTCTGTGTATTCACCCTGCAAGGGGATACACTTCTCATATCTATTTTTCACCTTCCTGATGCCTTTCTTCTTATTCTTATTCTTCTTCTTCTTCTTCTTTTGCGTTCGTTCTCAATCTCTCGCTACCAAGTCCCGAATGTTCTTAATCTCCCGCTATGAAGCTCTGAATGTTCTCAATCTCCAGCTACCAAGTCCTGAACAGGGCTTTGTAAGTAGTAGGATGTAGTCCAGAGAACGGAATGTGTTGTGTCGCTAGTTTACAGTTTGACTGTGATATTTGCACCTTTTGGTCTGACACATCCATCTTTGGCAGCACCTAATGCCCTGATTCTAGAACTGTTTCGTCTGTACCCGGAACTTTGTCTCCAGTTTGTAATCAAGTCCTGGACAGAAGAAAAACGTGCGGGTATGAAATCAATTCCCATCCACCATTACTCACCAGACTACGCACCAAATGATTTCCTCATGTTCCCAAACATGAAGAATCCACTTCCTGGACGTCGTTTTCTTGATTACTGAACTGGAGATGTGGATCCGGGACAGGAAGGAGGAGTTCTACAATCAGGGCATCACAAAGACAAAGAATGGATGGGAGAAGTGTATCACCTTGCAGGGTGAGTACACAGAAAAGGACTAAAGTTCACAGCAATTTTCAGGTAAGTCCCATGACTCCTTCATAATAAAATGCAAAACATTCCGACCATCCCTCGTACTTTTGTATTCAGTAACAATACACGGCTGCACCAGTCACCCAATAATGGTTCCTATTGTCAGCAACCATCTTCTAATCTGTTCATGAGACTATAATTGTTTTGGCTTCTCTCTCCAATGTTCTTTACTCTCTGGCTTCTCAACCCTTCTCTTCTTTTAAGGCATTCAGCTTTCATCTAAAGCACAGACTTATTTACTGTTGTTTTGTTAAGACAACCAGCATGGTTGCCATCAGGACAATGTAAGTATTGCCTCATGTTTCTGTATATCTCTTGCCCTTATCGTTATCATGTTCAGATGACATTATAAAAAGCTAACACTCTCAAACATTTTAGAGACCTTTGTTTATATATATGTTTATATCTCTTCTACGATAAGAAATCCACACATGTACACAGTACTCCAATCTATTCCTAAAGCTTTATACAGTTTCACAATCACTTCATTAGTCCTATGTTTAATATTTCTTTTTATCATACCCAGTACCTAACATTGCATTTGCTTTTTTCACTGCTACCTGGACTTGCTCACCCACTTTACCTGTATGATCCATCATAACCCCTAGGTCCCTTTCCTTATCTATCTTTCTAATATTGTTCTCTCCCATTCTGTAATTATGTTCCATATTGGATCTACCCATGTGGATGACTGTAAATTTATCTACATTAAACTCCATTTGCCAGCTTACAGACCATTCTCGAATTTTATCTAAATCCGACCTCAATATATCCACTTCTGCTTTAGATGAGACACTACTGCATAGTTTTGTGTCATCCGCAAATTTTGCAAATCATGGATCCCATATCAATGTCCAAATCATTTATATATATCAAGAACAAAATTGGTCCCAAAACCGAGCCCTGTGGCACTCCACTTTTTGCTTCACACAACTCAGAGTACTCCTTATTTATGTCCACTCTCTTCCTTCTTAAATGTGGCTTCTTTTCTCCAATCATCAAAAGTAATAATATTATATATATCGAGTTGATGTCTTTCCCCGCAATGTGTGTTTTTTAACTATAACAATTTGACCTTCAAAGCAACATACTTCGAAATACTCATCAGGTATAATTTTAACAGGTCTTGAAAAGTTTCTTATGCCGACGGAAATAACATTTAATGTCACTGTGAGACTCCCATACTAACTTTCCTTGATCTGAACACCACATCAGACATGCTTCCAAAGTTTCGCTATGTGAATTGCCTTGTTATTCCCCCTCATCATGTCATCCATATAACATTTTTCCAGAAGGTTTGGGCAGATTATCAGGTGGTCTGGGTCATGCGTCGCGTCACAGTCGCATCATACCTGTACTCCCAGCTATTTCAGTTTCTCCAGCATGGTGATGCACCAGTTTGGAATCTATAAATGACTTACACGTTGCGTAAAGCAAGTGGTGTCCAGGCACAGGTTCCTCCCGCAGCTTGGTCCATGGAACCTGCGTCAGTTCATTCCATTTTTTTATGAGGTGTTTTCTGGGAAAAGTCTGTAGGGGCTGTGTTAACTGTAAGAAACTTTTGTCTAGATTTTAGTCTTGTGCACTGCACCTCATATCCGAAAAAAGTGTTTCCTGGGAAGTTTTCCTATTTCTCTCCTAGCATGGATATTTATTTTGTTTTAACATTTTAAGTTATTTGTATGTGTCTCTTGAGTTTTTGTTTTACTGTTAAACCGTATCATATTATATTTCGAATTTAGCACTTCAACTAACTGAGGAATGCTTTTTATTTTCTGGACACAAACATCTCTAAAATTTGTGAGTCCAGTTTTGTTTTTGTTGAAACATTTCCACTTGGTCTTTCAACTTCCAGTACAACATGGACCTGGCACAAAATGGTGAGCAGTTTTTGTAGCCTAGCAATATTTAACTTAACTTAACTTAGCGTCTTTATACTGGTTTAGAAGACTCTGCAGAGTCTGTATACAACCAGTTTCATTTAATCCCCTTGCTCTAAAGGCTATGGGCATCCAATTTATTCTTAAATGCACTAACTTTCCCTGCCTCCACTACCTCCCGTGGCAATGCATTCCAATCATTCACCACTCTCTGACTAAAAAAATATTTCCTAATATCTAATCCGAACCTTTTTTTACTCAACTTGTAGCTATGCCCTCTTGTTCTTGTGGGTGGCTGTATTTTAAAAAACTTGTT
The DNA here is from genome assembly GCA_036924085.1 of Ariolimax columbianus. NCBI lineage: Eukaryota > Metazoa > Mollusca > Gastropoda > Stylommatophora > Arionidae > Ariolimax > Ariolimax columbianus. The sequence continues at coordinate 1,850,726 of JAVGWX010000002.1, forward strand.
ATAGTCTAATTTATCCGTTCCTATGATCATCTTATAAACCTGTATTAAGTCACCACGAATTCTTCTCTCTCCTAGACACTATAGGCCAATTTGTTTTAGTCTTTCCTCATAACTGTAATTCTGGAATCCCACTATCAGCTTTGTTGGTATTTTTTGTATTCTTTCCAGCATGTTTAAGTCCCCTCTATGATAAGGACTCCACCCCTAGGTCCCTTTCTTTATCTATCTTTCTAATATTGTTCTCGCCCATTCTGTAATTATGTTCCATATTGGATCTAACCATGTGGATGACTGTATATTTATCTATATTAAACTCCATTTGCCAGCTCGCAGACAATTCTCGAATTTGATCTAAATCTGACCTCAATATATCCACTTTCGCTTTAGATGAGACACTACTGCATAGTTTTGTGTCATCAGTAAATTTTCCAATAATGGATCTTATATCAATGTTCAAATCATTTATATATATCAAGAACAAAATTGGTCCCAAAACCGAGCCCACTTTTCACTTCCTTCCACTCAGAGTACTCCTTATTTATGCCCACCCTCTGCCTTCTTCCCGTTAACCAATTTTCAATCCATTTGGCAACTTCCCCACCTATTCCATGTGATTTTAACTTTCTAAATAATCTTTGATGAGGTACTCTATCAAAGGCCTTAGCAAAATCTAGATAAATAACATCCACTGGCTCCCCTTTATCTATGATTTTAGTAACCTCCTCCATGAATTCTAATAGATTTGTTAAGCACGATCTCCCTCTAGTAAACCGATGCTGACCATTTCTGATTAGATTAAACTTGTCTAAATGTATTACAATGTTTTCTTTAATTATAGACTCTAACAATTTACAGACTATGCTCGTTAAACTCTTCAGTCTATAATTCGCTGGATCTGATTTTGTTGCCCTTTTTTAATAAGGGGATCACTCCTGCATCTTTCCAATCCAGTGGAACAATCCCTTTTGCAAGTGATTGAGAACATAATATTGCCAATGGTTTTGCTAGTTGGTCTTTAATTTCAAACAGCAATTTTAGATGAATACCATCCTGACCTGAACATTTATCCACTTGCAAAATGTTAGCTGGGATATAGCACTGAATGATGTTGATATGAATATTTGTGTTCCTCGTTCTAAAGCTTGTGCTGATAATTCTATTGGTAATAGCCTCCCACTATATGAGCGCCCTCTGTGCCTTCTCCACACAGGACATACACCATAAAATAGACCGCCAGGTGCTAAACCAACTGGCAGGTAGCGACCACAGGCCGATCAGGCTAACCATTGACATGGAAGTAGGCCCACAGGAAACAAAACCGCTCCCACGTTGGAATTACAAACGAGCCGACTGGGACAGATTTGCAATCCTGACAGATGGGCTGTGTGAAACCATCAACACACGAAACAACAAAATGAAGCCCATGGTGGAAAGCCTAAGCAAGGCAATAATGCAAGCCGCCACTGAAACCATCCCAAGAGGAGCTAGGAAAAACTATAAGCCCTACTGGAATGATGAGTTGCAGAAAGTGGAAGATGCAGTAACAAATGCTAGGAACATGGCAGAGCGAGAAAAAACCATGGAGGCAAACATCGCCCTCAAAGCCGCCACGGCGAAGTACAAACACACTCTCAAGCAAACAGCAAGAGAAAGCTGGAAAAATAAAATGGAAAGCCTAAACCTGGACAAAGACGGGAACAAGCTATGGAAGCTAGTCAGAGCCATGAACGACGAAACCCCGTCAAATAAACAAATTACTATCAAGCAGGGCGAGAACTTGATCACAGGTAAGAAAGCCGCAAACGCCTTTGTCGATCACTATGCCAGAGCAAACCACATCGAGGTCCCTGCAGATAAGCATACAGACATTAGCGAAGAGCTAAAGGGGCACGAAAATATGAATACGGCACCTGAAGAGCACATGATGGCCAAATTAACAATGCGCGAAATGGAAGAGGCTATGAGAACACTAAAGAAAAGGAAATCTCCCGGAAAAGACGGGATAACAAACGAAATGCTGATGGGGCTGGGCCAAACAGCGAAGAGGAAACTGCTATCGGTCCTGAACCAAAGCTGGAAAAGGGGAATTGTACCACAGGCATGGAAAGACGCAATACTGGTACCAGTACCAAAAACAGGAAAGGACAAAACAGATCCAAATGGATACAGGCCCATAAGCCTACTGAGCTGTGTCGGCAAGCTGATGGAATGGATGATAAACACCAGACTGATGTGGCATCTGGAAGAAAAACGAATACTAATTCCACAGCAAGCCGGCTTTAGACAGCACAGATCCACTGAGGACCAGGTCATCCTCATAGCCCAGGAGATAGAAGATGCCTACCAGGCACAGAAACACACAGTAGCTGTTTGGGTGGATCTGAAAAAGGCATTTGACAAAGTCTGGAAAGATGGACTTAGAGTCAAGCTAAGAAGAAGTGATGTTTGTGGAAAAATGTACAAGTGGATCAACCACTACCTCAAACAAAGAACGGCCAGAGTCCAAGTACAAGGGCAGATGAGCAAAAAGGTGACACTCGAGCAGGGAGTACCCCAAGGGGGAGTACTATCACCCACACTCTTCCTGGTATATATAAACGATATTAATGAGAATATACCAAGAAGAGTCCATAGCTCAATGTTTGCAGACGATCTGGCTATGTGGACCTCTGAAAAGAATCTCACCATAGCAAGAAATCGGATGCAGACGGCCCTAACATCGCTGGAAGAGTGGGCGAACTCATGGCTGGTCAAAATAAACGAGGAGAAAACCACATGCACAATATTCTCGCATTCATTAAAACCCCAAAGTACCAAATTAAGTCTAAATGGCAAAATCCTGCAGCCAAACGACAACCCAACCTATCTGGGAGTCACATTTGATCGGCGCATGACATGGAAAAGTCAGATTGAGAGAAACCGAATGAAAGCCAGAGAAAGAATGGCAATCATGAGGAAACTTGCTGGCACAAGCTGGGGAGCAGACGAAGGCATACTAAAGAAACTGTACACTGGAAGAGTGAGACCAGTTCTCGAGTATGGCATTGCGGCATGGACAACAGCAGCGAAGGCGAACTTCGATAAAGTTAGCAAACTTCAAAACCAAGCCATGAGAATTATAACAGGTGGCATGAAGTCAACGCCAATTGCAGAACATGAAAAGATTACAAAACTGCAATCCATGACCGATAGAAGAGACTGCAGAGCCCAGCTGCAGTCAGAGAAACTCCGAAGACTGACCGACCATCCAATGCACCAGAGACTAAACAACTTGGGAAATGGGAAACTAAAGCGGAGAAACTTTGCAGAAATAGCCAAAGCAAAGATGCACGAAGATCCCATAAACGCACTAACAACACCAAAACCCATCACTACTGTACGAAAACCTACCTGGAGGCAGGATATATTTCCAGAGGTGGTAGAAAATATACCAGGTATTGCAAACAAAAACTGCCAGACTGAAAAAGAAAGGAGAGATACTACCCTAAGCTTCATAACGAAAAGCTACCCAAGCATGGACTGGACCCATGCATACACCGACGGTTCTGTAACAAATACTACACAGAACGGAGGAGCAGGAGCATTCCTGAACCTACCAAATGGCAGAAAAATAACACTGTCATTCGCTACTGGTAAGTACACAAGCAATTTCAGAGCGGAGGCAGAGGCACTGAGGGCGGCAGTGGAAGAAATGGTGACACACAGTGAAAATGATAGCCATATAGTCCTGCTTACAGATGCTCTCGCCGTAGTCACAGCGCTAAAAAGCCAGAAAAATACTGAGCTTAATGACTTAAGAGCAGCACTCTGCAAACTGTGCCAGCAGTCCGCACCAAAAAGGGTAGTGGTACAGTGGGTCCCATCACACTGCAACATCCAAGGCAACGAGGAGGCAGACAGACTGGCAAAAGAAGGTGCAAGACTACCACAAACAGATACCAGTATGACGTACGAAGAGTCAAAACGGCTTATCAAAGCCAGATACATGACCAAATGGGAAACCGAACATACTGGTTACACCAAAAACGATGCCTATTACCAGTTGAACCGAAGAGAGCAGGTCGTTGTCTTCAGACTTCGCACTGGCCACAAAACAATAGACTGAGGTACCACCTATTCAACAAATTGAAGATAGGTGGTACCGACGAATGCCCGTGCGGTACTGGTAAAATGACCGCTGAACATCTGCTGCAGAACTGCCCGACATACGAGGATCAGAGAGAGCAGATGTGGCCATCACCAGTGGAACTGCAAGACAAGCTCTATGGCAGTGTCGACAGCCTCAGGATGACTGCCGCTTTTTTCGAAAAAATAATGGTTACTGTCTGACTGCGTACGCAGAAGAAGAAGAAGGACTCACAAACTTTTGTTTAGTTGACAATGGTGATGATGTAAAGTATTTCTTACCTGCACTGGGCAATTGTTTTCTCAGCAATTGTTACTAGATACTTTAATCTTTACTTGACTTGCAGCGCAGCAAAACGACCTTTGTACACTGTACTGTACACTCGCTGTAACACTTTATTACAACGTCGCCCACTTTCAACCTGCATACTTTTTCATGCCAGTTATTACCTACAGTTCAAAGCTAAACTCAAATAAACTTCTTCTTTTGTCCGACTTCTATGACTTTAACAAAGACAGCAGTAATCAGCTGGAGGCTCTGTACACTCAAGTAAACAGCATATTGTGTATCTTTCTTAACTGGCCACACAGAGGGCAGTCTTGTAATACATGACAAGCAGTTTGGTCATGCCCTATTTTATGTCGGAGGCAAACATTTTTTTAAAAAACCAAACCTGTACAGTGCGTGGCAACTGAAGGGCGCTGGACTTTTATTCTTTAGCCCATTCAATCCTCCTGGTGGACCCCCAACAATGCGGGCAAACACAGTCATGATACATTGTGTCTGTTCTGTTGAGAATCGATGTCACTGCGCTCCGGGCAGATTCATACAAGCCCAGTCCCTTTTGGTAAATGACGAAGAGTGTAGATACTGATGGTTTGCGTAGCTTACTGGTTATACACACTCTTGCTCGTACTCCCAGGAGCCGCTCTCTGCTTGACCAGTGTATGATCTATTTGACTAGTGTATGGTCTACTTGACCAGTGTATGATCTATGTGACCAGTGTATGATCTATTTGACCAGTGTATGATCTATTTAACCAATGTATGATCTATTTGACCAGTGTATGATCTACTTGACCAGTGTATGATCTATTTGACCAGTGTATGATCTATTTGACCAGTGTATGATCTATTTGACCAGTGTATGATCTATTTGACCAGTGTATGATCTATTTGACCAGTGTATGATCTATTTAACCAGTGTATGATCTACTCGACCAGTGTATGATCTATTTGACCAGTGTATGACCTATTTGACAAGTGTACGATCTATTTGACCAGTGTATGATCTATTTGACCAGTGTATGATCTATTTAACCAGTGTATGATCTACTCGACCAGTGTATGATCTATTTGACCAGTGTATGACCTATTTGACAAGTGTACGATCTATTTGACCAGTGTATGATCTATTTGACCAGTGTATGGTCTACTTGACCAGTGTATGGTCTACTTGACCAGTGTATGAATTCAATACGTTGCAATGTCTGCATCGTTGATTCGTGGATTGATGTATCTCCATTGAAGAAGCAGTCGTTGTGTAACAGATACTGGTGACAGGAACCAAATAACACTTTCATGTAACAGATACTGGTGACAGGAACCAAATAACACTTTCATATAACCGATACTGGTGACAGGAACCAAATAACACTTTCATGTAACAGATACTGGTGACATGAACCAAATGACACTTTCATGTAACAGATACTGGTGACATGAACCAAATGACACTTTCGTGTAACAGATACTGGTGACATGAACCAAATGACACTTTCATGTAACGGATACTGGTGTCAGGAACCAAATGACACTTTCATGTAACAGATACTGGTGACATGAACCAAATGACACTTTCATGTAGCAGATACTGGTGACAGAAACCAAATGACACTTTCGTGTAACAGATACTGGTGACATGAACCAAATGACACTTTCATGTAACAGATACCGGTGTCAGGAACCAAATGACACTTTCGTGTAACAAATACTGGTGACAGGAACCAAATGATACGTTCATGTAACAGATACTGGTGACATGAACCAAATGACACTTTCATGTAACAGATACTGGTGACATGAACCAAATGACACTTTCATGTAACAGATACTGGTGACATGAACCAAATGACACTTTCATGTAACAGAAACTGGTGACTGGAATCAAATGTCACTTTCATATAACAAATACTAATGTTAGGAACCAAATGACATTTTCATGTAACAGATACTGGTGACAGGAACTAAATGACACTTTTATGTAACAGACACTGGTGACAGGAACCAAATGACACTTTTGTGTAATATGTATCTCAGAAACTTATCTAGCAGATTCACTTTTCTTACACTCAACTTACCCTCTCTGGTGATCGTATCTCTCTTACACTCAACGTACTCTGTCGTACCTTTTCTCTCTTACACTCGACTTAGTCTGTCGTACCTTATCTCTCTTACACCCAACTTACTCTGTCCTATAGTGACCGTATGTCTCTTACACTCAACTTACTCTGTCTTACCTTATCTCTCTTACACTCAACTTACTCTGTCTTACCTTATCTCTCTTACACTCAACTTACTCTGTCCTATAGTGACCTTATCTCTTACACTCAACTTACTCTGTCCTATAGTGACCTTATCTCTTACACTCAACTTACTCTGTCCTATAGTGACCTTATCTCTTACACTCAACTTACTCTGTCCTATAGTGACCTTATCTCTTACACTCAACTTACTCTGTCCTATAGTGACCTTATCTCTTACACTCAACTTACTCTGTCCTATAGTGACCTTATCTCTCTTACACTCAACTTACTCTGTCCTATAGTGACCTTACCAGGTTATTCATTGATTACATAGTCTATAATAAAATCACCAGGTTATTCATTGATTACATAGTCTATAATAAAATCACCAGGTAATTCATTGATTACATAATCTATAATAAAATCACCAGGTAATTCATTGATTACATAATCTATAATAAAATCACCAGGTAATTCGTTGATTACATAATCTATAATAAAATCACCAGGTAATTCATTGATTACATAATCTATAATAAAATCACCAGGTAATTCGTTGATTACATAATCTATAATAAAATCACCAGGTAATTCGTTGATTACATAATCTATAATAAAATCACCAGGTAATTCGTTGATTACATAATCTATAATAAAATCACCAGGTTATTCGTTGATTACATAATCTATAATAAAATCACCAGGTTATTCGTTGATTACATAATCTATAATAAAATCACCAGGTAATTCGTTGATTACATAGTCTAATCATTACAACATTCTTCACGATCTCTCTCTCTCTTTAGGTCATCCAGCATGAGCTGACTGAAACTTCTGTAACTAACACTCGATGCTCCTCGTCTTGTAGTGCTCCTCCTCTTGTATTGCTCCTCCTCTTGTAGTGCTCCTCCTCTTGTAGTGCTCCTCGTCTTGTAGTGCTCCTCCTCTTGTAGTGCTCCTCCTCCTGTAGTGCTCCTCCTCTTGTAGTGCTCCTCCTCTTGTAGTGCTCCCCGTCTTGTAGTGCTCCTCCTCTTGTAGTGCTCCTCCTCTTGTAGTGCTCCTCGTCTTGTAGTGCTCCTCCTCTTGTAGTGCTCCTCCTCTTGTAGTGCTCCTCCTCCTGTAGTGCTCCTCCTCTTGTAGTGCTCCTCCTCTTGTAGTGCTCCTCCTCTTGTAGTGCTCCCCGTCTTGTAGTGCTCCTCCTCTTGTAGTGCTCCTCTTCTTGTAGTGCTCCTCCTCTTGTAGTGCTCCTCGTCTTGTAGTGCTCCCCGTCGTGTAGTGCTCCTCCTCTTGTAGGGCTCCTCCTCTTGTAGTGCTCCTCTTCTTGTAGTGCTCCTCTTCTTGTAGTTCTCCTCCTCTTGTAGTGCTCCTCCTCTTGTAGTGCTCCTCGTCTTGTAGTGCTCCTCCTCTTGTAGTGCTCCTCCTCTTGTAGTGCTCCCCGTCTTGTAGTGCTCCTCCTCTTGTAGTGCTCCTCCTCTTGTAGTGCTCCTCCTCTTGAAGTGCTCCTCCTCTTGTAGTGCTCCTCGTCTTGTAGTGCTCCCCGTCTTGTAGTGTTCCTCCTCTTGTAGTGCTCCTCTTCTTGTAGTGCTCTCCGTCTTGTAGTGCTCCTTCTCTTGTAGTGCTCCTTCTCTTGTAGTGCTCCTCCTCTTGTAGTGCTCCTCATCATCTGGTGATGTGGCTCGTCCCTGACAGTCTGCAGCTTCCGTTCGTCTGGGCTCCGCTGAGGAATTAAAGGTTCTCATCATAAGCTCGGTGCGTGCTCCTGTTTGGTTCTCGGGAGGTAATCCCTGGTCCACGTGAACACCTTACCTTCGATCAGGGGTCTATGGCCGACCCCTTTGACTCATGTGGTACATACTCATCGTTCTAGAAAGTCTAAGGGGCGGATCTTTTAGGTGTCCATCTTCCATCTTAGTTTGCTGTCATTTTCAGCGGATCATCAAGAACTGATATCCATGAAATGCACAACCGACAAGTCTTACAAGGAAAACGTGCACAGCTTTCTCATTCGAAGTGATCAGTTCTCTGCCTCGTGTCGCCGGGGAAGGATCACTATTCATCATGGCCACCTGTCACGAGGTACTTCTGCCCCTCCCCGTTGACCAGACAACAGCTCGTGCCGCTATTCAGCATGCACTATCTGTCAATTTACCACGTTGCTCCTTTCTGGAGCCACTTAAACCCCCCTGGCTATCTTGTCTTCCCTCCAATCTCAATATGACAGCGTGTCATCAAATCGCCCGTACCTTAAAGTCCCTGTCCAGGTGACGGCGTGGCCTAGTGGTTAAGTGGCACGGCTCACAACCGGAAGGTGCTGGGTTCGATCCCCATCACAGCACCGGCCGTTACCCCTGGGAAGCAAACCCTTAGAAAATGCAGGAGGAATCAGACCCTTACATAAAATGCATGCTGAAGTCAGATGCACTGGGTCGACAGGCGCAAAATAACAACCACAGTGTAACGCACACGGCCTTGGGGATTAGAGAAATAAGGCGAACGCAAAACAAAAAAAATTAACCCTATCCATATTACAATGGGTGACCCTACCACATCTTTCTATGACAATTAGACACTACAATACTGGCGATACTCTATCTCCTCTATACTCCTCTCAAAATCACTTCCCCCACCATTTGAACACTCGTGTTAAATCTCTCGATCCCTCTCTCTTGACCACACTACACCCACCGTGATCCCTCTCTCTTGACCAGACTAGTGGCCAGTACAGCTTGTTTCCAGAACTGCCATGTGGGGGCGGAATATGGTCTTGGTCAGTTCTGGTTCGCTGACCCTGATGCAAGCACCCAGCTGTGAGTCGCTGACTGCTGGCAGCTCAGGTACTGCTGCATCTTGACTCCATTGGAATATTTGAAGAGGCGTGTGCTTACACCAATAAGAATCGCGCGATATGAGACTTAGAAAGCAACATAAATACTTCCTGACTATTGATGAGGACTTGCTGAAGATGATCTTCGACAACAGTAAGCGCCAGGTTCGAGTGTGTCTGGCTGACGGGGGAGGACATTATCAGCGCTTATTATTGGTCATATAATGAGATGGTTTAATGACACGTTCAAGTCTTCGTGTCTATGACAAGTGTCAGTCAAACATTTAGTGTATTTATTGGGGTGGAATGAGACGATGAGGCTAACGTCTGGTCAGGCAAAATACACTGATCAGAGAATGTTAGACAGGGTCAGGAGAAATATACTGGTCAGAGAATGTTAGCCAGGGTCAGGAGAAATATACTGATCAGAGAATGTTAGCCAGGGTCAGGAGAAATACACTGATCAGAGAATGTTAGCCAGGGTCAGGCAAAATACACTGATCAGAGAATGTTAGCCAGGGTCAGGAGAAATACACTGATCAGAGAATGTTAGCCAGGGTCAGGCAAAATACACTGATCAGAGAATGTTAGCCAGGGTCAGGAGAAATATACTGGCCAAGACCCTCTCCTGACCTCCTCGTTAGTCGTCCTGGAAATAGGCTGTTGTCGAGGTTCGATGTGATCCCCGTAGTAGTGAGCGACACGCAGATGAAGTCAAGCATAGAACAACCGTCTAGAGGACCCCGGTCCATCTTCATCAGCACGCTCGGGATGTGAAGAAATCTATTGCAACCCGTCACTTAAGTTCCTTTTCAGAGAGCACAAAAGAGTAACCTACTCATTGTGGGCATTCGCAAACAACAACAACACTGGGGTGGAAAAGGGCGGGGGAGGGATGGGTGGGAGTTGGTATCTACCTAGTGAAGGCCAGTTTCAGCATCCTATGCAGTCTCTCACCATAGTGATGGTGACTCAATGATAGTCTGTTATTTGATCTCCAGTGTGAATCAGTTCTCCCTTGTTTATGGTCTCCACTAGGTTCACCTAGCAGCTTTGTTGTTGATAGATAATTCTATTTTATAACAATATGCCAGTATAACATGCGAGACAACACTACTGCACAGATCAGAATCAATAATGTTTTCTTTGAGATGATGCTAGAACATATTGTAAAAATAAGTAGCATTTTAAACGAGAACAGAAAAGAGGACAAAGAAAGAAATAACTGGCCACAAGCCTGTATCTTATTAGGAAGTCCAGGAGCTCTGAAAGGTCACACACGAGTACGGGCATTTGCGTATAGAACTGATATGCCAGTCGACTGCTGGTCTGTATAATTATCAAACTTAACTTTCCCCATCGATCCATTGTCTGAAGCATAGGTCCATCATTCCATTTGGCTCCCTCGACCAGTTTTTAGGCAAGTCTGATGCCAAGCATTTGCAGTTGCGGTTTTCTAGCAATGGTTTTTACACGGTGAAGCTCTCAACCCAATGAACAATCTTCTTTAGTCAAATTACTATCAATGTTATATGTGTATTAGTACACGAATTAATGCTATTTTTTGGTTAGAATAATTGGTTCCGACATACATTTAGTATCCGCTTGCATCACTGTGTTCCAAAGAGAGCTAGAACAGCAGAGATACTGTCGTTTACATACTTTTGCTACTTGTGACGTCAGGAGCTGAAGTTTTATACCTGTGACCAAGTGGGTTGTTGTAAGCTGGTGTTTCTATTCTATGATCAAGTTGGTTGCTGTAAGCTGATGTTTCTGTTCTGTGACCAAGTGGGTTATGTTGGCTGCTGTAAGCTGGTGTTTCTGTTCTATGATCAAGTTGGTTGCTGTAAGCTGATGTTTCTGTTCTGTGACCAAGTGGGTTATGTTGGCTGCTGTAAGCTGGTGTTTCTGTTCTATGATCAAGTTGGTTGCTGTAAGCTGATGTTTCTGTTCTATGACCAAGTGGGTTGTTGTAAGCTGGTGTTTCTGTTATATGATCAAGTTGGTTGCTGTAAGCTGATGTTTCTGTTCTGTGACCAAGTGGGTTATGTTGGCTGCTGTAAGCTGGTGTTTCTGTTCTATGATCAAGTTGGTTGCTGAAAGCTGATGTTTCTGTTCTGTGATCAAGTGGGTTGTATCGGTTGCCGTAAGCTGATGTTTCTGTTCTGTGACCAAGTGGGTTGTGTTGGTTGCTGTAAGCTGGTGTTTCTGTTCTGTGACCAAGTGGGTTGCTGTAAGCTGGTGTTTCTGTTCTGTGATCAAGTTGGTTGCTGTAAGCTGGTGTTTCTGTTCTGTGACCAAGTGGGTTGTGTTGGTTGCTGTAAGCTGGTGTTTCTGTTCTGTGATCAAGTTGGTTGTTGTAAGCTGGTGTGTATGTTCTGTACCCAAGTGGGTTGTTGTAAGCTGGTGTTTCTGTTCTGTGACCAAGTGTGTTGTGTTGGTTTCTGTAAGCTGATGTTTCTGTTCTGTGACCAAGTGGGTTGTTGTAAGCTGGTGTTTCTATTCTATGATCAAGTTGGTTGCTGTAAGCTGATGTTTCTGTTCTGTGACCAAGTGGGTTATGTTGGCTGCTGTAAGCTGGTGTTTCTGTTCTATGATCAAGTTGGTTGCTGTAAGCTGATGTTTCTGTTCTGTGACCAAGTGGGTTATGTTGGCTGCTGTAAGCTGGTGTTTCTGTTCTATGATCAAGTTGGTTGCTGTAAGCTGATGTTTCTGTTCTATGACCAAGTGGGTTGTTGTAAGCTGGTGTTTCTGTTATATGATCAAGTTGGTTGCTGTAAGCTGATGTTTCTGTTCTGTGACCAAGTGGGTTATGTTGGCTGCTGTAAGCTGGTGTTTCTGTTCTATGATCAAGTTGGTTGCTGAAAGCTGATGTTTCTGTTCTGTGATCAAGTGGGTTGTATCGGTTGCCGTAAGCTGATGTTTTTGTTCTGTGACCAAGTGGGTTGTGTTGGTTGCTGTAAGCTGGTGTTTCTGTTCTGTGACCAAGTGGGTTGCTGTAAGCTGGTGTTTCTGTTCTGTGATCAATTTGGTTGCTGTAAGCTGGTGTTTCTGTTCTGTGACCAAGTGGGTTGTGTTGGTTGCTGTAAGCTGGTGTTTCTGTTCTGTGATCAAGTTGGTTGTTGTAAGCTGGTGTGTATGTTCTGTACCCAAGTGGGTTGTTGTAAGCTGGTGTTTCTGTTCTGTGACCAAGTGTGTTGTGTTGGTTTCTGTAAGCTGATGTTTCTGTTCTGTGACCAAGTGGGTTGTTGTAAGCTGGTGTGTATGTTCTGTACCCAAGTGGGTTGTTGTAAGCTGGTGTTTCTGTTCTGTGACCAAGTGGGTTGTGTTGGTTTCTGTAAGCTGGTGTTTCTGTTCTGTGACCAAGTGGGTTGTGTTGGTTGCTGTAAGCTGGTGTTTCTGTTCTGTGACCAAGTGGGTTGTGTTGGTTGCTTTAAGCTGGTTTTTCTGTTCTGTGACCAAGTGGGTTGTGTTGGTTTTCTGTAAGCTGATGTTTCTGTTCTGTGACCAAGTGGGTTGTTGTAAGCTGATGTTTCTGTTCTGTGACGAAGTGGGTTGTGTTGGTTGCTGTAAGCTGGTGTTTCTGTTCTGTGACCAAGTGGGTTGTGTTGGTTGCTGTAAGCTGATGTTTTTGTTCTGTGACCAAGTGGGTTGTTGTAAGCTGGTGTTTCTGTTCTGTGACGAAGTGGGTTGTGTTGGTTGCTGTAAGCTGTTGTTTCTGTTCTGTGACCAAGTGGGTTGTTGTAAGCTGATGTTTCTGTTCTGTGACGAAGTCGGTTGTGTTGGTTGCTGTAAGCTGGTGTTTCTGTTCTGTGTCCAAGTGGGTTGTTGTAAGCTGGTGTTTCTGTTCTGTGACCAAGTGGGTTGTTGTAAGCTGATGTTTCTGTTCTGTGACCACGTGGATTGTTTTAAGCTGATGTTTCTGTTCTGTGACGAAGTCGGTTGTGTTGGTTGCTGTAAGCTGGTGTTTCTGTTCTGTGACCAAGTGGGTTGTGTTGGTTGCTGTAAGCTGATGTTTCTGTTCTGTGACCAAGTGGGTTGTTGTAAGTCTGTTGGAAACTGAAATTTACTCTATTGAGCCAAGTATTTGTTGCTGTACGTCCATGATCGTGTTGAAATAAAAACCAAATGTGTTGAAAAAAGTTTGCTCTTTTTGTTAGTAGTTAGATATTAAACATAGTCGTATAGAGTAATTGACCTTCCCCGTGTCCTGAAGCTATATCGTGTCCTGAAGCTATATCGTGTCCTGAAGCTATGTCGTGTCCTGAAGCTATGTCGTGCCGTAAAGCTATGTCGTGCCGTAAAGCTATGTCGTGCCGTAAAGCTATGTCGTGCCATAAAGCTATGTCGTGTCCTGAAGCTATGTCGTGCCGTAAAGCTATGTCGTGTCCTGAAGCTATGTCGTGCCGTAAAGCTATGTCGTGCCGTAAAGCTATGTCGTGTCCTGAAGCTATGTCGTGCCGTAAAGCTATGTCGTGCCTTAAAGCTATGTCGTGCCGTAAAGCTATGCCGTGCCGTAAAGCTATGTCGTGCCGTAAAGCTATGTCGTGCCGTAAAGCTATGTCGTGCCGTAAAGCTATGTCGTGTCCTGAAGCTATGTCGTGCCGTAAAGCTATGTCGTGCCGTAAAGCTATGTCGTGTCCTGAAGCTATGTCGTGCCGTAAAGCTATGTCGTGCCTTAAAGCTATGTCGTGCCGTAAAGCTATGCCGTGCCGTAAAGCTATGTCGTGCCGTAAAGCTATGTCGTGCCGTAAAGCTATGTCGTGCCGTAAAGCTATGTCGTGTCCTGAAGCTATGTCGTGCCGTAAAGCTATGTAAAACTGTGTTTTGGGTGCAATATATCCTAGAAATTGAGATAATGACAAAAAAATACCAAAATGTCGGTTTTACTTGTGAAATAACATTGCGTCTGGGGCACAATGTGCTTATTGTATATATCTAAATAACATTGACACATCACGCATTGAAGAGTGTGGAACGAATTCCTGTTCTTGTCAAACATAACCAGTTCAGTTCAAACAATTTCAGCTGATTCCGAGACTCTGTATATGGTTTACATAGAGAGAGAGAGAGAGAGAGAGAGAGAGAGAGCGAGAGCTTTGTTCAGAGGTGCATGTGCACTCATACAGTAGGCTGTTTATTGAGAGTGAAAGAGAGAGAGAGAGAGAGAGAGAGAGATATTCGGATGTTGATGTATAACTATTCTATGTGAACTTAGATATTACCATTTAATTATTAAATGTTTAAAAATAGGAGGACAAAAAGTATTTCTAATACCGACAATTCATCTTCATCCTGTCTTCTTCCACTTCTTTAGCCCTGTTATTTGAATGTATAGCATGCGCCCTGGCAGGCTTGCAGCCATTACTGTCATGTGTCTAATTCATGTCATTCTCTGTCTGTCAACATACGACGCATGTGGGTTGCAAACTTCCTTGCGGTCGGATTTATTCGTTTTAACTGTGTATTTTCTAATGATCTTTTATGAATTTACAGTATGTTTAAAAACTGTCCCTTCTCAATTCACCCTTTGCATCCATTTGTGATGTAGTCTGGCTCGAGTTCGATAAATGTTGTTATGCAAGACCAGAAGAAAGTATCACTGACCTCAGCAGTAACAACAACACTTTATTTCAGTACTGGCCTGTAATGTATGGATGGGAAACCCCAATCACGTGACTCAGCCCACCAATCACGAAAGGCAACCCCTTTGCGCAAAGAATATGCGCAGCAAGAATCTCTATTGACAAGAAAATGCCGTCGGCTTCAGACTCTCTGTCAGGCCCCGTTCAGACAGAAAAGCCACATCATTATACGTAAGTAGTGTCCAGCTTGACCACATATCGTAGCTAGCGTTATTTGCGATTGTTTTGTCGCCAAACTGTAATATATGGAAATGTCTTTTTGTAGGTATTTAAGAGACTTTCGCACCCAGCAGTGTGAGCTCTTTCTTCAGCACAAATGTCAACAACACAGGCCATTCACTTGTTTTCACTGGCATTTCTTGAACCAAAGAAGAAGGCGACCAGTTAAGAAGAGGGACGGCACGTTTTCGTATAGCCCTGATATCTACTGTACAAAATACGACGAAACGACTGGAATATGTTCGGACGGAGATGAGTGAGTATTGACCCTTTATGTTTTCAAAATTTGGTGGGAAAGATACCAATTTCATTGTGGCTGGAAATATTTTTCTGGATTGTTATGGCGGTTGTGGTTGTGCTATAGTTTCAAATTTCAGACTGATATTATCCGAGTTGACTCTTCTAGTAGCAATTAGTAGCAGTACTCCGTTTTTACACATTAGTTATTACAATGTCTTCATTTGTTTGATGATCGTAGATGCACTGGTCGACGCGTGTGTCATGTAAACAAACATGGCAGCCATTTTTCTTTTGTGATTTATTGTGTGGACGTTTAGTCAAAATGTGAAATAAGGACGGCAAAAACGTGAAAGGGGGTATGGTATAGTTATCTTTAGATTAGTTATTGTAATAATTACGAACATAGATTGTTTAAACTTATGTAAGACCGTTAATACTAGTTTTTTTATGTAATTGCGACGAACTTGAGACCAAGAAGCTCGAGGTTGCTATCTGGCAAATGCAACAAAGAAAATCACGTATTCAGCTAAATTTAGTCGCATCCTACCCCCGAGGAAATGTCTTATTTCTCTTGTGTGTACATCCTGCAGTGTTTAGAGTTATTATCGGTGATAAATGTAGATGTTTATGTTTGTTTAAGCCATAATGATGTGTTTGTATTGCATGGAAACAAAAATCAGCTGTTCTCTAAATTTAGGTCTGGTTGTGGGAGGCCTTGACCCCAGCCTGAACTTGTTATGGCGGAGCTGGTCTCCATTCACCAAAACATTGTCATTTTCTGTCCGTCACTCTCTCCGCATTTGTTCTGTGAGCCGGATCTAATTCTTGGTTGTATTTGACCAAAGTGTTTCTGAGATGACACAACAGTTTTTGGGAATGTTAGCTTAAAGCTTGAATTGTTGTCCAACGGACTGCCTGTGTTGAGAGGTTGCCTCATCGAGCCTGTTATATTTATTGCATATGATGTAAGGGTGTAAAAATAGTTGTCTTGTGCTTTGTAGGAAACTGTTTCGCCACAAATCAACAGTTGAGGGAGTGGCTGATTATTGTTATTATTAAGGGCACACAATAACACAAACTGCACTACTTTTGAAAAGGATCGTTGCGATCCTGCCTATCATGATCTAGTCAAATTACTTTGATTTTTAGGATAGGAAGCAGCCATTATTAACAGTAGTGACATCAACTGCTGCCTCCATCAAAGCTTGTGTGTGGTCCTTTTTTTTGGCCATTGGTAAATAGGAAAATGGGTCATAGCATTGCTTTACCATTTTGTTGCGCAGCTCTGCTTTATGATCATCCTTCTTCTATTGTGTGTGCTCTAATGAACGTTGGTGCTGCTTTCAAGATGTCAGCACTATCAAATGATGTGCTGGTTTCTTTAACAATTTGGTTTACCACAGGTTGCAGATGCCTTGTACCAGTATACAATCCTCTCTTGTTGTATTATACAATAGGCGTCAGCTAAGTGTAGTGATTATTATTTTCTTCTCAATAATTTACCCAGAAATCCACATGAAATAGTGCATGCTTCAGTTAATAGTCGTCTTGCCTTATCAGATGTTTATTGCTGTATATATTGTTTACTATTCTGTTTAATTATTATTTTTTCTCATAGATATATGAAGATAATTCTACGTCTAATGGACATGGCAATCATTGTTGACAGACTAACTCACATATTTTGACATCAATTAATAGTCATGTATATTCTGGTGAATTGTTTCTTTTATCTAATGGGATACTTTAGAGTAAAGCATTCACTTTTTATTTTAACAGCAGGACATTTTGACTCATTTTAATTTGGTATACACTTTTACTGCAAGTCCTTACTTGGCTGACCTCACTTTCACTGCAGGTCCTAACTTACTTCACTGCAGCTCCTAACTTACTTGGCTGACCTCACTTTCACTGCAGGTCCTAACTTACTTGGCTGGCCTAAATTTTACTGCAGGTCCTAACTACTTGGCTGACCTCACTTTTACTACAGGGCCAAACTTACTTGGCTGACCTAAATTTTATTGCAGGTCTTAACTTACTTGGCTGACCTAAAAGTTACTGCTGGTCCTAACTTACTTGGCTGACCTCAGCCTTTTGTTGTTGACATGAGTTTTACTGCAACTTTTGTTGTATTATCAACCATTGATTGCTTACTTTTTTGTAATTTAGGTCGCTATTCATATACTCTAAAATACTGTTTTTATTTGGGGACGGCGTGTGCGAGTGGTTAAGTGACACAGCTCACAACCAAAGGTGCTGGATTCGATCCCCATCACAGCACTGGCCGTTACCCCGGGGAAGCAAACCCTTAGAAAATGCATGCTGAAGTCAGATGCATTGGGCCGACAGGCGCAAAATAAAAACCACAGTGCAGCGCACACCGCCTTGGGGAATAGAATAAGGCGAACGCAAAAATAAATTTAAAAATTGTGCTATTTATTTATTTCCCAAGCATTGATAATGGCATTATTGGTTGATATATTTCTGTTCCTGTCCTCATATAAACTGTATTTGAACCTTTCATGTTTCTCATTCACCATTTGGGATTTTCTAGCATTGTTAACTGTGATACTCAATTAATGGAAACTTATTCTGGTAGGAAAAATTTCTGGACATTTTTAATTGTTATACTCAATTAATGGTTGACTGTTATACTCAATTAATGGTTGACTGTTATACTCAATTAATGGTTGACTGTTATACCCAATTAATGGACACTTATTCTGGTATGAAACATTTCTGGACATTGTTTTCCACCGATTGCATTCCAGATGCCCATTCCTGCATAGAACTGCTGGAGACACAGAGCGCAGGTATCACCTGAGGTACTACAAGACTGGTACCTGTGTGTATGAGACTGATTCCAAAGGTCATTGTACTAAGAATGGTCCTCACTGTGCATTTGCACATGGAGTTCATGATGTGCGGCCACCCGTTTATGATTCTACAGAAATGCAGCCATCCATGGAGATAATAGACAAATCTTCAACATCCCCTGGCACATTGGAGAAGGATAGAGTGCTTGCAGAAGATCCTAGATGGAATGGTGCGTTGCCAGTGTATCAGCCTTTTATGTTACTCTTCATTGAAATTACACGTTGCTGTATGTTGATCTTGTTTGCTCTTGTGTTTTCACGTATGACACATGTGTTCTATTTTATCGTACTTTACCACATGTGTGTTCTGTTTTATTTTGTATTGACATGTGTTTGTTCTGTTTTACTTTGTATTGACGTGTGTGTTCATGTTTAGAATTTCAATTTTTCACTGAATTGACAATTTGCTACAGTGTGTTTCCTTTGTATACTTTTGTATGTTGCTGTGTCTGACTTTGTATGAAGGTGTGTATTGACAGACATGTTACGTTTGACAGCGTAAGAAGAAGAAGACAGACATATTAGCCTTGGTTTGCACTAATCTGTATAGCAGAGAGAGAGAGAGAAGGTTAAAATGATATGTAATCGTTATATGCAGGTACTAATCTTTATACTTTTGCACGGTTTATAATAAATTGAGATACCATCTGTTCAACAAACTAAGGACAGAATACGATACTGATAAAATGGCTGAACATCTGCTAAAGAGGTGCTACATACAGCAAACAGAGAAACCACATATGACCATCAGCAATAACATTAGATATATTCAAGTTCGATGTCTGAAAGTGTAAGAAGAAGAAGAATAATAATCAGTCAGCTATTGGACTTTCTCGCACAACAGTATGTTGAAACAGCAGGTATTGGTTTGTACTAATTTGTATAGTAGAGAGAGAGATGGTTGAAACAGCAGGCATTGGTTTGCACTAATTTGTATAGTAGTGAGAGAGATGGTTGAAACAGCAGGCATTGGTTTGTACTAATTTGTATAGTAGTGAGAGAGATGGTTGAAACAGCAGGCATTGGTTTGTACTAATTTGTATAGTAGAGAGAGAGATGGTTGAAACAGCAGGCATTGGTTTGCACTAATTTGTATAGTAGAGAAGGGAGAGGGTTGAAACAGCAGGCATTGGTTTGTACAAATTTGTATAGTAGAGAGAGAGATGGTTGAAACAGCAGGCATTGGTTTGCACTAATTTGTATAGTAGTGAGAGAGATGGTTGAAACAGCAGGCATTGGTTTGCACTAATTTGTATAGTAGAGAAGGGAGAGGGTTGAAACAGCAGGCATTGGTTTGCACTAATTTGTATAGTAGAGAGAGAGAGGGTTCAAACAGCAGGCATTGGTTTGCACTAATTTGTATAGTAGTGAGAGAGATGGTTGAAACAGCAGGCATTGGTTTGCACTAATTTGTATAGTAGTGAGAGAGATGGTTGAAACAGCAGGCATTGGTTTGCACTAATTTGTATAGTAGAGAAGGGAGAGGGTTGAAACAGCAGGCATTGGTTTGCACTAATTTGTATAGTAGAGAGAGAGAGGGTTGAAACAGCAGGCATTGGTTTGCACTAATTTGTATAGTAGTGAGAGAGATGGTTGAAACAGCAGGCATTGGTTTGCACTAATTTGTATAGTAGAGAAGGGAGAGGGTTGAAACAGCAGGCATTGGTTTGCACTAATTTGTATAGTAAAGAAGGGAGAGGGTTGAAACAGCAGGCATTGGTTTGCACTAATTTGTATAGTAGAGAGAGAGAGGGTTGAAACAGCAGGCATTGGTTTGCACTAATTTGTATAGTAGTGAGAGAGATGGTTGAAACAGGCATTGGTTTGCACTAATTTGTATAGTAGAGAAGGGAGAGGGTTGAAACAGCAGGCATTGGTTTGCACTAATTTGTATAGTAGAGAGAGAGAGGGTTGAAACAGCAGGCATTGGTTTGCACTAATTTGTATAGTAGTGAGAGAGATGGTTGAAACAGCAGGCATTGGTTTGCACTAATTTGTATAGTAGAGAAGGGAGAGGGTTGAAACAGCAGGCATTGGTTTGCACTAATTTGTATAGTAGAGAGAGAGAGGGTTGAAACAGCAGGCATTGGTTTGCACTAATTTGTATAGTAGTGAGAGAGATGGTTGAAACAGCAGGCATTGGTTTGCACTAATTTGTATAGTAGAGAAGGGAGAGGGTTGAAACAGCAGGCATTGGTTGTCACTAATCTGTATAGTAGAGAGAGAGAGGGTTGAAACAGCAGGCATTGGTTTGCACTAATCTGTATAGTAGAGAAGGGAGAGGGTTAGTAGGCTCTAGTGATACACATTTTACTGAAGTAGTCAAATCATTTTCATTATAGGGATAGAAAACTATGTTTATTACAAGTACAGAATAATGATAGAAAACTATGTTTATTACAAGTACAGAATAGAGCTAGAACACTAATTTAGCACATGCATAGAATAGCTATAGAAAGCATTTTACTACAAGCAAGTCAAGTAGCTGAAAAGACTGAAGTAGTCAAATCACGTACATACTAATTTTCACTGTGGATCAAATGACATACTTCGAGAACATTGGTTCATGGTTCCACCTCATTGTATTTTACGGTCTGCCTTCTTAGTGAGGACGTTCCACCTCATTGTGTTTTATGGTCTGCCCTCTTAGTGAGGACGTACCATCGAGGACATTGGTTCATGGTTCCACCTCATTGTGTTGTTTTTTCCCACCCGCAATTAAAAATTTACACAAATTTAATCTGCGACATCATTATTTTTTAGCATATCACGTTTTATTATGGTATGGTCGTTGAATTTGAGAGCCTGTAATATTTTTTGTTGTTGTCTATAGATATGATTTGTTTGTGTGTATAGACATAAAGAATAAAGAACTTGTTTTCATTGTGTGTGTTAGTTTCTGAGATACAAGAAGATGAAGGTGAAAATGTTGAAAAACAGTACAACCATTTAGACATACCTATTTTAGGCATGCCTAATTTAGGCACGCCAGTAACATATTTATTATATCTGCATAAATAGACTAAACAGATCTACCTTAAAAAAATGTGTTGCAACAACTTAACTTCATCCCCCTCAATAATGGGATAATCTTGAAATCTAAGTGAAAAAGATTTATCGTTTCAAATTTAAAATAAAAATCCATAACGACATCTCCCATTTGAAAAATGGAGAAAAAGGAATTGACATCTATTTAAATTCAAATACACATGTTCAGCCACTTCCATGGCATTAACCTGAATGTTTATTCATGATACTACTGGTCACTGGCGTCTGGCAGCCCACTGAGGCTTTTGTAGGGAAACATATTTTTTTGTTATAAGACTTATCTGGAAACCTAGAGTGTGGTAAAAGTTTTTTTTTTTTTGCCTTCGTCTTATTTCCTCTAATCCCCAAGGTGGTGTGCGTTGCACTATGTTTTTATTTTGTGACTGTCGGCCCAGTGCATCCGACTTTTCAGCAAGCATGCATTTTATGTAAGGGTCTGTTGCATTTTCTAAGGCTTTTTTTTTAAAGTTATAGCAAAGTCTAAAAAACATTTTACAGATTTAACCACAACTGTCTCGTCATTAGCCATATCTTAACCAGCTAGCCATGGGCCAGACAGAAGTAGCTGATACTAGAACTTAACCAGCTAGCCATGGGCCAGACAGAAGTAAGCTGATACTAGAACTTAACCAGCTAGCAATGGGCCAGACAGAAGTAGCTGATACTAGAACTTAACCAGCTAGCAATGGGCCAGACAGAAGTAGCTGATACTAGAACTTAACCAGCTAGCCATGGGCCAGACAGAAGTAGCTGATACTAGAACTTAACCAGCTAGCAATGGGCCAGACAGAAGTAAGCTGATACTAGAACTTAACCAGCTAGCAATGGGCCAGACAGAAGTAGCTGATACTAGAACTTAACCAGCTAGCAATGGGGCAGATAGAAATAAGCTGATACTAGAACTTAACCAGTTAGCAATGGGCCAGACAGAAGTAGCTGATACTAGAACTTAACCAGCTAGCAATGGGCCAGACAGAAGTAGCTGAAACTAGAACTTAACCAGCTAGCAATGGGCCAGACAGAAGTAAGCTGATACTAGAACTTAACCAGCTAGCAATGGGCCAGGCAGAAGTAGCTGATACTAGAACTTAACCAGCTAGCAATGGGCCAGACAGAAGTAAGCTGATACTAGAACTTAACCAGCTAGACATTGGCCAGACAGAAGTAAGCAGATACTAGAACTTAACCAGCTAGACATTGGCCAGACAGAAGTAGCTGATACTAGAACTTTAAAAACATATCCTATTGTAAATGTTTCCTACAAATATTGTGTGGGGCAATTTTAACATGTTCAAAAAATCATTTATATTTGACAAAACTCTTGGCACCTGACATATTTGAAACATTATTTGCCATTTTGCTTCCATTAGAAACTTACCTGTGCAGAAAATGCATAATATAAAATTGTGTAGACTGTTTGTTTGCAGATACCAATTTTGTGCTAGCAAATTACAAGACTGAGCCATGCAAGCGTCCGCCCAGGCTATGTCGACAGGGTTATGCTTGTCCTCAGTTTCACAATACAAGAGATAGGAGGAGGAGTCCCAAGCAGTTTAAATATAGGTGAGAACCCTCTTTATGTGGTGAGAACCCTCTGAGTAAACAGCAAATGTGATTTATTTGATTAATTGAAAATATGTGAGTGGTTTTACTAGCTTTTAAATCTGAAGAGTCACCATTGCCATTGTGGGTTTTCCAGTTTGTATATATAGATTACTAGAACATGCTACATGTTTTCTTAGAAGCAACGTTTCCCCTGGTCACAATCATTCCACATATCTCTCTGTCCATGGCCTGCCTTGATACTAGGCTTCCAGTATTTTGGTGGGGTTTTCCCCAACTTAATTTGCACATTGGGTGGTCATCTTGTTCTTGGACATCATATAGTGCTGTTCTAGGGTGGCTCTTCTGTTGTGGATAGTTTATATGTAAATTTAATCGGACATATATGCCGTCCTGTTTGTTCCTCATAAATTATTGTTTAAACATCTGTTGTTGTTGGTGCACTTTAGCATTTAGCAAAAATTGTTTTTGTGTCTGTGCTACGTAGATAAGTAAGTTGTTTTTTTGTTGTGTGTCTTCGATACAGGTCCACACCTTGCCCGATTGTGAAACATGGCGACGAGTGGGGTGACCCAACACAATGTGAAAGTGGCGATAATTGCTCTTACTGTCACACCCGAACAGAACAACAGTTTCATCCTGAGGTATACCTTTTGTATGAAGTGTCCATTTTTGTCTCTTTACTTCCATGCTTGTTTAAACACTGATGTCTCTACTAACTGATCTGTTATTTGCTATGAGTTACTCTTCCTTTTTTTATTGTATTATGAGCATGGGACCACCATTAGAGTTTGCCATTGTTCATAAAGGCTGCACTAAAACACGTACGTGCTCGTACAGTATTGGTTTATATGGCTCTTTGCTTAATGCGATGACAGCCTCTTAAGAAAGGGTTTTAATTATTGAGAAATCTTAAAAAATTATACTTGGCATTTCATAAAATAAAAAATTGTGTAATATTTAAAAAAAATTTAAGTTCATGACCTGTTCTATTTCACCGCCCGAACTTGTATTTAACTGGTTACATATTACAAGCCGCTCCCAGCGCCAGAACACTTATTTAGCCGCGGCCATAAGCCGCTGTGACCGCCAATGTTTGTTTCATAGTAAAACAAGAGTTATAAATTTATAGTTTTCCTTTCCGTTTCGGTACAAGATTTTAATTTACAGAAGAGAAGTTGATTTTTTAATCACATGTGGACCAAATCGGATGTTAAAAATTGTATTCTTGTCATAATTATCACATTTTCAAGCTAGTTACCGAACTGTAAAAAATTGTTTACCATGGCAACAAGCGATAAGGTCACCAAAAGCACTTGTACGGCTCGTCTAACTATTGAACAGGTTAGAAACTTGTTTCAACAGATAAATAATACATCTAGTGAAGACGAGGTAAGTGAAACAGATATCGATAATAATGATTCAATTGATTTTGATGAATACGAAAAAAATAGTAGTGACAGCGCAAGTAGTGATAGCGAAGATGGTGCACGTCCTGGACCATCAAAAGTCCCTAAAAAGGCTAAGACGGCTGCTAGATTTACAAATAGTTCAGTAAAAAATGGAGCTCAAGAAAGAGAACAGTGGCACCAAGTAACTGAAGGTGAAACAACAGGCAGTATTCCCTTTGTTCCAACTCGTGAACCAGGTATGCATGCAAAACTAGATGCATCTTCCTCTGAACTAGATTGTTGGTTTGCCTTGATAACACCAGATGTGTTAGATTCATTGGTATCAATGATCAATGAATATGCAGAATTGAAGAAATCCAAACAAGTTTCTTTACAAAAGTCTACACTTGCAAGTTGGAAGCCTATCACTTAATATGAGCTGTTAACATTTTTGGCCGTGATTATTGCAATAGGTTTAGGTAAAAAAGCATCGGTGAAGGATTATTGGGCACACAAACCGCACAACTACAACCCATGGTACAGTCAGATGTTTCCCAGATTGAGATTTGAAATCATTTACCACACCATGATGCATGTTGGAGATGCTGAATCTGTAGGCAAGGACAAAATAGAGCCATTCTTGAATTCACTAATAGCAAAGTTCCAGGATGCATTTTATCTATTTCAGGATCTGGCCATTGATGAAATGGTAATAGGCTATAGCGGACGCTGGAAGCACAAGCAGTACAATGCCTCCAAGCCAAGCAAGTATCACATCAAGACTTTTGGCTTGTGTGATTCCACTACAGGGTATGTCTACTCTGTATTGACATACTTCGGAAAAAACACATCATATCTCCTTGCCAATGACCGTACAAGTCAGGCCATGAAGGTGTTTGATTACCTGCTGCAAGGAATTGGAAAAGGCCACCATGTATTTGCGGATAGGTACTACACTGTAGGCACCGTGGTTACATATCTGTTGAGTAGGGGTATTGATTATACTGGCACACTCAACATCAACAGGAAAAATTTTCCGCTTCAGTTGAAGACCATTTCTCTACAGCTCCGAGAAGCTAGGTGGTACAGAAATGATGATGGATCCCAGATATGTGTTGCTTGGCGAGATAAGAAAGCCAAAAAGCCGTGTATTGTTGTCTCCACCACGACTACAGTTCAGATGGAGCAGGTTACAACTAGACGAGGCAACACAGTTGAAAAACCCAAAGTAGTGCAGCGATACAACATGTGTATGAATGGATGTGACCATAGCGACCAGATGGTATCATACTATGGCAGCTTCCAAAGAAAAACAAGAAAATGGTGGAAAAAAATATTTTATTGGATCATTGAGGTTTCACAGGTAAATGCTCATATATTATACACACTCTGTCATGCTGATGAGAAGCCTATGCCCTTGAAAGTCTTCAAAGAAAATTTGATCCATCAGCTGACTGAGAAGGCTGCATCCATCATCCCGCAAGAGGTAGTAACCACAAACAGCAATAAAGTTGGGAGAAAATTCAAAGAAGGAAACAAAATTAAAAGATATGAGGGTGCTGTGCATCTTGTGTATCACTCAGACAAAGACAGGAACTGCATTGTATGCTCAACTCCTGCAAAGAGAGCCCGCACAAATGTTTATTGCGCTGGTTGCCCAGAAAAGCCACATCTCCATCCGAAGAACTGTTTTAGAGTGTACCATACACATGATCCTGCAGATGGTGCTCACTAAAGACATTGATGTACTGTAAATAAATTGGAGATATATATTTTTTTTGTAATGTTTATTTTTCAAAAAATGTTTAATTTTTTCTGATCTGGCCTACATGTGGTTACATTAGCTATTAGAAGTGTAAATATTATCCAATTTCTGTGTTCTTGGATTTGTTTTTATTATTGTTCGATATACTTTATGATAACCACCAAGTAAAAGACATTAAATGTTTTGGACATTCAAAAATTTAAGGTGAGTTGGCACTTTTTAAAATAATTTTGTAATGCTTTTCTGTTGTAAATAATAATTTACCATTTACAAATTTCCTACTAAAAAATAACACACAATTGTTTTAGATCTATCTTAGAGAACATTCATTTACCTACAAAATGGTATATCATTCATAAAAATATGTTAATAATTAAGAAAACTGCAGCTAAATTTGTACATACACCTGCAAATGGGAAAATGGGACCTAAATTTAATTCTCCCACGGCCTGTTTTTCAATTCAGTAGCTAATCAGTTAAGTTGACTTCCTTGTTTTGTTGGTGGTCTTTATCTTTGTTTTGTTTATGTTTACAAAGAGGATTTTATCTAGGCTACATCTGCTTTGGGCTACAATTGTGGAGCGTGTAGCCTAGTCGACAATCAGCTCGCTTACTAGACTGGGATTCCAGCGTGCAGGGGTTCGAGTTCATGGCCGGACAGAAAAAAATCCTGGTCATGGTTTATGCCCGGTACAACCTCTCCTCCAGTCTGAAGTCTGAATTTTTTTTTTTTAACTGTTATAATCAAATCTTTTCTTTTCTATAAATAAGGCAAATATGATAGACACGTGTTGACAGATACCTGCATTCTTGAAATTGTTTTATGTTTATTTCCTTCCTAATTTCAGATCTACAAATCAACCAAGTGTAACGACATGGTTCAAACAAGCTCGTGTCCAAGAGGAGCATTTTGTGCTTTCGCTCATGTAGAACGTGAGTTATTTGCGTCATAGTTGTGAAATATTGAGTTTTGTATGGCTCCCTCAGCTGAGGGATTTTATTTTCTGCAGTCTTAACTGACATTAATCTCCGAGCACACTCAAATGGGCTCATTCTCTTAAGAAATAGCAAAGAGTAGAAATACTGATAGTTCCGGAACTTTAGATTTTGGTATATCTTACAACTGTGTGGGATCTTAAGCAGGGATGCTTATCTTGACCAAGACGGTAGATTGTGCCTGCTATTCACTTATTGTGTAGCTGTCATATTGGAAGCAAGTATTGAGAGTTTCATCAATGTAGGCTGTTTTAAGAAATTATAATTTGTTGAAAATATTTGAATGCATTGCGACATATTTATTACTAAGCAACTGGACTGTCATTTCTTGTTCTTCAGAGGAAATAACGTCCGTCCGAGATGTGTTGTCCAGTTTAAGCAGTAACTCTTTAGCAGCCTTTGTGACGAGTATTTTGCCTCAGTCTGAATTGTCAATTAAATCGTTATCACAGAAAAATGATATTGACATCAACAAGGTGAGTTGTATACAATCATTGATTTCCGTTATGTTTACAAGAGATTACTCTGATGTAGTCTTCTTAAATGTCATTCATTCTCAAATACAACTATATGTCATGTTTTGTATAATGATGTTGCTATTCAACCCTGTGGTACATTCTCTCAAATACAACTATATGTCTTGTTTTTAATATAATGATGTTGCTATTGAACCCTCCATTACACTCTCCCTTAATAAGGAACCTTGGAATCTACCACCGGGGGATGTTGTCAGTTGCCTTCACCATTTTGCTTTCTATGGAGCACATGGTCATCACCGTAGATGTCCCTTAGAACCCTGGTCATAATAATAACAATGCCCGTGCAAGCATCAAAGGCACGTTGCATTGATTGACCACTACCATGTCCAACTGCCGAGACTGCTATGTCCATGCGTTGCGCGTCGACCGAAATCCCTACAGACTCCCCAGGTGGAACCGTGTACTCTGCTGCCTTAGGATGAAGGCCACGAGGGGTGTATTAGACGATTGTTTGTGTCAAGCTTTCCTCATCTGTCCGTGTCAAACTTCCTGTGTCCCGCCTCCGAGGCTTCTGACTGCGTCCACCTGTTGGTAAGCGTGACCCTTGTGCTGTGAACACGAGGTTGGGAGAGGACTTGTGAAACCTCTGGTGGAGGGAGGGGCGGACAGGAGGAAGTCTGCTTCAGTTCGAGCAGAAATGTCCTTGAGTAGCGATAATCTGGACTGAATTCTGGTGTGCAGTCAAGCAGAACATTGAACTCCATCATAGACTGGTTTCAATCATTATCCCATCTTTGATCCTTATTCCCTCAGCCAGTCTACAACGTTTG
This sequence comes from Ariolimax columbianus, assembly GCA_036924085.1. Classification (NCBI taxonomy): domain Eukaryota; kingdom Metazoa; phylum Mollusca; class Gastropoda; order Stylommatophora; family Arionidae; genus Ariolimax; species Ariolimax columbianus. Next base: position 1,879,253 of record JAVGWX010000002.1, read on the forward strand.
CTCTAAGGAAGTCTGTCTCACAGCACTTTGTTTGCTCTTGCTGTGATGGTTTCTATGGCAACTTATTTTATATTATGTGGTTGCTAGTTGCATGCACAACTCTCTTCAGTCACCTTTAACAACTTTCTTAGTGTGCAATTTGCTTGTTCATTCTTTCCTATAAAGGATCAATGGATTCACACAGTGAAATGGAGGCAAAGATTTCAACCAAACTGTCCAACCCATTTGATTTTGTCAATGACATAAAGACAATCAGTTGAAGTGTATGGACAACTTGGTTTAAAACTTTCAAACTAATGGTCAAAACAGACATCTGTAGTGGTCAAAACAGACATCTGTAGTGGTCAAAACATATCTGTAGTGGTCAAAACATATCTGTAATGGTCAAAACATATCTGTAGTGGTCAAAACAGACATCTGTAGTGGTCAAAACAGACATCTGTAGTGGTCAAAACAGACATCTGTAGTGGTCAAAACATATCTGTAGTGATCAAAACATATCTGTAATGGTCAAAACATATCTGTAGTGGTCAAAACAGACATCTGTAGTGGTCAAAACATATCTGTAGTTTTCAAAACAGACATCTGTAGTGGTCAAAACAGACATCTGTAGTGGTCAAAACAGATATCTGTAGTTTTCAAAACAGACATCTGTAGTGGTCAAAACAGACATCTGTAGTGGTCAAAACAGACATCTGTAGTGGTCAAAACAAACATCTGTAGTGGTCAAAACATATCTGTAGTGGTCAAAACATATCTGTAATGGTCAAAACATATCTGTAGTGGTCAAAACAGACATCTGTAGTGGTCAAAACAGACATCTGTAGTGGTCAAAACATATCTGTAGTTTTCAAAACAGACATCTGTAGTGGTCAAAACAGACATCTGTAGTGGTCAAAACAGACATCTGTAGTGGTCAAAACAGACATCTGGTTACATGAACATACAAGGTGATGAATCAAGACAAGGTTGATGTCTGACTCCGTATGAAGAAGAAGAATCAAGACACACTAAAGCTGCATCTCAGAAAAAAATATTTTTCCTTGTAAAACATATAGCAACACAGAACAAATGTAGACGTTTAGCTAAAACATCTAATGTGTATTCTTCTTTAGAAAACATCCCGTTTAGCTAAACATCTAATGTGTATTCTTCTTTAGAAAACATCCCGTTTAGCTAAACATCTAATGTGTATTCTTCTTTAGAAAACATCCCGTTTAGCTAAAACATCTAATGTGTATTCTTCTTTAGAAAACATCCTGTTTAGCTAAAACATCTAATGTGTATTCTTCTTTAGAAAACATCCCGTTTAGTTAAAGATCTAATGTGTATTCTTCTTTAGAAAACATCCCGTTTAGCTAAAACATCTAATGTGTATTCTTCTTTAGAAAACATCCCGTTTAGCTAAACATCTAATGTGTATTCTTCTTTAGAAAACATCCCGTTTAGCTAAACATCTAATGTATATTCTTCTTTAGAAAACATCCCGTTTAGCTAAAACATCTAATGTGTATTCTTCTTTAGAAAACATCCCGTTTAGCTAAACATCTAATGTATATTCTTCTTTAAAAAACATCCCGTTTAGCTAAAACATCTAATGTGTATTCTTCTTTAGAAAACATCCCGTTTAGCTAAACATCTAATGTATATTCTTCTTTAGAAAACATCCCGTTTAGCTAAACATCTAATGTGTATTCTTCTTTAGAAAACATCCCGTTTAGCTAAACATCTAATGTGTATTCTTCTTTAGAAAACATCCCGTTTAGCTAAACATCTAATGTGTATTCTTCTTTAGAAAACATCCCGTTTAGCTAAACATCTAATGTGTATTCTTCTTTAGAAAACATCCCGTTTTGCTAAACATCTAATGTGTATTCTTCTTTAGAAAACATCCCGTTTAGCTAAACATCTAATGTGTATTCTTCTTTAGAAAACATCCCGTTTAGCTAAACATCTAATGTATATTCTTCTTTGTAGATAAATGACAAGGATGATACCAAGTTACCTAACCCGATTGGGAAGGAACGGACCAACAGCACGTCATCCCATCAAGGCTCATTGCCTGTAAGTCCCGCTAAGATCATTATTTCATTAATTGCCAAGTTTATTTCTTTGCGGTTACATATTATTTATTGACAACAATTATATTTTGTCAAGTATATACTTTCTGTAATTCTCTGCATCTTTTTTTATACTTTCTGTAATTCTCTGTATCTTTTTTTATACTTTCTGTAATTCTCTGTATCTTTTTTTATACTTTCTGTAATTTTCTGTATCTTTTTTTATACTTTCTGTAATTCTCTGTATCTTTTTTTATACTTTCTGTAATTCTCTGTATGTTTTTGGACAATTATCATCATGAAAACCTGTTTAGCTCACAGCGGAGCACGTCTTCAACAAGGTTTGTCCAGAGCCTTCCGTTCCATATCTCATCACATCTTCAAGGCTTGTCCAGAGCCTTTCGTTCCATATCTCATCACATCTTCAAGGCTTGTCCAGAGCCTTCCGTTCCACATCTCATCACATCTTCAAGGCTCGTCCAGAGCCTTTCGTTCCATATCTCATCACATCTTCAAGGCTTGTCCAGAGACTTTCGTTCCATATCTCATCACATCTTCAAGGCTTGTCCAGAGACTTTCGTTCCATATCTCATCACATCTTCAAGGCTTGTCCAGAGCCTTCCGTTCTATATCTCATCACATCTTCCCTGTTTTGTTTGTGTTTGTCTCGATCCCCGTCCTCCCTGTGTGTTTTGTTGTGTCTCTACTTCTTTTGACCTGTGGACTGAACTGTAATTGAACTCCTTAAAATATGTCCTATCCAATGCCATGGTTTTCTCCTGCTACACTGTTGTGCCTTGTTCTTGTTCCACAAAAGTAATCATACAATATCACTCCTTAACAATTAGTAGACACAGCCAAAAACCACGATTTTACACGCCTATTTTTCTACAAAAATGTTCACACCTGACAGCTGTGACAAAATTATTCATATATCTGTTATCTTTTATTGCGTGATCATGTTTTATATATCAAAATGTTCAGTAATGAGTGCTCTTTTTAGAAACAGTGCAATAAGATGTCTGTACAGTGAAGTTGCATGCAAAAAATGATGTAATGAGTAAACAAAAATAAAAACAATAAATAATTTGTAAACATTTTTTCACTTACCATTTCATTCAAATGAATCCTTCACAGTGTTGACACACAAAAATTCTTTCTTTTGATAATATATCCATATTTACACAATATTGGGAAGTTTCATCACTCTTGGATCAGAAATAACATTATTATGACCATTGATGCAGCATTTGGTAAATTGAAAAATAAAATGGCACAAATCTCTAAGAGAAAAATTTTTTTATCTATGTACAGCTGATTTTAATTTACATTTATTTTAAATGATGCTGTTCAAAACAGTGATTTGGATGAAGAAATGGCTGGTCTGGGCATCCTTGACAAAAAAATGTCCTAACTCTAGCATTTGGAGTACTGCAAACAATACATTGACGACACAGTGTAGACTTTTTGATAATGTGTCTTTTTCCACTGTGTCTATTTGCATGGCTGCTGATGTAAGGTTCCACCTCCATGCTAGGCATCTCTGTAGCTGCAAAAAGGCGAAGCTCAGTAACTAATTGCCTTTTAAATTCTAGATAGGGCTGCTTTTTTGTGTTTGCAGACCTGGTCAGGGCATGCAAAATAAATGAATTCGGCTGAGCTACTTCAAAAATCCAAAAGAAAATATTTTTCCACCATTTCCTTGTTGTTCTAGTGAAGGTACCATATGTTGCGACACACTGATCAACCTTATCACAGCCATTCATGCGGTACTTGTAGTCATCAATCATTGATGGTTTATCCTTCACTACACCAGAACGACTTGTTAAACGTTTGGTGGTCACCGAGGCTTCACTAGAAACAAGCAAGCATTGTTTTTTAGCCTTCTTGTCTCTGAACATCACGCAGAGGAATGTTCTTTCTATATGGAGAAACCATTTCATTTGTAAAAAGGACAATTTTGTTGTCTTGAAAGCTTGTGGAAAATCTCTGCGGTTTATATGTTGACCGTACCAGTGTAGTAATGGCCATTACTGGTAAGGTACTGCAGCAGCGGATAGCTGGTGTAGTAACGGTCAGCATAAATGTGATGGCCTTTCCCACAAGGTTCTAAAAGCTTGTCAAATACTTTGACGGCTTGTTGACTGCTTGGATCTAGGTCTGGATTGTAAGATGTATTGCTGCCAAAATATATCAATATGTTGACAACATAAGCAGTGTTGCTGTCGCAGAGGCCAAAGGTTTTGACGTGGTATATTTTTGGCTTTGATGCATTGAACATCTTATGGGCCCACCTTCCCTTCCATCCAATGACCATTTCATCCACAGAAAGTTCCTTGAATGGGTAATATGATTTTTGAAATTGAAATAGCAAGCTCTGCACAAATGGCTCAATTTTGGCTTTGCCCTGCGAATCAGGATTGCTTACGTGAAAAATTGTATGGTACAAAGCTTTGAACCTTTCCCTCGTGAATACCTTCCTGAACCAAGGTGTCTCTATAGTCTCATCATGTGCCCAGTAGTCACTCATTTTAGCCATCTTTAAATAGCCGATAACAATAACGACAGCAAAGAATTTATATAGCTCGGGCACAGTCACTGGTGACCATGTTAGAAAAACTGACCGTACCGCAGTTGTTTCTTTCATTGCCAGGCACCGTTGGGTCGCATAATCATTTACTGACCTGACAAGGTCTTCCATAATGGCATCAGTAAATAAAGCTTTAAAGCAAAATAAGGGTGATGCATTCTCTGGAATAATGTCAGGATTAACACCAGGGATTCTTGGCTGAGGTGGAATAAACCAAAAGGTATTGTCTGTGCTGCCCTCAAATACCTCCCTCCATTACTCCTCATCACTAACCTGAGCGTCTGCCCTAGTAGTTGCCATTGGGACAGGAGACACTGTAGATGGATCTACTGTACTGCTGGTACTAGTACTAGGCCTAGGACCAGGATTCCTATCAAGTACAGATCTTGATCTTGCTCCTCGTCCTCTCTTAGTCATAGGACCTTTACCCTTTCCTCTACTATGGATGAGAGACTCCTCCTCTTGCTCACTCGAACTATCCCTGGTGGCACTGTACAATGATGTATTTCTAACATCCCCTTCTTCTTCTGAATGAGAACTGTCACTGTCAGAAGTCATGTCATCTGTATCTTCTTCAGCCCAGATTTGAATCATCTTAGTGGCCTGAACAGCAGAAAATCGTGCGGCACGAGAATTGGTAGAGGAAACCATTTCTTCAAATGAAAAAAAATCGCTGCTTTCGTTGGATTATTGAACAAAATGTGCCAAATTACTTCTAAAAAATTTACAAAACCACGTCGTGACTTCGAAAAAAAAGGGCCGGAAGAGGAAATGACGTTGCAGTAGTTTAAAATGTTGGATAGGAAATAAAAATATTTAAAATTTGGCGTTGCTACATTTCGAGCGACAACGTCCATTTTATGGAAGCAAAATATCACTGACGCACTTTCCGGTAACAATTTATTATGAATATTTCCTTCTGAATTAGAACTGTCCATGCTAAATAATTCTTCATCTACATGTCTCTCTATTTCAAGACGTGATTGAATTATCTGTGAGACACGTACTGCAGAAAATCGTGTCCCACGAGAATGGGAAGGGAGGATGCCATTTCTTCAAGTAAAAAAAAGTTGACAAAATAGCTTTGTTTACATTTTTATTTTTTAATTTAGTAGTACATAATTGATAAATATGTTAACTCACGCTCTAGAAATGGAATCTGAAATGGCATTGTAGGTTTATACTGGCTGGATTGTTGTGGGTTTATACTAGCTGGATTGTTGTAGGTTTATACTAGCTGGATTTGGATTAAACACATTTAATACGCTGCAAAGAGTGGCGCCAGTTCATGTATTGGAATGTTAAAACGCGACTGTCTAATCGTCTCGTGAAATGGCGTTGTGCCTTTTAAGTGTTAATTCTGCAGAAACATCCATTATTGTGTTTGTTGCAAAGGGTATTCCAACTTCCTTCTTACAAAAGCATCCTTAGAAACGTTGGCTGCTTCTTGCTGATATGACTACTAAAGCTTTCTTTAGCACATTCTCTACTGTCTCTGGGATTCTTCTTCTTCACATCCTTTACTGTCTCTGGGATTCTTCTTCTTCACATCCTATACTGTCTCTGGGATCCTTCTTCTTCACATTCTATACTGTCTCTGGGATTCTTCTTCTTCACATTCTATACTGTCTCTGGGATCCTTCTTGGGTACATCCTCTGCTGTCTCTGGGATCTTTTTCCATTGTTTTATATTCTTTTTCATGCTGAACTGAGTCATTGCTTGGTGATGCTACTGTGGTTCTTCTACATCCCGAGGCGTACTTAAGTAGGTGGACTGGAGCTTTTCTGGTTGCATTGCAATGCGAGGCTCACCACCATGGGGATTGCAGTGTCTATCCCCACCTCATTGAACAGACTGCTGGGATCCAACCCGTTTCCAGGCGCACTAGGATGTTAGGTGGGGTCTTGATCAGTATGTTACTCCTGACCCTGATTACTCTTTGGTCCCTACATTCTTCTATAAAGGGGACTGGGTGGTCTTGAGGTAAGACGTAGGTCTTGTATGCTGGAGGTAGCGAGTTCAAATCACGGTGGAGACTGAGATTTTTTTGCATGGGATTTCTGGTATTTCCCCAGATCTCTGGGTAGTAGAGATCGGACGCCCATGTGCAGTCGCGCAGGTTAAAAAACCCTTGACAGTTGGAAATAGAAAAGAGTAGGCTTAGCAGCCAGTGCCCGGACAAAAATTCAAAATTATTTTAAAAATCTATGTAATCTATTTACGCGATTCGCAAAAGAGTTTGTGCTATTCTTCACAAATATGGAGAAGAATATAGCACTTATGGATTGAACCGTGTGCAATGAAGGTCATTCTTCCACTAACCTAAAACTGCTATAAAAACTACATCTCTGTTATAGTGATAATTGTTTCATGTGAAATACTGCACCAAATTTTAACTGCATTGTCTTACATCTTTTACCTTAAGAAATCTGGATAATTATCATAGGCAGTTACATTTGCCATATTACATCGGCTATCATCTTGAATATTCTTGCAGATAAGTTTGCTGTCTAGCAGTAATGGAAATAGCTATGGGAATAGTTTCAGCCTTGACCCCTTCATGAAAGCAAGGTCATGCAGCATTAGCTCTGACTACAGCACGCAACCTCTCTATTTGAGAGCACCTGGCTACGAAAGGGATGAGATTCAGGTAAACTATTTTTTTTTGAAATATTTAATTTATAGAACAGGTAGACATAAAAACTAATGATCACTGTTAGTTAATCTGGATCCCTTATCCTTACTTGGATAGGAAAGAATACCGCCACTGAACCATACTGTACACATTTTTAAAGCTGTGTGGGGCTGACAATCTCTCGTGAAACACAGAGCTACAGAAGCCATCGCTGCAGGAGCATACAAATGATATGAAGCAGCTTCCTGCAAACAGGCCGACTGCATTGGTGACTCTACTCTTTCTTCATATAACGGTTTGTAATAAACCAACAGTCAACTCACTCATGCGACAGTTTTATTTTAGACTGCGCCTCAATTAGGAGGTAGGTCATTTGCTTGGGCAACAAGGGCCCACCGTGCTGACCACCTAAGACCACGATGAATGGCTGAATGCAGTGATGATGTCATTCAAATTTGGTCGCCGAAGATGAATGTGTTGGACCGAAAGGTGCAAAAATCGCAGTCAATCTGTAAACTAGCGACACAACACATTCCGTTCTCCGGACTACATCCTGCTACCTACAAAGCCCTTTTAAGGTTTTGGTAGCCGGAGATTGAGAGTGACCACAGAAGAGGAAGAAGATTCAAATTTTCGCAGCGAGGATAGGTGGAATCCTGATGAAGAGGTCATTTTCCATCCATGGTCGGCTTTAAGAGCTGGTGAACGGGCACATCCATGGCCTGGTTTACGAGCTGGTGGACGGGCACATCCATGGCCTGCTTTAAGAGCTGGTGGACGGGCACATCCATGGCATGGTGAGCCACGTGTCCAAATGGGAACAGGTATGATGGTTTAGCAAATAAATGAGGCTTTCCATTTGGTGACCAGTGGATCACAAGAATGTGTCTCTGGCTGCGGATGTGGATGTCTTCAATGTGCCTCTGGCTGTGGATGTCTTCAATTTGCCTGTGGATATGGATGTCTTTGATGCAGAATAGATATTCCATGTTTTGAAGCCAAGGAGCAGGATGGGGTCTACAGAGATTTGTAAATCCGTAGCTTGGTTTCCTTCTGAGTTTAAACTTGATGTAGGGCAGTCATAGAGCCAGCAGTCAATTAGCCAACAGTCAATTATCTAAATTACCCAACGGTTCATTCACTCATAGTATGATTTTGTGACATGAGGACGCCATCTTACCTGGATCTATATCGCATTTTATTTATTGGTGTCATTGAAATATAAATAAATTTAAAATGTCAGGTAAAGTGGAAAGATGAAAATGATTAAACAGTGATTAAATAAACTTTGTACAGCTGTTGCTGCAGCTGTTGAAAATGATAGCAATCTCTAGCAATGGAAGTACTACAGCAGTTATAGCAATCTCTAATGGAAGTACTACAGCAGTTATAGCAATCTCTAATGGAAGTACTACAGCAGTTATAGCAATCTCTAATGGAAGTACTACAGCAGTTATAGCAATCTCTAGCAATGGAAGTACTACAGCAGTTATAGCAATCTCTAATGGAAGTACTACAGTCGTTATAGCAATCTCTAATGGAAGTACTACAGTCGTTATAGCAATCTCTAATGGAAGTACTACAGTCGTTATAGCAATCTCTAATGGAAGTACTACAGTCGTTATAGCAATCTCTAATGGAAGTACTACAGTCGTTATAGCAATCTCTAATGGAAGTACTAGAGATTGATAGCTCGCTTCTCCCAGGCGTGCAAAGATTTTGGTCTCACAATACGTCTTAACAAAAGAAATGTTCTGCGACAGGAAGTAGATGCTATGCCAAATGTTAGCATAGATAATTATGAACTGGCAACTGTGCACCAATTCACATACCTGGGATCACTAATCAATGACAAGCTGTCTCTAGACCCAGAAATGGACAATCGCATTAGCAAAGCTGCTGCTACATTTGCTCACGTGTTTGGGAAAATGAGAAACTGGCAAACCAAGGCCATGGTGTACAATACATGTGTCGTCAGCACACTCCTATATGGCAGCCAGACATGGATATCATAGCCAGACAAGAGCACAGATTTAACACCTTCCGCCTGCGACCGGTTATTGTAATTACATGATGCACTCTCGCATCAATCTCCCAAGCATGGACACTCTCCTCAGGCAGTGAAGACTATGATGCCTTGGTCATGTTCGTCGCATAGAAGATGTTCGCATTCCCAAAGATATCCTCTACGGGCGGATGGCACGAGAACAGTTGGCCGATCACAGTTGAGGTTCAAAGATGTATGTTAGCGTGACATGAAGGTCCTGGACATGAGTCTGACATCCTGGGAGGACGATGCTGCAGACTGATCCAGGTGGAGATGTGACATGAGTCTGACATCCCGGGAGGACGATGCTGCAGACTGATCCAGGTGGAGATGTGACATGAGTCTGACATCCTGGGAGGACGATGCTGCAGACTGATCCAGGTGGAGATGTAACCTGAATGGCCATATTGCGTTTGGTGAAGAGAAGCTCTTACAACACAGAGAACTGACAATGCCACAAGGAGGACGGCAAAAGATATTTTTGTTGTTGTTTACCACTCCAAGTCATATCATCCTATAGTCAGTCATGACTGAAAGTGCCTACTATAGTCAGTCATGACTGAAAGTGCCTACTAACTAATGAAAGTACTGCACCAGTTATCATCATCAAGGGGTATAAAATACACAATTATTCACTTTTAGACAAACTTTGCTATATGTTCACACGTTTGATCTATATGTTCATATGTTTGATCTATATGTTCACACGTTTGATCTATATGTTCATATGTTTGATCTATATGTTCATACGTTTGATCTATATGTTCACACGTTTGATCTATATGTTCATATGTTCACACGTTTGATCTATATGTTCATATGTTCAACCTATATGTTCACACGTTTGATCTATATGTTCAACCTGTATGTTCACACGTTTGATCTATATGTTCATATGTTCAACCTATATGTTCACACGTTTGATCTATATGTTCATATGTTCAACCTATATGTTCACACGTTTGATCTATATGTTCAACCTATATGTTCACACGTTTGATCTATATGTTCATATGTTCAACCTATATGTTCACACGTTTGATCCATATGTTCAACCTATATGTTCATATGTTCAACCTATATGTTCACACGTTTGATCTATATGTTCAACCTATATGTTCACACGTTTGATCTATATGTTCATATGTTCAACCTATATGTTCATATGTTCAACCTATATGTTCACACGTTTGATCTATATGTTCATATGTTCAACCTATATGTTCACACGTTTGATCTATATGTTCATATGTTCACACGTTTGATCTATATGTTCAACCTATATGTTCACACGTTTGATCTATATGTTCATACGTTCAACCTATTTGTTCGACCTGGAACTTAGCATGTCTTATGAGCATAATATGCCTGTGTAGATTTAAGATATTCGAGGCTCAACTGTAAGTGGACATTTATATTAAGTTTATAATATAGAATCTACACAGATTAGAAAATGATATGTGGGACGAGCAAGACGACGCTTTATTTTGTTACTGAATTGTGGATATTTTGCAAATGAACATATTCTTGTCCTTATGTTACCAAATGTCAATACTTTATTTTAGCTCTTTTGTGTCTCATGTTTTTTGCTATTGTGTCCTGTGTTTTCGTAATATGAAGGGTGTTCAAAAAATATCAAACCTGAATTTCTTTACATGAAAACAAATAAAGCCTGGGAGTTATCCTTTGGCAGGATGCTATATGGGACAGTCATGTTACAGCCTCAGATTGCATCAGTCGCTGGCAGTCAGCCTTTCTGTGTGGAGTGTAGTGAGCACCTGTTGGGTTTTCGTTCACCGTGTAATGTCGAAAAGGATTGAGGAGCAGTGTGGCATCAAATTTTGTCAAAAGCTAGGCGATACCCAAGGGGAAACCATTTGGGAGATTCAACAGGCTTTCAGTGACGATGCCATGAGCATCACACAGATTAAGGAGGGGTACAATCAATTCAACGAGGGCCACTCATTGGTGGAGAGTGGATCACGTTCCTGTAGGCCTCCATTAAGCCAAAATAATGAAGTCATTGACCAAATACGGACCTTAGTCTTACAGAACTGCTGTGTCACATTCCCAGAACTTGGGGATAAGTATTTGTTTGGTACACTCCATTTTGAGTGAGGATCTGGCAATGTAGAGAGTGTCGCCGATAACGATGGTGCAGAAGCAATTCCATCTGGAAGTCACACAGGACATGCTGGGCTGCACAAATGGTGACTGTGATCCCTGGCTCTATGTCCGTGAGTAGGGTCGTGGGTACCCTAACTTCCTGAACACTGTGACCCCTGGCTCTATGTCCGTGAGTAGGGTCGTGGGTACCCTAACTTCCTGAACACTGTGACCCCTGGCTCTATGTCCGTGAGTTGGGTCGTGGGTACCCTAACTTCCTGAACACTGTGATCCCTGGCTCTATGTCCATGAGTTGGGTTTTTTTTTTTTTTTTTTTTTTTTTTTTTGCGTTCGCCTTATTTATCTATTCCCCAAGGCGTGTGTGCGTTACACTGTGGTTTTTATTTTGCGCCTGTCGGCCCAGTGCATCCGACTTCAGCATGCATTTTATGTAAGGGTCTGCTTCCTCCTGCATTTTCTAAGGGTTTGCTTCCCCGGGGTAACGGCCGGTGCTGTGATGGGGATCGAACCCAGCACCTTCTGGTTGTGAGCCGTGCCACTTAACCACTAGGCCACGCCGTCCCCCATGAGTTGGGTTGATGGGTATGACCTGGAAACCAAGCTGCAGTCATCACAGTGGAGACATTCATCATCCCCGAGGTAAAAAAAAGTCACGCAAGTGCGCAGCAATGGCAAAGTTATGTTGACCGTTTTCTTTTACTCCCGTGGGATCATGTTTCCCGAGTACGCACCACAAGGTCAAAACATTACCAAAGAGTACTACCTGGAGGTCATCCATCGCTTTTGAGATGGTGTTCGACACAAACAACTGAACCTGTGGACAACGGAAACTTAATAAGCTCCATCATGACAACCCACCTGCCCATTTGTCACATCTGATTCAGACTTTCTTGGCCAAACACAACCTACTGGTTCGTCATGCTCTCTATTCTCCCGGCACGACTCCTTGTGATTGTTGGTTGTTCCCTAAGCTGAAAAGGCCCCGATTTGAGTCACGAGAAGACATCATGCAGAATGCAATGACCCTTCTGTACTCTACTCCCAAAGAGGCCTGAAATGCTTTCAACGAAGTGTGTGGAGTCACAAGGAGAGGACTTTGAAGGGGATTAGGGTTTTTCATTTTCATGTGAGTAATTGTATTTTTCCGGCCCAAAGGTCGGATGCTTTTTGAACACACCTCCTAGTTTATTTTATATTTATTTTACCTTTTGTGGTCTTCTCTGTATTTCAAATAATGCTTGTAATTTCTCTGACTACAGCTGAAGCTACGCCAGCAGCTGATGGCTATTGAAAAAGATTTAAGCTTAGACATTTCGGAGAGGAACAAACGTAAAGAAAACCTGATGTTACTGCATCAAGTGGGACTTTACAGTCACCTTGGTTGTAGCCTAGCCCTGACCCAAGGCTCCAACATCATGTCTCCACTAGCTCCAGCTTTTTACCCGCCAGGGGACTGTGTGGAGTCTGTTTTAGGTTTGTGTTTATTAAGTACTGTCTTTAATCGTTTGTCATCATATTTAACCAAGATAATTGTGGCGGAGTTCAGTCTTCTAGGTAGTCCTATATCAGACACTGCCTGCTGTCAAGGGTGAAGTGTGCCTGTTCTCAGACATGTAGTGTTGGAGAAATCATCTTACTAGACCTCAGTTATTTTTTCATGAGATTTGATACCCAGTTTCCTTTCTCGCTGCTTTCTCTACCCCAATAGTAAAGCAGATTGAACTTCATATCTTTGGTATGATATCCCCAGCGTCTAGCGAATCTACTGCTCAGATGCTTTAGTAGTTCAGTAATTCTGTAAAAATAAAAAACCAATCTGTCGGACCAATTTGTAAACAACTTGGTTTGCACCGAGGGGATCTAAATGTAACAACATTTGTATTTGCTTTTACATGAAAAACTCTTCGTCTTAGTATCTCTAAAATAGTTAGACCTTTATACTTGTCTCTGGCTTCTCTTATCTCCAATCTCATCAAATATATATTCTCTTATCTCCAATCTCATCAAATATCTATTTCTACTATCAATATTTACCGTAATGGCTATGTCTATCACTTCGACTATAAACATAATTATTGTATCTACATAAACAAACTTAATAGATCTACCTCAGAAAAATCTGTTGCAGAAACTTAACTCCCCTATTCTTAATAATGGATTAATCTTCAAATCCAAGCGAAAAACAGAAGAAATCCTTTCCAAAAACTAAAACTAATTTTTAAATCGCCGTTGTTTTTTTAAAATCTAACTGTACATGATGGAAGTTGGAACTCTCTACAATCAAAAGAGCAGTATGTTCAGTCATTTCTATGGCCCTAACCCGGTAGTTTATATACGATAAACCGCTGACCCTAGAGCTGGCGGCATGCACCGCCAGTGGAACTGAGCCAAATCTTTGTAATCTCACGCTGTTGGAATGAAAAAGGTTAATCTCTCAACCGGACAGAAGCATGCCACACTGCTCCTCTCATGGAGCAGCCAGTACCTGAAGGACATGTCAAGTGTTTGTGCTCTCCCATCATGGGCATGTGTCTTGTGACCAGATGCTATTTAAGTGCCCAGTTCGCATCTAGGAAGCCATGGATATTTAAGTGCCCAGTTCGCAGCTAGGAAGCCATGGATATTTAAATTCGCAGCCTGAAGCCATGATTCCTTATAGTCTTAGTTAGGCACTCATGTGTTTCAGCAGCCTGAAAAGGGGAGCAGAAAATAGTAACCTGCCGAGGAGACAGCGTGGGCTAGTGGTTAAGTGAAACGGCTCACAACCAGAAGGTGCTGGGTTCGATCCCCATCACAGCACCGGCCGTTACCCTGGGGAAGCAAACCCTTAGAAAATGCAGGAGGAAGCAGACCCTTACATAAAATGCAAGGCCAAAGTCGGATGCATTGGGCAGACAGGTGCAAAATAAAAACCGTAGTGCAACGCACACCGTGGTGGGGAATAGAGAAATAAGGCAAGCGCAACAACAACAAAGTAACCTGCCAAGCATGTAGGTAAGGGGCAACTAAGAAGGGCAGGGTGCCTACCCCATCCTGTAGGTAAGGGGCAACTAAGAAGGGCAGGGTGCCTACCCCATCCTGTAGGTAAGGGGCAACTAAGAAGGGCAGGGTGCCTACCCCATCCTGTAGGTAAGGGGCAACTAAGAAGGGCAGGGTGCCTACCCCATCCTGTAGGTAAGGGGCAACTAAGAAGGGCAGGGTGCCTACCCCATCCTGTAGGTAAGGGGCAACTAAGAAGGGCAGGGTGCCTACCCCATCCTGTAGGTAAGGGGCAACTAAGAAGGGCAGGGTGCCTACCCCATCCTGTAGGTAAGGGGCAACTAAGAAGGGCAGGGTGCCTACCCCATCCTGTAGGTAAGGGGCAACTAAGAAGGGCAGGGCGCCTACCCCATCCTCTAGGTAAGGGGCAACTAAGAAGGCCGTGTGCCTACCCCATCCTGTAGAAAATATATCACCAAACAAATAATACGGCCTCTCTACACCCAGAGCGGAAGAGTGGGGACTAAATTGAGTCATACTGGGAGGTGGCCAGGGGACAGACATCGCTGTGTCAATGCCAACCTCAATACAAATTGTTTCCTGACCCTGATGTTCACACCCTGAGCGCATGACTAAGGACGGTTGGGCATGGGGTTGGCTACCCTTTCCTGTAACTATAAACTATGAGAAAGAAAAGAGTACCTCTACACCCCAAGGTAGAAGTGAATTCAAGCTATTCTCAGTCCCTGTCTTATATTGTTTGTTCTTGTCCAAAACAGGTAAAGCTTTGGAGGAGGTTCATCTGGAAGATCTGGACATTGTTAGTCTGGAGCGAGAGCTAGATAAGGATATGGACAACAACTCCGTCAGCAGTTCTCTCAGCACTGGCTTATCAACCTCCGGCTGCTTCAGTAACTCCTCGATACCCATAGGCATTCCTCCCAGCAGCATCACCCAACGAGGGAGTATCAGCAGCCTGTCACAGTCACCACCTTCACCTTTTGGTAGTTTTCCTCACTGCTTGCAGTTACAGAAACAGGACTCTAACGATCATGTGAGTTTTTGCTGATAAGTGTAGATTTTCATTTGTCAATCAATCAGAATCTTTCAGCTCCCAGTGGAGCACATGTCTTCAACAAATACATGCCAAGTTCTCCTGTCCTGAGCCCATCACTCCAGATCTGAGCACATCTTTCTTATTTCTTTTGTCATGAGCTCTCTTCTCCAGGTGTGGTTTGGTCAACCTCTGCTTCTCTAGGTGTGTTTTGGTCAACCTCTGTTTCTCCAGGTGTGTTTTGGTCAACCTCTGTTTCTCCAGGTGTGTTTTGGTCAACCTCTGCTTCTCCAGGTGTATTTGGTCAACCTCTGCTTCTCCAGGTGTGTTTTGGTCAACCTCTGCTTCTCCAGGTGTGTTTTGGTCAACCTCTGCTTCCAGGTGTGTTTTGGTCAACCTCTGCTTCCTGGTGTGTTTTGGTCAACCTCTGCTTCCAGGTGTGTTTTGGTCAACCTCTGCTTCCTGGTGTGTTTTGGTCAACCTCTGCTTCCAGGTGTGTTTTGGTCAACCTCTCCTCTCCAGGTGTGTTTTGGTCAACCTCTGCTTCTCCAGGTGTATTTTGGTCAACCTCTGCTTCTCCAGGTGTGTTTTGGTCAACCTCTGCTTCCTGGTGTGTTTTGGTCAACCTCTGCTTCTCCAGGTGTGTTTTGGTCAACCTCTGTTTCTCCTGCATGAGCTCCTGCAATATAGACTATCCTAAATGTGTGTCCTAACGCCAGGTGTCCTCTCCTCTCCTCACCTCATATCTGTCCTCTCCTCACCTCATATCTGTCCTCTCCTCACCTCATATCTGTCTTCTCCTCACCTCATATCTGTCTTCTCCTCACCTCATATCTGTCCTCTCCTCACCTCATATCTGTCCTCTTCTCACCTCATATCTGTCCTCTCCTCACCTCATATCTGTCCTCTCCTCACCTCATATATGTCTTCTCCTCACCTCATATCTGTCTTCTCCTCACCTCATATCTGTCTTCTCCTCACCTCATATCTGTCCTCTCCTCACCTCATATCTGTCCTCTCCTCACCTCATATCTGTCCTCTCCTCACCTCATATCTTTCTTCTCCTCACCTCATATCTTTCTTCTCCTCACCTCATATCTTTCTTCTCCTCACCTCATATCTTTCTTCTCCTCACCTCATATCTTTCTTCTCCTCACCTCATATCTGTCCTCTCCTCACCTCATATCTGTCCTCTCCTCACCTCATATCTGTCTTCTCCTCACCTCATATCTGTCTTCTCCTTACCTCATATCTGTCCTCACCTCATATCTGTCTTCTCCTCACCTCATATCTCTCCTTACCTCATATCTCTCCTCACCTCATATCTGTCTTCTCCTCATATCTGTTTTCTCCTTACCTCATATCTGTCCTCTCCTCACCTCATATCTGTCTTCTCCTCACCTCATATCTTTCTTCTCCTCACCTCATATCTGTCCTCACCTCATATCTTTCTTCTCCTCACCTCATATCTGTCCTCTCCTCACCTCATATCTGTCCTATCCTCACCTCATATCTCTCCTCACCTCATATCTGTCCTCTCCTCATCTCTGTCCTCTCCTCATCTCATATCTGTCTTCTCCTCACCTCATATCTCTCCTCACCTCATATCTGTCTTCTCCTCACCTCATATCTCTCCTCACCTCATATCTCTCCTCACCTCATATCTCTCCTCACCTCATATCTGTCCTCTCCTCACCTCATATCTCTCCTCACCTCATATCTGTCCTCTCCTCACCTCATATCTGTCCTCTCCTCACCTCATATCTGTCCTCTCCTCACCTCATATCTGTCCTCTCCTCACCTCATATCTGTCCTCTCCTCACCTCATATCTGTCCTCTCCTCACCTCATATCTGTCCTCTCCTCACCTCATATCTGTCCTCTCCTCACCTCATATCTGTCTTCTCCTCACCTCATATCTGTCCTCACCTCATATCTTTCTTCTCCTCACCTCATATCTGTCCTCACCTCATATCTCTCCTCACCTCATATCTCTCATCACCTCATATCTCTCCTCACCTCATATCTGTCTTCTCCTCACCTCATATCTGTCCTCACCTCATATCTTTCTTCTCCTCACCTCATATCTGTCCTCACCTCATATCTCTCCTCACCTCATATCTGTCTTCTCCTCACCTCATATCTGTCCTCACCTCATATCTTTCTTCTCCTCACCTCATATCTGTCCTCACCTCATATCTGTCCTCACCTCATATCTCTCCTCACCTCATATCTCTCCTCACCTCATATCTGTCCTTTCCTCACCTCATATCTGTCCTCTCCTCACCTCATATCTGTCCTCACCTCATATCTCTCCTCACCTCATATCTCTCCTCACCTCATATCTCTCCTCACCTCATATCTGTCCTCTCCTCACCTCATATCTCTCATCACCTCATATCTGTCCTCTCCTCACCTCATATCTGTCCTCTCCTCACCTCATATCTCTCCTCACCTCATATCTGTCCTCTCCTCACCTCATATCTGTCCTCTCCTCACCTCATATCTCTCCTCACCTCATATCTGTCCTCTCCTCTCCTCATATCTGTCCTCTCCTCACCTCATATCTCTCCTCACCTCATATCTGCCTGGCTCGTTCCAAGTCCACATTAATGAACTCCTTCTCCTGCGTTTGTCCTGACTAGAATGGTGTTTCATAGTTTACAGCACGGCTGAGATATCCAGCTTCAGACGACTGTTTTGGGAACTGGGTTTGCCTTCCCACCGCGATATCTATTCTTTTAACTCTTTCCGGACCTTTAGCATCTAAAGTGGCTCTCTAATGAAACCTTACAGGGCCTATAGGCACTAAAAGGGCTGTCTAATGAAACCTGGCCCTAATGTTAGCAGTCAGTTCTGGCTCACTGGCCCTAATGTTGGCAGTCAGCTCTGGCTCGCTGGCCCTAATGTTAGCACGTCAGCTCTGGCCCTAATGTTAGCACGTCAGCTCTGGCCCTAATGTTAGCACGTCAGCTCTGGCCCTAATGTTAGCACGTCAGCTCTGGCCCTAATGTTAGCACGTCAGCTCTGGCCCTAATGTTAGCACGTCAGCTCTGGCCCTAATGTTAGCACGTCAGCTCTGGCCCTAATGTTAGCAGTCAGCTTTGGGTCACTGGCCGCTACTGCTCATCATCTTGACCCCTCTGCACCTTTTGACCCGACATCCAATTTCTGCTGCCTTTGTTTAGTACCGTGTTTTTCTTCCCACTGCGGTCCCTATCCCTTGGTCAAATTAGACTAGTGCAGCCTGTCTCCAGAGCCGTCACAAGGAGGTGGAATATGGGCTTGGCCAGCAGTGGCTCACTGACAGTCTGGTTAAGTGGACATTGGGTCATCCAGAATTGTCCAAATATAGTTTTCTGAAATAGTGGACAGAATAAACACTGAAAATACATGAAAGTTAACTTGAAATGTAAACTTTCTTGTAGCTATGGTTGGCCCTGTGCACCCTCACAGGAAGCTTGGATGTTCGCATGATGAACTTAGTAAAGGGTGTGAGACCTATCCGTTTGACAAAAGGAACAATGGATGGTTTGAAATCAATATTTCTCCTCAACACAGGGCTTTCTTGCTTACATCCTGCCTCCTTCATTAAATGGCTGTTTGCTAGTAGTGTGGCTACCATCAATCTTTTGTTTTTATGAGTTGGAACATATGCGTGATGGGTGTCAGGTTGGATGTGAGTGGGGCAAGGTTGGGTGTGAGGGGTGTCAGGTTGGGTGTGAGGGGTGTCAGGTTGGGTGTGAGGGGTGTCAGGTTGGATGTGAGTGGGGCAAGGTTGGGTGTGAGGGGTGTCAGGTTGGATGTGAGGGGTGCTAAGTTGGGAGTGAGTGGGGTCAGGTTGGGTGTGAGTGGGGTCAGGTTGGGTGTGAGGGGTGCCAAGTTGGGTGTTAGGGTTGCCAAGTTGGGTGTGAGGGGTGCCAGGTTGGGTGTGAGGGGGGCCAAGTTGGGTGTGAGGGGTGCCAGGTTGGGTGTGAGGGGGGCCAAGTTGGGTGTGAGGGGTGCCAAGTTGGGTGTGAGTGGGGCCAAGTTGTCTGTGAGGGGTGTCAAGTTGTCTTTGAGGGGTGTCAAGTTGGGTGTGAGGGGTGCCAGGTTGGGTGTGAGTGGGGTCAGGTTGTCTGTGAGGGGTGGCAAGTTGGGTGTGAGTGGGACCAAGTGTGACGTAGTAGTATATTTCAGTACCAGAGTGGTACCCATGGTGAATAGCACCACTGTAAGATTCCAAGATTAGTGTAACAAGACGACTAAAGAGACTTGGTCATGAGATTAGTAACCTCAGTATATAAAAACCATTGCTACTGGGATTCGCCACTGCAAGCTGAAAGGCTTCCATTAGAAGGAACCAACTGCATTGGTGGACTAACTGTGCCTCACATTGGAGCAAAAAGTTTAATGATGATGAATGTATTTCAGCTTATGTGATGGAGTAATACTTTCTAGTTTGTGGGCTATGTGAATGTCATGTAAGAAGTGAATGTGATGAAGTAATACTTTCTAGTTTGTGGGCTATGTGAATGTCATGTAAAAAGTGAATGTGATAAAGTAATACTTTCTAGTTTGCGGGCTATCATGTGAATGTCATGTAAGAAGTGGATGTGATGAAGTAATACTTTCTAGTGTGTGGGCCATGTGAATGTCATGTAAGAAGTGAATGTGATGAAGTAATACTTTCTAGTGTGTGGGCTATCATGTGAATGTCATATTTTTCTATCAACAGTCGTCCTCTCCACTTTTGAGCTGCTACCCTGGAATGAGCAAATGCCAGATTGGGTCAAACGTCAGTGACACCAATTCAATGTCACCTCGTAGTGCCGGGCCTCAGTCTCCGATGCTTTCCGGGTCATTCACCTCTCACTTTCAGAATGGGGAGCTCCACAAACTTCGAGAAGAACTGATGATGACCAAATCCAAAATGGCAGAGTGGGAGGGTGTCTATACCCAGGCAAAATGTGTATGTCCCTGGTATCTTTTGTGTTTTCCTGGTTGTGTTTCTTGTGATTACCTGATTGTGTTTGTATCATGCTCATACATTTTTGTGTTTTTTTTTAAATGATCATTTGTGAAACCTGAGGGTGCTGAAGAAGCAGTGAATGAGCTGGCAGCAGTTTGAGACTCACAGCTGGCTCTTGTTCCAGGGTCAGTGACCACAACTGACTACTTGCACCAGGATCAGTGAGGGCCCTATTCCACCTCCAAGTGGCAGGCCTGGAAACAGCCTGGCTAAGAGATTAGGAATCAAAGAGGGAAGGAAAACCTGGTCCCAAAATGCAGTGCTGAAATCAGATGTGTCTGGTTGAAAGGCGCAGATATCACAGCCTTGCGGTAAACTACGACACACCGTCACAAGCATTCATTTCAGAACAAACGTTGAAGAAGTAGATTGAATGGGGACAGAGGTGTTTGCATCTGTCACTCTCCACAATGACACACTTTGGGGAAGCCTGTAACACAGTTTGAGTTGTTAGTTGTAAACTAGTGTGCTCATATCTGGCCTCTTCTTAAGCTTGGTTGAACCTGTGAAGAAGCCAAGCCTCTATTCTGCTCATCAATTTGGTCTACGTTGACTTGGTGCTAAGTGTTGTTGACTGTTGTGAAGTAGTCTTAGTGTTGTTGACTGTTGTGAAGCAGTCTTAGTGTTGTTGACTGTTGTGAAGTAGTCTTAGTGTTGCTGACTGTTGTGAAGCAGTCTTAGTGTTGCTGACTGTCGTGAAGCAGTCTTAGTGTTGTTGACTGTCGTGAAGCAGTCTTAGTGTTGTTGACTGTCGTGAAGCAGTCTTAGTGTTGTTGACTGTCGTGAAGCAGTCTTTTAGTTAGATGAGTACTTTAGACACTTGATATTTTCTTAGCATTTCTGTCCTGCCATCTGAAACTCTTCCACTCGTTGTTCCTCTGCTTCTGTCTTCCATTGATATCTACTCCCATCCAAATTTCTGACCATTGATCTTGACCTTTCATTTAATTTGTAAGTTTGCTTCAAATTTGTAATATTGTTTTCCTTACAAATGTTATGTTTTTTATTTCATTACTGTCCATGAAATGTGAACATTATTCATCTCTATTAATTCTACTAAACACAAATGTTCAGTAAATTATGAAATATAAAAGGTAGTGCTCATTATAAAATATTTTTCATTCGTCAGAATTTGAACTGAAGTAGCATTTTTACTTGTGCCAGTTTGGCTTAATCTATTCTATTCTGCAGCATCAAGTTTTTTTTTTGCATTAGTTACAATAAAAGACAAATTATTGTGCACAAAATGGTGATGTGCAGGTCACTGCAAGTTGACTGCAAATGAGGATCAATTTGAAACGTCAACTTGAATGTACGCCATTTGTTCTACAGGCTTGTGAAGCTTGGAAGAAGGAGGCTGAAGATGCAAACAAGAAAGCCAAGCTTGCTGAAGATGAAAGACAACAGGCGCTGAAACAGAAAGACGAGGTAAACGACCACTATTTTTGGCTACTTTGCTTTTCAGTTCACCCCTGACCTGGGGTCGCTCTAGTCAGGAGGTTAAGGTACTCGCCTCTCACAGTGATGAACGGAAACGGGGGGTGATTCCCACAAGTGCTAAGTGACCCCTGGTCTCACAGGAGGGTAAGACCAGAGTGCCTGCATCCCGAGTTATCTCCAGTCGTCTTGGCCAATAGTCTTGCCACTAATCCAAGGTAACTCGGGATAAGAGTGAGATTGATGACGAGCACATATTCTTCCTCACTATAATCCTCATACATCACATTATTAAGATAAGAGTGAGATTGATGACGAGCACATATTCTTCCTCACTGTAATCCTCATACATCACATTATTAAGAGAACATTGCCTGATGTTGTGACCATCATCGCTTCGCGACGGGCAATAACTTTCTGTTTTCTCATCCTGGACCATGGGTTCTTGACAAGAAATCTGCCAGTCCGTCTTCCCGTCATTAGTGCTTCTGCCTGACCAGCTCGGCTCCTGTATTGTATGGTGTATTTATCATGTTATTGTTGTTATATCAGAGCAGCAAGAACATAAATAAACCACATACATTCAACTGTTATTTTAAATTATCTGTGCTTGCTTTTTCCATCAAATAATTGCTCTGTCTAATATGAAATATTTTTTTTTTCTGAAAACATATATGAAGTGAAAAGACAGTTTTAACATGAAATTTTGTCAGTTTAGTCTCCAAATTTTCACATGGTCTGGAAATTAAATTTACTGCTCAACTCCTTCACTGTGGAATATTTGGAACTTTACATATATTTTTGTTAACGTAAAACTCCCACCAGTATGAAGTATAGTATAACAGATTTCTGACCCACTTACAGATTTTTTGCCTATGAATTACGGAACCCAGAAGGTTCAGAACTGCCAGCTAAGTGTTGGATGTTAGTTCAATTTTAGAACCCTTGCGTTTATCACACAATTAAAGCTCAGTCCTTTGATGTGCAAATATCCAGGGCCCAGATATGTCAATTAGGACAGAAGTCGAGCAAAACAAGATGTAACAGTTCCAATAGTTAAGGGAATGCAGCGATTCGCACCACTATGCCAACCAAGACAGGCCCTGTCTTGGAAAGAGCTCAGACACTGCAGATCAGAGAATGCAGCGACTCGCACCTTAATGCAAATTAGAGTGATCACTGAAATAAAGAAATTACGTATATGGCCTGCCTGAGCGACAGATGGCTATCCTCTGTCTTGGATGGGGAATCACTGACGGAGTCTTTGATTGGTCAGAGTCGATAATGCAAGTCTGATAATAGCGGCAGGGGAATTCCACAAAATCAGTTTTGAGATGGGAACGTCAACAAAAGCAGTTGGTCTTCCAGGACAATAGTAGAAGCAAAGATACAGATTAGCCCAAGTAAATTCAGAGAAAGAAAATTCTTAGTTGTCAGAGATAACGTTTTGTAGTTGAGAAGTTAAAGAGAGTTTGGTGATGAGAAGTTAAGAAGAGCAGGCAGTCTCCCAGGAGAGACATACATATTAGCCAGACTTAAACTCAAGTAAGCTCTGAGACAGGAAAGAGACGCAGGTTAGCCAGACTTAAACTCAAGTAAGCTCTGAGACA
Source organism: Ariolimax columbianus (assembly GCA_036924085.1). Lineage (NCBI taxonomy): Eukaryota > Metazoa > Mollusca > Gastropoda > Stylommatophora > Arionidae > Ariolimax > Ariolimax columbianus. The sequence goes on from JAVGWX010000002.1 coordinate 1,902,803, forward strand.
GGAAAGAGACGCAGGTTAGCCAGACTTAAACTCAAGTAAGCTCTGAGGAAGGAAAGAGACGCAGGTTAGCCAGACTTAAACTCAAGTAAGCTCTGAGGATGGAAAGAGACGCAGGTTAGCCAGACTTAAACTCAAGTAAGCTCTGAGGAAGGAAAGAGACGCAGGTAAATATCAAGTTCTTCATGCAGTTCAATCATGAAACCAGTAACATTTAACAGTCAAAAATTTTCATTAGCGCAGCGAACAGGAGAGAAGAGAGTCATGTCTCTTTGACTGAAAGTTCAGCGAGCAGGAGAGAAAAAAGGGTAATTTCTCTTTGACTGTAAGCTCAATGAATATCTCGCCAGATAAGTGGTCCATGATTATTTCCAAGCTCAGTGACAAGGAGAGAGAGCAAGCTAATTGTTGTCTCTGGTTGCATTACAGAACCTACTGCAGTATCTTTTGATGATCCACATCACTACTATTATTTTTCATTTGTCAACTAGGCGAATTGTCGGCTGTAGCACTGAGTAGTTTAGGATAGGCAGAATAAAGTTAGAAGCAATATAAGTATCAAGGTACTGACCATCAGATAGAATTCTGGGACATTTATACCAATACCAAAATATGTGCCATTGCACCAAACGTTTCAACCGTTAGAGTAGGCAGCGGACAGGAAGTCTTAAAGAGACCATTAGAGTAAGCAGCGGACAGTAAGTCTTAAAGAGACCATTAGAGTAAGCAGCGGACAGTAAGTCTTAAAGAGACCATTAGAGTAAGCAGCGGACAGTAAGTCTTAAAGAGACCATTAGAATAAGCAGCGGACAGTAAGTCTTAAAGAGACCATTAGAGTAGGCAGCGGACAGGAAGTCTTAAAGAGACCATTAGAGTAAGCAGCGGACAGTAAGTCTTAAAGAGACCATTAGAGTAAGCAGCGGACAGGAAGTCTTAAAGAGACCATTAGAGTAGGCAGCGGACAGGAAGTCTTAAAGAGGCCATTAGAGTAGGCAGCGGACAGTAAGTCTTAAAGAGACCGTTATAGTAGGCAGTGGACAGTAAGTCTTAAAGACAACGATAGAACTATGTGTATGTGCGTTACAGATCCATGAAAAGGAAGAAGTTTGTTTAGCATTTGTTCCAAACCAAGCTGTGTTTCTGTTATGAAGAGTTAGTGTTGGTGTGTCATAGAATAGAAATGTGCCAGGGTTGTGTAGGAGAAGCATAGATAGTAAAGTGTGTTTATAGAACAGGATGTGTAGGAGTATAGATAGTAAAGTGTGTTTATAGAACAGGATGTGTAGGAGTTACTGAAGAATCAACAGAGTGTGTGTAGGTCTATTACATCCATTATTATTAATGGTCCCAGTGACCAGACTATATTGAAGAAAAGATTCTTGTGTAGTATATTACAATAGATATATTTATCAATTTGGGAAAAGTTGTTATTGAGAAACTGTATGGCAATAGTTCAAGGTCATATATCGGGTCTGTAGCATTATAAGAAAGTTTGCTAGCCAATATATCAGCTCTGTAGCATTGTAAGAAAGTTTGCTAGCCAATATATCAGCTCTGCAGAGTGAATCATTTAACCGTGTGTCTAAATATGTACGAATTTGGTTTAGGAAGTGGGATAATATAACATGAAATGTTTGAACATCAACTTCACTGACAATTTCATTGTTTGTCTCGAGGGATGTTCAAGAGGACTTCAAATGATATTCCCTGGGTTTTTGTCTTCATCAGATTCTGAGTCAGAGCCTGCGAATGCAACAAATAATGTCCATGTCAACTGGCCCTCACATTTATGCCCTGTCCAGGAACAGTGAGCTGGACAAGCTGACCATCCAACAACTACAACATCTTCGACTTCAGCTGCAGCAAGATGTGGACACTTTGGATAAGGTTGGTGTCTCAAATTATAGCAGAATATATATACTAGAGTAAGCCATCAACGAAAATGTCTTCTTCTTCTTCTTCATCGTACATAGTCAGACGACAACCTTTATTTTTTCGAAAAAAGCAGCGGTCATCCTGAGGCTGTCGACACTGCCATAGAGCTTGTCTAGTGTTGCCACTGGTGATGGCCACATCTGCTCTCTCTGATCCTTGTATGTCGGGCAGTTTTGCAGCAAATGCTCAGCGGTCATTTTCCCGGTACCACATGGGCATTCGTCAGTGCCACCTATCTTCAATTTGTTGAATAGGTGGTACCTCAGTCTATTGTGGCCAGTGCGAAGTCTGAAGACCACGACCTGCTCTCTTCTGTTCAACTGGTAATAGGCATAATTTTTTGTGCAACCAGTATGTTCAGTTTCCCATTTGGTCATGTATCTAGCTCTAATAAGCCGTTTTGACTCTTCGTATGTCATACTAGTATCTGGTTGGGGTAGTCTTGCACCTTCTTTTGCCAGTCTGTCTGCCTCCTCGTTGCCTTGGATATTACAGTGGGATGGAACCCACTGTACCACTACCCTTTTTGGTGCGGACTGCTGCCATAGTTGACAGAGTACTGCTCTTAAATCATTAAGTTCAGTATTTTTCTGGCTTTTTAGTGCTGTGACTAGGGCCAAGGCATCTGTAAGCAGGACTATATGGCTTTCATTCCTTTTACCTGTCACCATTTCTTCCACTGCCGCCCTCAGTGCCTCTGCCTCCGCTCTGAAATTGCTTGTGTATTTTCCAGTAGCGAATAACAGTGTTATTTTTCTGCCATTTGGTAGGTTCAGAAATGCTCCTGCCCTTCCGTTCTGTGTTGTGCTTGTTACAGAACCGTCGGTGTATGCATGGGTCCAGTCCATGCTTGGGTAGTTTTTAACGAAAAGGTCTGATTTCACAGAAAGGAGAAGATGAGACCACGAAAATCTAAAACCATGTTGTAAAAGGCAGTAAAAGAGAGTTGTGCTTGGAGTTAGCATATTCATGTACAAAAATTTCTTTAGAAACCACAAGTACGTGCTCACATGTTAGCCTTATCGCAAGCGCTCCTGCAAGAAAGCTAAATAGATACAAGTCTACATTGGCGTTTCTTATATGGGTTTTACATTTTCTATGATTATTTAAAATGTAATATATTGCATAAAATATTTTACGTTTTTATTTTCATTAACCATATAATATGTTTATTTGCTTCATCATCATTCCTTTTTCACTTAAAAAAAAAAGTATAAGACCACCGCTGCAGTTGACCTCCTTGGAGGGAACATGACCCGAAGCATCGATATACTCGTGCTTGAATGGTTTCTGTAACAGCAATCAATTTTGTGTATACACCTTTTTCTATATCTGATTCAATTAATCACATCAGTATTTGAATTAAGCTGATGACATATCTTTATTTGAATTAATTTATGATACATATCTGATTGGTGAAGCTGTTAAAGGGGTTTGTCTTTCACGTAAAGTAGGCCTGTCGTGACTTGCTCCAGCTTGGCAGGTCTAGTCGAGTAGGTCAAATATAAAAATAGAGAAGGCAAGGCATCCAGAAAGAGAACATGTCACTTCAGTTATTTAAAAAAACAACTTACTTTTCTTAATTAACACTTGGGGACGGCGTGGGCTAGTGGTAAAGTGACACGGCTTACAATCCGACGGTGCTGGGTTCGCTCCACATCACAGCATCGGCCGTTACCCCGGGGAAGCAAACCCTTAGAAAATGCAGGTAGATGTAGACCCTTACATAATATGCACGATGAAGTCGGATGCACTAGGCTGAGAGGTGAAAAATAAAAACTGTAGTGCGACGCACAACGCCTTGGGGAATAGAGAAATAAGACGAACGCAAACAAACAAAAAATTAACACTTCATCATCAGAATCTTCTATCCATTCTCGACGGGTGTCTGAACTATTTAATTCTCTCCCTTTCCATGTAATCTGTGCACACGCCGTCTATCAGATTTCTTTGTTTCAAACACTGTGCAGAATGGTGACCCCGACAGCTTTTCTCAAACACTGTCCAAAATGGTGACCCCGACAGCTTTTCTCAAACACTGTCCAAAATGGTGACCCCGACAGCTTTTCTCAAACACTTTGTTTTGCATACCATGATTCTTTTTTCTTGTGCTTTGGTGAGAGTCCGTGATTGATACCAGTAGCAGATATAGCAGTTCCTTCACTTTACTGCTTTCTATACTGGTCATGAGCAACCATTTATTCTTCTGTAGCAGTCCTCTATCCTCCTGTAGCAGTCCTCTATCCTCCTGTAGCAGTCCTCTATCCTCCTGTAGCAGTCCTCCTTCTATAGCAGTCCTCTATCCTCCTGTAGCAGTCCTCTATCCTCCTGTAGCAGTCCTCCTTCTATAGCAGTCCTCCATCTCCACATTTCTATACTGGCCACGAGCAACCATTTATTCTACTTATAACAACGCCACTCAACTCTAACTTTGTGTTCTATTGGTCACGTGAAACATTTGCTCTTCTTGTACCAGCCTACACAAACCTGCTCCGTTCTGTTGCGCTGTACAGGGGCTATTGGGTTGCCAGGTCCTTACGTCTCCTCTTCTACACTAACTCTTATTATATGGCCACGTCTCATACGATGACAACTAAAACACTGCAGGTAACAAAACACGCAGGCTCTCATTGCTTATATGATGAGCAATAATAATGAATCTTTGTTAAACTTTTCTATTCACTCACACACGGAAAACTCAGGTATTTATTTAGCTGCCATTCTTAACTAACACTGGACCTATGACTATGGGCCTATGACTAGATGACTATGGGCATATGACTATGGGGCTATAACTATGGGCCTATGACTAGATTACTATGGGCCTATGACTAGATTACTATGGGCCTATGACTAGATTACTATGGGCCTATGACTAGATGACTATGGCCCTATGACTATGGGGCTATAACTATGGGCCTATGACTAGATTACTATGGGCCTATGACTAGATTACTATGGGCCTATGACTAGATTACTATGGGCTTATGCCTAGATTACTATGGGCCTATGACTAGATTACTATGGGTAGGGGGGTAGCTTCTAGAAAATTCTAGAAGGCCAACTCAGAAACATCATTTGTGGAGTCTATAGTCTGTTTCTGACGTTTCCAATAATAGGATTAAATCGGCCCTCCCCCTTTTTTTTTCCTTTTTACTAATGTGGTTGTTTGTCTATGGCTGACTGTTTAAATAAAAGATGGTTGTTCTGCATTTTGAATGATTAGCTATTATTGATGGTCTTACGGGTTGAACTCCGTGACTAAATCTGTCCCCCAGAGAGTTGGTATTAAAATACTATTATCAACTGTCTCCACTGGGATGTGTTTGTGTCTTAAAACAGTGAGAGTTGATGTGTTTGTGTCTTAAAACAGTGAGAGTTGATGTGTTTGTGTCTTAAAACAGTGAGAATTGATTAGTTTGTGTCTTAAAACAGTGAGAGTTGATTAGTTTGTGTCTTAAAACAGTGAGAATTGATTAGTTTGTGTCTTAAAACAGTGAGAGTTGATTAGTTTGTGTCTTAAAACAGTGAGAGTTGATTAGTTTGTGTCTTAAAACAGTGAGAGTTGATTAGTTTGTGTCTTAAAACAGTGAGAGTTGATTAGTTTGTGTCTTAAAACAGTGAGAATTGATTAGTTTGTGTCTTAAAACAGTGAGAGTTGATTAGTTTGTGTCTTAAAACAGTGAGAGTTGATTAGTTTGTGTCTTAATAATTGTGAGAGCAGATAGGAAGCCACATTTAACTTAACTTAACTTTTTTCTACTGGTTTAGAACACTCTTTGCAGAGTCTGTAAACAACCAGTTTCTTTTACATTTCTTTTCTCTAAAAGCTATGTGCATCTAATCTATTTTTAAATGCATTAATTGTCCCTGCCTGCTCTACTTCATGTGGCAATGCATTCCAAGCATTCACCACTCTGTAATTTAAAAAAAAAATATTTCCAAATATCTAATCTGGACCTTACTTTAGTTAATTTGTAGCTATGCTCTCTTGTTCTTGTAGGTGTTTGGATTTTGAAAAACTTGTAATAGTCTCATTTATCCGTTCCTTTGATTATCTTATAAACCTGTATTATATTGAATTCTTCTCTTTTCTAGACACTGTAGTCCAGTTCTTCTGTCGTTCCTCATAACTGTAATTCTGGAATTCCACTATCATCTTTGTCGCTCTTTTTTGTTTCCTTTCCAGCATGTTTATATCCCCTCTACGATAAGGACTCCACACCTGTACACAGTACTCCAATCTAGGTCTAACTAATGCTTTATACAGTTTTCTCCTATGTTTAATATTTTTTTGTATCATACCTAACATTGCATTTGCCTTTTTCCACTGCTACCTGAACTTGCTCACTCACCTTACCTGTATGATCTGTTTAACCCCTAGGTCCCTTTCCTTTTCTATCATTCTAGTATTGTTCTCTCCCATTCTGTAATTATGTTCCATATTGGATCTACCCATGTGGATGACTGTACATTTATCTACATTAAACTCCATTTGTCAGACCAATCTAGACTCATTATCTAAATCCGACCACAATATATCCACTTCTGCTTTAGATGAGACACTACAGCATAGTTTTGTGTCATCAGTAAATTTTGCAATCATGGATCCCATATCAATGTCCAAATCGTTTATATATATATATCAAGAACAAAATTGGTCCCAAAACAGCCCTAATCTTTGATGAGGTACTCTATCAAAGGCCTTTGCAAAATCAAGATAAATAACGTCCACTGGCTCCCCTTTATCTATGATTTTAGTAACCTCCTCCATGAATTGTAATAGATTTGTTAAGCACGATCTCCCTCTAGTAAACCCATGCTGACTATTTCTGATTAGATTAAACTTGTCTAAATGCATTACACTGTTTTCTTTGATTATTGACTAAAAATTTACAGACTATGCTCGTTAAACTCACGGGTCTATAGTTCGCTGGGTCTGATTTTTTGCCCTTTTTTAATAAGGGGATCACTCCTGTATCTTTCCAATTCTGTGGAACAATCCCTTTTGTAAGTGATTGAGAACATAATATAGCCAATGGTTTTGCTAGTTGGTCTCAAATTTCAAACAGCAATTTTAGATGAATACCATCTTGCCCTGGACATTTATCCACTTTCAACCCCTCCAATTTTTTACAAACCATTTCCTCTGTAATACAGATTGATCTTAATCCCGCTGTATCCATGTCTCTTTGGAAAATATCTATAGGCTCTGGTATCTTGGAGCAGTCTTCTATTGTGTAGACTGTTCCAAAGTACTGATTGAGTAGATTAGCTGCCTCCCTATTCTCGCTTATTATTTTTCCTGTACTGTCTATGAGAGGGCCTACTTTGTCTTTCGTTCTTTTTTATTATAAAAGAAAAGAAGCTTTTACTATCAGTTTTGATCCTATGAGAAATTTTTTTTAAAAGTCTATTTTTGCTGCTTTACAAATATTTTAAATATGTTTCATTTGATTTACCTGCCTCTACATGTTTTTTCCATGCTTTATATTTAGCTCTTCTACATTTAACTACCAATCTAGTTATCTACTTTTTATGCTTGGGGTTTACCTCCCTCCATAGAACACATTCCTCTTTTAGCTTTTCTAGAACTGTTTTGAAACTCTCCCACTCTTGTTCAACATCTGTTCCTCCGACAATATCTTTCCAGATTATGTGGCTCGCTGCCTCTTTCATCTTCTTAACATCTGCCTTAGAGTAGTCAAATGTTCGCGTGTTTATGTTTACTTCTTTCCCTGCAATAAGATCCCACCGGATGATTTGATGGTCACTTGAGCCAAACAGTTCCCCTATGGTAACTTTTTCAATTATATTTTCTTCTGTAGATTGAGCGTGTTTTGTTTTTTGTGTATTTTTGATTCCACCTCTCTGTCCATCTTTTCATCTTGTGTGAACACACTACTGAAGTATTTGAATGCTATTACCTGTTTAAGTTCTGTGCTTTTCATATGAATATTAAGTGTCCTCTGTATTCTGCTGATTTTCAGTCTTTGTCTTTGCTGTATTAATTATCATCTTATATCTATCGCAGGAATTTGTCAAAGCATTCAGATGTACTTGGAGCTTTTGTTCATCTGAATGAAAGAGACTCTGATCATCTGCAAAAAGGAGCTCGTTAATTGTGGTGGTTTCTGGTTTTGCTTCAGTTGTTTGTCCTTATATACAATAAACAAAAGTGGTTATAGTTCACGTACCGTTATAGTTCACTTCCCGTTCTTATCTGCAAACCACATAGAGAGTCCTCTTAGTATCCTCAGTCTTTTACTATTTTGATACATTGCTCTTAAATAGTCCAATAACTCCATAGTTTTCTAGGGTTTATCCTCAGCAGATTATCTGCCATATGACTTCCTCTACCTATTTTAAAAGTCTTAGTTTAAATTTAATTTAGGAAAGATAATTTTGTTAAATTTAATTTGTGATATGTCTTTAATTAAATTGTTCACAGGTAATTTATGAGAAAATCCAGAGAAAAGTTTGATGCTGGTGACTTTAGGGCTTCTTATTCAAGTAGAGAGTTGGAACGTTGTAACAGAAATGGTGACCATGGACAAAGAGGACATCTCCAGAGAGTGCAGCAATATCTTTGTTGTCATGCGACAGGATTAGTGAATCTAACCACTTTGTCACAAGCAATGAACAATTTTAATGTACATATACATTTAGTTCTTGTCAATAATTGGAAGCACTAATGGCTTGAGCCATTTATAAGTTTCCAGGATTAGGTTTATTATATGTGTGTGTCAGCAATGACGTTTTTTAGGTTTGGCATCTTACTTAGATGTTTAGTATAGTATTATATTCGGTTTTCAAATTGTGTATATAGTACAGACTTACGTATTTGAATTTGCCAATTAGATTGATTATATGATGCAATATTTTACGTAAATGTTGTCTGCATTCATTTCCAACAGATTATGAGCGTTATTTGGTGTCAATAACATTATTATATATGATTAGCTATTATTGTTGTGCCTGTACTTTTCTTGTACATATTCTGTTACTGTAGAGGAAATTAATTATAGCTTTTTAAATACTGTTTGTACAGATTTTATGAACAATTAAGGCGTTATATTTTCATTGAACATATTGTACAGTCCAAAATTTAGATAGGAAAAAAATATACAATTTAGATAAAATTGGAATAAAGACATTACAAGTAGTTGCTTGTAATGTCTTGTTTGTACTGTGTGGTTTTGGGTTGTTTTTTTCCCCTTTCCCTTTTTTTTGGCAGGGTTAAATTTTGTTGCACGCTGTATCCCTTCCTCGGCTTCAATTGTGGGAGAAACGTTTTTAAATAAATAAATTTAGTGAGAGGGAACTGCTGATAGAAAATGATCTTCCTCATGTTATTCTAGGAAGACTATTTAAATTGGTTGTTGTCATAAATAATAGTATTATACACACATATATATATAAATAAATAAAATCTGTTGTGTTGGTTTATACATCTAGCTGTTGTGTTGGTTTATACATCTATCTGTTGTGTTGGTTTATACATCTATCTGTTGTGTTTTGTTCTTGTCTTGTGTTAAGGTTCTCTTTCTTCATCCGACCCCACATGGAAAGCAAATTATTCACTCATTTATTCTCTGTATTATATCATATTTGAGATAGTAATTCTCAAACATTCTTTCAAATGATGTTGACTACTTCTTGGTGAGGGGATCTCTGCCCTAGAGAGGCTGCCTAAGTTAGAGTGGCATGAGAAGCATCTCTGTTTTATGTAGCAGTCTTTATATATCAAACAAATGTGCATACACAATGTTATGTTTGATTTTCATCAACTTTTGTTGTTTCTTTTCATTTCCGTTGTAACACATTTCTTAAATCCTGAATCCTTCAAGAGTTCCCTGACTGCCTTCTCTGCTTATTTATGTGCATTGTTTGTTTTTGTTTTTTAACTTTAACACGATTCAGTGTGTTTTGGAATGTTTTAGGCTTCTTCTGACAGTGGTTTCCAGAACCAAGGCTGCCATTGTTGCTAGGCATTGACTTTGTGAACGTGTTTCAAATACACAAATATCATTTTATTCTATTATTGATATTGTTCCAGTTTGTCCATGTTGTCGTACTAGCCTACCAGTGAGTCCCATGGAGGTGCATGTGTACAATGTAAACTTTGCTTGACTTCTGTATTCTTCGTGGCTGTTTAACCTTTAGCACGCTACACTTTTTTGGCATAAATTTTCGCAACTTTATATTTCACTATGGTAGTTGACTTTCAACATTTTTAACTTTTCTGTTTGTTGGTCAATAAATATGATTTTCTTGTTTGTAAAGACACAATTGAATACAGAACTTGTTGGTGTTTTTGTTGTGTGTTTGTTAGTTTCTGAGATACAAAAAGACGAAGGTGAAAGTTTATTGAAAAACCAAAATAAATTTTGACTCGACCGCTAGGTCTAGTCGCTCCGATGAAAACCACAACAACATATCGATACTGTGTTTATAATATTAACACAACCGTTAGTTTCCAATTCAAATGTAGTTATTTCATCTAAATAAACATATCTCCTCGATAAAGATCTTTCCCAACAATCTACTTCACCTTTCTCAAAAAGTCGACCTGCTCCATTCGGCGTAATAAGATAAATCGTTCAAAATCCATTTGTAATCTAATATACGTTACTTTAACTGTGACGTAATCAGCATTAAAAAATGGCTTTGGGTAGGGTCTCCATAAAAAATTTTAAAATGTCCAATTTTGTAGGCCTAGTGTGTCCAAATAATTTTGACAGCAGCGCGCTAAAGGTTAATAGTCAGGCTTAGTTTCAGATACTTCTTCACTTTTAATTTCAACATATTTTCCTGTGCAGTAAAAACTTGTCTTCTAAACCGTTAAATGTACATCATTGTCCATTTCTTCATCTTTCTAAAGTACCGTTTTTTTATATTTTTTATCAGGACATGTGGTATAAATTGTGAAAACTACATTGTAATTTTGTAAGAGAAAGATTCATAATTTACTCATGAATTTTGTTGTATATTATCTCCACATTTAAATTGAAACTGACAGACAGCTTTTCCTGAGCAGAAACTGTTTAGATTGTCTATTTAGATTTCATCTGTCTGTTTTCTGTACTGGTTCACTTGCAACAGGTCCTCGATCATCACTACGAAGATTCACCATTTATTGCTCGTGGATTTGATGATCTTCTGCTGTTATATCTGCATCTATGATTAGTGTGCACACACACTTAGCTTTATTCTAAGCACAAATGTAACCCCGCCACAATAACACCATTGGTGTTATCCTCATCGCACGAAGACACCAACTTTTCTGCTACATGTCTTACTTTCTTCGTTGTTTATGTGTGTGCTATCTTTAAAGAACTGTAAGTTTGTATCTTTCTTATTCGATGCATCTTTCTTATTTGATGCATCTTTCTTATTTGATGCATCTTTCTTATTCGATGCATCTTTCTTATTTGATGCATCTTTCTTATTTGATGCATCTTACTTATTTGATGTATGTGTTTGGTGATGAGAAGCAGCTATAGTGTAGTAACTTACTCAGATTAGTAAGTTGATTCTGTTGTCTGGTGTAATAATCAATCAATCAATCAAAGTCTATAAAATCATTTAGAGGTGATGGGTCAGTGGCCTGATGTAATGCAGGTTTCATTTTGGAGAATATAACAGTACTTGTTTGGTTGGGCTTTCTCTGTTTTCTTTTGTGTGTTTGTAGTTTTAGTTTCTGATTGTTATTTTGCTGTTGTAACTAAAATTGATTTAAGAGGATGTTATTGTTTGTGTGTTCATTTTATGTTTGTAAAAAAACATGATCAAAGAAAAGAATATTGATTTAGAATGATTTCAGGAAAAGTTTCATCTGGTTTTCTTTAGAAGCTGTTCATTCTAAGATTGTTTTCATCAGCCACATGATGCTGAAGAAAGGATTTCATATATTTTGATTTTTCATGAATGCTGTAGTGCTGATTTGTCAGCAGTTTGTTACAAAATGTGAGTGCACTGAAGATGAAAGAAATATCCAGAAAAGCAAATTATGCACAAAATCCTTTCATCTGTTTTTCTTGACATAATTAATTGAATGCAGCTCTATCGTTGAAGTGTGAATGTCACACACACTCTGTTCAAAAACATCTTTTTTTTATATATATATAAATTATTTGAGCTTATCTGGAACCTAGTCCACCTTGTCTACTTCTAAATACTTCCCGCCTCTGTTAATACATAGCTCCCAACCATATTTCCACTCCTATAAGCAGTCCGGGTAAACATTTTTTTGAATCGTGTATAGATCCTCCCTACGAATTGCCATTAATTTCTTCACTGATCTGAAATTGTTGTCCTTTCAAGCTGGATTTCGGTTTGGAAAAATAGAAAAAGGTCTGCTGAGGCCAAGTCAGGTGAGTGTATTTGGCTGGGGGCCAAGTCAGGTGAGTGTATTTGGCTGGGGGCCAAGATGTTGTTTTCATCTCGTTGGTGTGGTCCAGAAGTTCCTGACAGATGAGGCGATGGGATTGTCTTCTTGTGGCAAGATTCGCTGAGCGAACTTCACAGCTACCCAACACATTGTGCATGATCCTGCAGACATGCTTGCATTCTTCTGCTATTTCCCAAACTATCGGGCGACTATTGGCATGCAACATCTCATGGACATGACCAACAGGAGTGTCACCCATCCTGAAATCACTTGGACTAATCATAGCAACATGTACAGCTCATCCCCATCAACTGGTTTTAACATTTTGTGAACATACTTGAACATCTTCCCGAGCTTGAAGCAAAACTTGATGTTGATTTGTTGCTCATGAAAGTCAGGCATCTCGAGAAACACAATCTGCATGCATGTAAACAGGAACAACCACAGCAGAAAAATGTTGGAAACTAGATTACTTGAGAAGGTCATCTACAGGCAGCGACACTGCATTGCCGTGCAATTTCAAAAGCTCTGGATCTTTGTAAATTTGTGTATGTGTGCTTTCATATGTCAGCTTGAATAAAAAGAGGCAATGGTCACACTGAAATAATTTGTAACGCCTTTGAGCTTGTCCTTAACGTATACCTTAAGGCATCGGCTGGAATATATCTCAAGAAATCACTGTTATTTCTGCTGAAGATGTTTATGCAGAACTTTGAAATGTCAGCTTTGATTAGAATAAACCTCCTTCATGCTGTTAGCTAATTTCAATAAATCTTGCCATATTTTTTGGGAGCTTCCTGACCTCCATTCTGGAGAACTGCACCACCATGCCCTTTGAGCGTATTATCTTTATACATAAATGTTGTGTTGTTTGTTTACGGCTCAAGCTGTTGAGCATTGTTGTATTAATATAGAACTTTGCTGTATGTTGTTTATTTATGTATAAACATTTTAGCGGGAGGCTAAAGCACACATTGTTGAAACACCTTGATGTGGGAAGATGTGACAAGATAATACTTTAAAGAGAATTTTATTTTTAGAAATATTGTGCATTACAGAGTGTGCACTAAAAAGTACACTTGACATGTTCTGTTTTGGTTTTGTTTTCATGGAAACACTGTAACAACAGTCGCTTTCCACCAGCTGCTATTTTGGGCCATCTTCTTAATCATGCGTATTTTGTTATAAAAATATTTTATTTCAATGACTTTGATTTACTCATTCAGGTTTCCTTACATGGAAGCAAAGTTTGTTTATCACAGTTGGCTATTTAGCTATGTCATGAGACTTGGTCTTCATCTTCATCTGTTGTTTGGTCTCTATTTCTATCATCCTCTGTGGGTTCCAATCCACCACTTATCTGGTTACTTGCTACAAAAGAACAAATTGTTTGTTATACTTGAAATCTTTTTTTTTTAAATTCTCATCTGTGAAAAAAAAATTGTAAAGTAAACAGAACGATTTAAAAATAAGTTATCTTTTGAAGCATTGAATCATCCAACTGCATGTATACATTTACACAACTTTAGCCTAGAACACATGTTACTATTCTCTGTGTAAATGTTTACACGTACGCTATGTGTAGAAAAACTGACACGCACTTAAATAATTTGTCATTTTAATATTGCACTCCAAAATAATATCTATCTCAGTTTTTGTTTCCTATCTCTGACTAAGGAGCAGAAGTACGTGGATTCCTGTTGGATATGGATATCTCTGACTAAGGAGTAGAAGTACGTGGATTCCTGTTGGATATGGATATCTCTGACTAAGGAGTAGAAGTACGTGGATTCCTGTTGGATATGGATATCTCTGACTAAGGAGTAGAAGTACGTGGATTCCTGTTGGATATGGATATCTCTGACTAAGGAGTAGAAGTACGTGGATTCCTGTTGGATATGGATATCTCTGACTAAGGAGTAGAAGTACGTGGATTCCTGTTGGATATGGATATCTCTGACTAAGGAGCAGAAGTACGTGGATTCCTGTTGGACATGGATTATTTGTTGATGCTTAACTTCACTTTTATTGGTTTATTGAAATGTTTGCTCCTAGTTTCTTGATAAATGAAAGTTGTGTCCCATGTTTCACTTTTTAGTAAAAACAAAATACACTGCTTATGTTGAGTTGTTTTTTTTTTTTTTTTTGCTGGAATTTTTGTTCCAAACTTTGTTTTTCTATCCTGCTGCTGCATTTTCACATGTGAGCTAACATGATAACAGATCTAATAAACTGTCTGGCAAAAAAAAAAAATTATGTTGGAGCCCAATATTGCTTGTCAAAGTAACATCAAATACACATAGAAACACTTTAGCCAAGCAGGGGACTTGTCCTCGAGTCCACACTTTAGCCAAGCAGGGGACTTGTCCTCGAGTCCACACATTTGTGCATTTTAATCATGTAAATAATTAGTCCACAGTTAGTTCAACAAAAAGATGCAAAGATGCGGGACGGTTTTTTCGTTGGTTCTATTCTTCAATTTGATAGATAATTTATCTTAGTTTTAAATGCTGCGTTGTAAATTGTGGAAGTCATTGACTGTTCAGTTATCACATTCCTCTGCAAATATCACATTTCTTGTATTTGCACGCAAAGAGAATGTGACAGGCTCACACTCGCCCTCCCCTAGAATTGGCTGGGGATGAAGGAGTTTGACTAGCCAGAACATTTTGTTCCACTGAAATAATTATTAACTGGCCTGAACATTTTGTTCTACTGAAATAATTTTTGTGAAAAATCAAATGTGAATCTTGTCAAAATGTATATAAATGAAAATATTTTATTTTGTTTTTAAGCATATCAAGTAAGTTGTTTATGTCTGAAATTGAGTTTGTTCCTGAGACATTATGATGTTTCTTGATGAATTGTTTGAAAAATATATAAAAAATATAAGCTATTTTCAATTCAACATTTTGTTCTGTTTGAGAATATATGCATATATTGTATTTGTTCAGAACTGGAGCTAAAAATATATCCTCTTGGTTCTAGAAGTGGCACCAAAGGCAGCTATTTGCTATATGTGTTTGCGGTTCATGTACAGTTGCGGAGAACGGCTTATGTGGTAAGCATTAGAGCTATTTATAGTTCGCAGTGTCCGAGAGTTTGTTCTGTTAACAAATAGTGTCCCCCTTTTGGTTAAGTCCAGCAGTATTGATCCGCTAGATATTTCACAAAAATAATGGAACAGATGTGCGCTCTTAGTCTTATACTCAGCTTTGAAACGGAGGTAGCCATGTTTATAGAAGTTTGTCCCATCTATTCAGTGGCATGGTCTGTTCATGGAAACATCCAATTTATGATCATTTTGATATATATTTGAAGGTTATCTATTTTTTAACAAATATATTCACTTGAAATACATGTACATTCACTTTATGGTGTAGTTATTGGAACTATTTTTAGCATGTGTGTTCAATTTTGCTAGTTCTCTTTATTTGTCTTGTCCCATTTTTGCTAATTGCAAAGCCTAGGGTCATGACTATAACTGGCCCGTAATGGGATGGCTGCACTATACCTACCAGGTCTTGCAGTGCTAATTTCTGTAGTAATTTGTTTTACATAAGTGGTCTAGCCCCAAACACAGCCCTCTTCATCATCCTCTACAACATGTTTGGAAGGTTACAGTGACACAATTCTTGTTTCCCTGGATCACACATTCTGTGTTTGCTAGTTTTGATTATGTAAAAATTGTGCAAATGTTAACTTGTTAAATTGAGCTATTTTTACAAATTTATGTGAAATTAGTTGTCACATGTATGTGACATTTAGCAAGTTTTAGCTCAGTTTAAGTTTTCTAATTTTAACTTGATTCAATTAGCCATTTTAAATGTTTTATTAAGCTTAACTGTTCTTATGTTGAGCAAAGGTTTTTTTTCAATATGTATATTCATTTTGTATGTGTGTGTATGTATATACTTATCTATTTGCTCAGCTCTCACATTAATTAATATAAGCTGAGTTGTCCGTGTACAAATTTGCTGAAGTTGATATTTAATAGGGAACACTAGCATTATACGTGTCTTGTATTTCTGATGTCTTGGTTTGTTTCAATTAATCCCAAGTAGGAATGATGTCTAAGTTTAAAGTTAGATTCTAAAACTGTACAAAATTGTTCAATGGGTTACAAGTGGACAAAAAGGATTTGTTTCATATAATGCCAGTGTGTTCTGTTTGAAATTACTTTTACATCTTTTTATATGTCACATATGAATTCTTTTGTTGTATTTGTTTACATATCATATGATAATTTTTAATGTTTTTGAGTAAACTACATTTCATGAAATGTATAGCACTAGAAACTCCAACCTCGCATTTCAAGTTGTCTTTGCTTGTCAGCTCTTCACTGCACAAGCCATTAAAGGGTTGCTAGTCCTGAGTGCTGGATATTGAAAGCATATAGTGAAACAGACAATATAGTTTCCATGGCTTACTGCCCTGTTTTTCCATGGCTTGCCATCCTGTGTTTCCATGGCTTGCCATCCTGTGTTTCCATGGCTTGCTGATCCATGTTTCCATGGCTTGCTGACATGTGTTTCCATAGCTTGCCATCCTGTGTTTCCATGGCTTGCCATCCTGTGTTTCCATGATTTGCCATCCTGTGTTTCCATGGCTTGCTGACATGTGTTTCCATAGCTTGCCATCCTGTGTTTCCATGGCTTGCCATCCTGTGTTTCCATGATTTGCCATCCTGTGTTTCCATGGCTTGCCATCCTGTGTTTCCATGGCTTGCTGACATGTGTTTCCATAGCTTGCTGCCCTGTGTTTCCATGGCTTGCTGACATGTGTTTCCATAGCTTGCTGCCCTGTGTTTCCATGGCTTGCCATCCTGTGTTTCCATGACTTGCCATCCTGTGTTTCCATGGCTTGCCATCCTGTGTTTCCATGGCTTGCTGCCCTGTGTTTCCATAGCTTGCTGGTCTGTGTTTCCATGGCTTGCTGGTCTGTGTTTCCATAGCTTGCCATCCTGTGTTTCCATGGCTTGCCATCCTGTGTTTCCATAGCTTGCTGGTCTGTGTTTCCATGGCTTGCCATCCTGTGTTTCCATGGCTTGCCATCCTGTGTTTCCATGGCTTGCTGACATGTGTTTCCATAGCTTGCTGCCCTGTGTTTCCATGGCTTGCCATCCTGTGTTTCCATGGCTTGCTGACATGTGTTTCCATAGCTTGCTGCCCTGTGTTTCCATGGCTTGCCATCCTGTGTTTCCATGACTTGCCATCCTGTGTTTCCATGGCTTGCCATCCTGTGTTTCCATGGCTTGCTGCCCTGTGTTTCCATAGCTTGCTGGTCTGTGTTTCCATGGCTTGCTGGTCTGTGTTTCCAGAGCTTGCCATCCTGTGTTTCCATGGCTTGCCATCCTGTGTTTCCATAGCTTGCTGGTCTGTGTTTCCATGGCTTGCCATCCTGTGTTTCCATGGCTTGCCATCCTGTGTTTCCATAGCTTGCTGGTCTGTGTTTCCATAGCTTGCCGGTCTGTGTTTCTATGGCTTGCCATCCTGTGTTTCCATGGCTTGCCATCCTGTGTTTCCATGGCTTGCCATCCTGTGTTTACATAGCTTGCCATCCTGTGTTTCCATGGCTTGCCATCCTGTGTTTCCATAGCTTGCTGGTCTGTGTTTCCATGGCTTGCTGGTCTGTGTTTCCATGGCTTGCCATCCTGTGTTTCCATGGCTTGCTGACATGTGTTTCCATAGCTTGCTGCCCTGTGTTTCCATGGCTTGCCGCCCTGTGTTTCCATGGCTTGCCATCCTGTGTTTCCATGGCTTGCTGACATGTGTTTCCATAGCTTGCTGCCCTGTGTTTCCATGGCTTGCCATCCTGTGTTTCCATGACTTGCCATCCTGTGTTTCCATGGCTTGCCATCCTGTGTTTCCATGGCTTGCTGCCCTGTGTTTCCATAGCTTGCTGGTCTGTGTTTCCATGGCTTGCTGGTCTGTGTTTCCATAGCTTGCCATCCTGTGTTTCCATGGCTTGCTGGTCTGTGTTTCCATGGCTTGCCATCCTGTGTTTCCATGGCTTGCTGACATGTGTTTCCATAGCTTGCTGCCCTGTGTTTCCATGGCTTGCCGCCCTGTGTTTCCATGGCTTGCCATCCTGTGTTTCCATGGCTTGCTGACATGTGTTTCCATAGCTTGCTGCCCTGTGTTTCCATGGCTTGCCATCCTGTGTTTCCATGACTTGCCATCCTGTGTTTCCATGGCTTGCCATCCTGTGTTTCCATGGCTTGCTGCCCTGTGTTTCCATAGCTTGCTGGTCTGTGTTTCCATGGCTTGCTGGTCTGTGTTTCCATAGCTTGCCATCCTGTGTTTCCATAGCTTGCTGGTCTGTGTTTCCATGGCTTGCCATCCTGTGTTTCCATGGCTTGCCATCCTGTGTTTCCATAGCTTGCCGGTCTGTGTTTCCATGGCTTGTCATCCTGTGTTTCCATGGCTTGCCATCCTGTGTTTCCATGGCTTGCCATCCTGTGTTTACATAGCTTGCCATCCTGTGTTTCCATGGCTTGCCATCCTGTGTTTCCATAGCTTGCTGGTCTGTGTTTCCATAGCTTGCCATCCTGTTTTTCCATGGCTTGCCATCCTGTTTTTCTATGACTTGCTGGTCTGTGTTTCCATGGAATGAAATAGAAATAGTGAAGTAAAAAGTATGACATAACAAGAAAAACTTAGAAAAAAAGTTTCTCTGTGCAGAAACATGACAATATTCCTGAAAGCGTCAGATAACGTCTTGTAACATTGGGAGGTAAGGAGGTCTGAGTACAGCAGTTTCATTTTTGTTTACAGTTTTAGTTCAACGGGACATTATACAGGACATTCACTATGAACATACAGTTTTAGTCCAACAGGACATTCACTATGAACATACAGTTTTAGTTCAACAGGACATTATACAGGACATTCACTATGAACAACATAGTTTTAGTTCAACAGGACATTCACTATGAACAGAAAACATACTCTCACTACTCCAGAGATGGTCATAATGAATCATCTGGCTTCAAACAGGGCCCACTTAATGATTGTATCTGTAATTAAAAATAGTTTATGGGACAGACTTTGGTTGATCTCATTTACTGATTGGCTGCGTTTCTGTAATTAAAAATAGTTTGTGGAACACAGTCTACTTGTCTTTTAAAATAAAATTTTTATCAAGAGTTTTTTAATTGTATTTTTTGTGTGATAAATGTAGCATTTCTTTTGGAGGTGGTTCTTTATGTACGATGTATATTCTTCAATGTCTGGTGGTTTTGAGTTTTGTCGTCGGAGAAACGGATAATAGCCAATAAATAATGTTCAAAATAATGAGTTACAGATTTATAATGGGGTTGAATATTATTGGACTTGTGGTTCGAGAGTGCAGCAGTACCGGCTTGAGATAAAAATATGAGGTCATCAATTTTAAAATATTAGGCTATTTTCCTTATTATTTTCTATTTTATTTATTCTTGAGCTTATTGTGTGTCCTAAATAGTTTATTTATTCTTGAGCTTATTGTGTGTCCTAAATAGTTTATTTATTCTTGAGCTTATTGTGTGTCCTAAATAGTTTATTTATTCTTGAGCTTATTGTGTGTCCTAAATAGTTTATTTATTCTTGAGCTTATTGTGTGTCCTAAATAGTTTATTTATTCTTGAGCTTATTGTGTGTCCTAAATAGTTTATTTATTCTTGAGCTTATTGTGTGTCCTAAATAGTTTATTTATTCTTGAGCTTATTGTGTGTCCTAAATAGTTTATTTATTCTTGAGCTTATTGTGTGTCCTAAATAGTTTATTTATTCTTGAGCTTATTGTGTGTCCTAAATAGTTTATTTATTCTTGAGCTTATTGTGTGTCCTAAATAGTTTATTTATTCTTGAGCTTATTGTGTGTCCTAAATAGTTTATTTATTCAGAGCATATATGAAATAATTATCTTTTTTTTTCTATTTTTTTTCCCATTTGAATATTGCCATTTTTGTGTGTGCTTTTGTTGATTACAAATTTATTCAAATTCCTTTTACATTTAATGATACCTCATTTGTGTATTTATCATAATATTACCATTTTAATGAACGTCTAGACTCAGATTAAAAATTACATTGGTTATGTATCTAATTTTTAGCATCTGGAGATACACAGGCCGAGTTTTGTTATCAAATTAAATTGCTATTAGATTATATAGTGATTTAAATTACAAATTATAAAATGCAAATTTATGAAAGGGCAGTTACAGATGAGCACTGGCTGTTCAGCAAAAATTGGCCAGAGATTGTGTGAAGTAAATGAACCGGCTTCTGTTGTTCTCAATCCATTGTGTGTACAGTACTTGATAGGGACCATTATTGGTCATGTTCTTGCCTGTGGGCATTTGTTCATGAAACTATTTTTTTTTTGTCTTTGATGTTTTTCAGACGTCATTGGTCTCCAGTTTTACCGCAGTTTGTTTTTTTTAAATGTGGGGAAATCCGAAGGCAAGTTATTTGTCTTCCTGTTTTCAGTCCAATAAAAGCATAGAAGTTGCTGCTTCAGTTGGTTGCCTTGCAGGAAGCCTGCTCCATAAGCATTTACAGTATCTGCTCTTGTATCAGTGGCTTCTGTAGCACTTTATTTTGAATTGCGAGGTCCATTCACAACCTTCTATAATTTACTTTCAAGGTATATATGGTGAGGTGCTATAGCTGGGAGATAACGTTATGTTGTTGTTTGCGAATGCCCATAATGAGTGGGTTACTCTTTTGTGCGCCCTGAAAAGGATGTTAAGTGGCGGATTGTAGTAGCTTGCCTCACATCCCGAGCGTGATGATGAAGGTGGACCATGCGGTTGTGCTATACTTGGCTTCATCTGTGTGTCACTCACTACTACGAAGATCACGTCAATCCCTCGCCTTGTTAGTCAGGCTGCCATGAAAACTGCCCGTTTCCAGGAAGGGCTATGTGGAAGCCAAGGTGAGGGTCTTGTCCAGTATAGTCTGCCTGAACCTAAGTAACGTGTCTGATCAGTATATTTTGCCTGACCAAACGTTAGTCTTCCTTCCCGGGAGATAAGGTGCTCGCCTCTCAAGAAATGACCAAAATTGTGAAGTGGTCAAATCCCACAAGTCTCAGCGCCCCCGGGTCTCAAGGAAGGTAAGATGAACCGAAGTGGTCAAATCCCACAAGTCTCAACGCCCCCGGGTCTCAAGGAAGGTAAGATGAACCGAAGTGGTCAAATCCCACAAGTCTCAACGCCCCCGGGTCTCAAGGGAGGTAAGATGAACCGAAGTGGTCAAATCCAACAAGTCTCAACGCGCCGGGTCTCAAGGAAGGTAAGATGAACCGAAGTGGTCAAATCCCACAAGTCTCAACGCCCCCGGGTCTCAAGGGAGGTAAGATGAACCGAAGTGGTCAAATCCCACAAGTTTCAGCACCCGCGGGTCTCCAGGGAAGTGAGATATAGCTCCTAGACCTATTGGAGATGGATGATAAACTCAGAGATCTTGCGTACATGATATGCATGTTAAAAACCCTTGGTTAAAAATCAATAGGAGTAGGTTTTTGGTTGCAGTCTGGGCAAAAATACTAAAAGTAATGAAATTCCTACCTAATGGCAGCCTGCATGTGTGCAGGCCGAAAGGAGGAGCCCTCCATGATGAACAGACCAATCACCTGCACACCATTTGACCCCTAAACCCCCTTCAAATATACACACCAACTAGACCCTAATACACGAACCTAACTACCACAACTGCACCAATCTATGTGGGACAGTGCACAATCCGCTGCTCACTACAGACAGAGACAAGTTACTGCCTGACACCCCAACAATCAACAGAGACAAGTTACTGCCTGACACCCCAACAATCACCACAGACAGAGACAAGTTACTGCCTGACACCCCAAAAATCAACAGAGACAATTTACTGCCTGACACCCCAACAATCACCACAGACAGAGACAAATTACTGCCCAACAACCACCAACACGCCAGCTACCTCACACCCCAACAACCACCAACACGCCAGCTACCTGACACTCCAACAATCACCAACACGCCAGCTACCTGACACCCCAACAATCACCAACACGCCAGCTACCTAACACCCCAACAACCACCAACACGCCAGCTACCTGACACCCCAACAACCACCAACACGCCAGCTACCTGACACCCCAACAATCACCAACACGCCAGCTACCTGACACCCCAACAACCACCAACACGCCAGCTACCTGACACCCCAACAACTACCAACACGCCAGCTACCTGACACCCCAACACGCCAGCTACCTGACACCCCAACACGCCAGCTACCTGACACCCCAACAACCACCAACACGCCAGCTACCTGACACCCCAACAACCACCAACACGCCAGCTACCTGACACCCCAACAACCACCAACACGCCAGCTACCTGACACCCCAACAACCACCAACACGCCAGCTACCTGACACCCCAACAACCACCAACACGCCAGCTACCTGACACCCCAACAACCACCAACACGCCAGCTACCTGACATCCCAACACGCCAGCTACCTGACACCTTAACACGCCAGCTACCTGACACCTCAACATGCCAGCTACCTGACACACCAACACGCCAGCTACCTGACACCCCAACAACCACCAACACGCCAGCTACCTGACACCCCAACAACCACCAACACGCCAGCTACCTGACACCCCAACACGCCAGCTACCTGACACCCCAACACGCCAGCTACCTGACACCCCAACAACCACCAACACGCCAGCTACCTGACAGACCTTCAACTTGACATTGACTGCCAAAGAGAGAACAACTCCCAAGGGTAGAATAGGATTAACTTAGTGAAAGGCACTGTATCGGATTCTTTCATCTACCAATAAGGGCCTCTCGGAATCCATATAGTGGTACATTATATGCGCAGACTTGCTAGCCTAAATACTAGCTGTATGATAGAATTGTTTCTTGCAATTTAAATGAAATGGTGGAAATGTTGAATTATCGTGGATATAGTATAGTCTCCATATTTTTTTTTTTTTTTTTTTTGCGTTCGCCTTATTTCTCCAATCCCCAAGGCGGTGTGCGTTGCACTGCGTTTTTATTTTGCGCCTGTCGGCCCAGTGCATCCGACTTCAGCATGCATTTTATGTAAGGGTCTGCTTCCTCCTGCATTTTCTAAGGGTTTGCTTCCCCGGGGTAACGGCCGGTGCTGTGATGGGGATCGAACCCAGCACCTTCTGGTTGTGAGCCGTGTCACTTAACCACTAGGCCACGCCGTCCCCTTAGTCTCCATATAATTCAGCCCTAAAACTTTGAAGATAGTATAGTCTACATATCTTTTTCTTCTTCTTCTTCTTCGTTCGTTCTCAATCTCCCGCTAGCAAACCCTGAAAGGGCTTAAGTAGCAGAATGTAGTCCAGAGAACGGAATGCGTTGTGTTGTAGTTTACAGTTTGACTGCGATATTTGCACCTTTCGGTCCAACACATCCAACTTCAGCAAGCATTTTTTGAGTACCGGGTTAGCATTCCCTCTCCGATCCCTTCTCCTTAGCCAGTCTGCCCTGCTGCAGCCTGTTATCCAGGATCACCACGTGGAGGTGTAGAAGAGTCTTGGCAGCTCTGGTTCGCTGGCCCTGACGCTAGCAGTCAGCTATGGGTCGCTGACCACTGCAGCTCATGTGCTGCTCAGCTCTGGTTCGCTGGCCCTGACACTAGCAGTCAGCTATGGGTCGCTGACCACTGCAGCTCATGTGCTGCTCAGCATCTTGATCCCTAGTCTCCATATGATTCAACCCTAAAGCTTTGGAGATGGTATTTAAAAAGACAAATAAATTCTGTGAAATATAGTGCAACCCTAGACGATCTCAGTAACCAAGGTTACAAGCTGATCATCAACAGCGCTGTCTGTTATCGCAGTCAGATCTCCTTGCCCAGGGGTTCGGATCTAGGCATTGGTTGCAACATAAGGGGAGCTTTCAACTTGGAAATGCAAGACCGATTATACCATGTATGTAGTTTGTTTGGGGGTGGGATTGTACTATATTCAAGACAGTACTGTACTATGTACTGTACTATGTAGAGTCTCTACATATTAGAATGTGTCCGTAAAAGAATGGGAACACTCACTATTGAGTTACTGAAGGATTGTTCTGTTATAGATATTGATCTGTATACTTTTAACCAAAAAAATTGTATTTAATTGGGAATAGTGTGTTTTTTTCTCTCAGAATCGAATTAGAACAATAAAAGCGAAGGAAACATCCATTATTTAATTACTGGCCGAAAGTGTTCTTCGGTTTTAGATTTATCTTAATGTATATATTATCTGAAATTAATAAAACAAAATGGTAGACAAAATGATTGTATTTTATTATTGGCTGTATAGAGTCTTTTTATTTCTTGTCAAGAAATTGATCAATAGAACAGTTGGAATGATGATAATAAAATAATAAATTTGTCCTGGATCGAGACGCTGAGCAGCATCGGTCAGTTACCCATTTGTCCTGGATCAAGATGCTGAGCTGCATCGGTCAGTTACCCATTTGTCCTGGATCAAGATGCTGAGCTGCATCGGTCAGTTACCCATTTGTCCTGGATCAAGATGCTGAGCTGCATCGGTCAGTTACCCATTTGTCCTGGATCAAGACGCTGAGCTGCATCGGTCAGTTACCCATTTGTCCTGGATCAAGACGCTGAGCTGCATCGGTCAGTTACCCATTTGTCCTGGATCAAGATGCTGAGCTGCATCGGTCAGTTACCCATTTGTCCTGGATCAAGATGCTGAGCTGCATCGGTCAGTTACCCATTTGTCCTGGATCAAGACGCTGAGCTGCATCGGTCAGTTACCCATTTGTCCTGGATCAAGATGCTGAGCTGCATCGGTCAGTTACCCATTTGTCCTGGATCAAGATGCTGAGCTGCATCGGTCAGTTACCCATTTGTCCTGGATCAAGATGCTGAGCTGCATCGGTCAGTTACCCATTTGTCCTGGATCAAGATGCTGAGCAGCGCATGAGCTGCATCGGTCAGTTACCCATAGCTGACTGCTAGCATCAGGGCCAGCGAACCAGAGCTGCCAAGACCCTTCTACACCTCCACGAGGTGATCCTGGATAACAAGCTGCAGCAGAGCAGACTGGCTAAGGAGAAGGGATCAAAGAGGGAATGCTAACCCGGTACTCAAAATTGCTTGCTGAAGTTGGATGTGCTGGACTGAAAGGTGCAAATATCGCAGTCAAGCTGTAAACTACGACACAACACATTCCGTTCTCTGGACTACATTCTGCTACTTAAGCCCTTTCAGGGTTTGGTAGCGGGAGATTGAGAACGAACAAAGCCAAGCCATATCTAGCCAGTTCCCTTGCGACCAGAGCTGGCCTGTTAGCCACATTCTACGAGGCAAGTATAACAGGCAGTACTTTTCTTTTTTATGTTAGGACAGTAATAGAATGAGAACACGGCATGCTGGTCAGGGTGTAGTGAAGCAGGCAATGTTTAGGGCACCTTTCTCGGGCTACAGAGGTGAGCAGTGCTGTTCTGGAAGGGGATGCGGGGTTCCACTGCTGTCTCCAGTGAAAGACGACCAAATGGCCCGAATATCTGGCTGAGGAAAAATAAGAAAGTTATACTCAATAATTGTCGAAACTGAATCAACAAAGCGGAATCACAGAGAAATCATACTGTTAAAGACAAAGAGGTCAAGACATGTATAAGGACAAATAAAAGAGAAATATTTGCAGAAAAAGCAGCAGAGATAGGAAATATTAGAGATCTCTACTCAATAACAAAGAAAATGGCAAATAGATATATACAGACAGCCAAACAAATAAAAGATAAAGAAGGCAGTATATTGACATCATCGGAGAAACGATGGGTTGAGTATTTCAAAGAAAGCCTAAACAGACATCCACCACAAGAAACACCAAACATCCTACCAGCAGAGCAAACCCTGAACTTGGACGGCAACCCATCAAGTAAGATAGAAATAAAAATGGCCGTATATAAACTCGAGAAAGGGAAAGCGTCAGGACCAGACGGAATTGGAACGGAAGCTGTAATGGCAGATCTAGATAATACCACTGATACATTGCAAGGATTATTCCAGAAGAAATGGGAAGAGAAGAGAGTGCCAACAGAATGGGAAGAGAAGAGAGTGCCAACAGAATGGAAAGAGAAGAGAGTGCCAACAGAATGGGAAGAGAAGAGAGTGCCAACAGAATGGGAAGAAGGACATCTAATTAAACTGACCAAGAAGGGGGACCTGGCAGATTGCAGAAATTATTGGGGGATTACATTGCTGTCAGTGCCAGGCAAGATATTCAACAGAATCTTCTTGGACAGATTACAAACTGAAGTAGACAAAAAGCTCAGAGAGGAACAGGCAGGATTTCGCCAGGGAAAAGCATGCACAGATCATATAACTACGCTAATGCATCATGGTAGAACAAAGCATTGAATAGAAATCATCACTATACGCAAAATTTGTATAGACTATAAAAAGGCGTTTGACAGTGGGAATCGAAGTACTTTATGACAACTGTTGAGACACTATGGGATACCAGAGAAGTGCATAACACTCACACAGAATATGTACAAAGACACAGTTAGTAGAGTGGCACATGAAGGAGTACTGATTGACAGCTTCGGGGTGCAAACATGGATGAAACATGGATGCCTGCTCTCATCTTTCCTGTTCTTGTTGGATATAGATTGGATAATGAAGTCATCAATTGAGGGAAAGAGAGCTGGTGTTCAGTTGACACAATTGGAGAACCAGGACTACGCAGGTTATCTGATACTTTTGTCAAACCGTCATAGACAGATGCAAGAGAAACTTGATTGGGTGAAAGGACAATCAGCCAAACTGGCACTGAAATTGGGGGCTGAGATAGGTGATGACACACATCATGTGTGTGGGTGGGTGGGTTCATACATGTGTGTGAGAGTTCGTACATGTGTGTGTGTGTATGTATGGGCCCGTACATGTGTGTGTATTCGTACATGTGTGTGTGGGTGGGTTCGTACATGCGTGTTCATACATGTGTGTGTGTGAGTTCGTACATGTGTGTGTTGGTTCGTACATGTGTGTGTGTGTTTGTGTGTGGGTTCGTACATGTGTGTGGGTGGGTTCGTACATGTGTGTGTGTTCGTATATGTGTGTGTGTGTGTTCGTTCATGTGTGTGGGTGGGTTCGTACGTGTGTGTGCGTGTGTTCGTACATGTGTGGGTGGGTTCGTACATGTGTATGTGTTCGTAAATGTTCGTGTGTGTGTGTTCGTACATGTGCGTGTGTGTGTTTGTGTTCGTACATGTGTGTGTGTGTGTATTCATACATGTGTGTGGGTGGGTTCGTACATGTGTGTTCGTAGATGTGTGAGTTCGTACATGTGTGTGTTTGTACATGTGTGTGTGTTTGTGGGTGGGTTCGTACATGTGTGTGTGTGGGTTCGTGCGTGTGTGTGTGTGAGTTCGTACGTGTGTGTGTGTGGGTTCGTACATATGGTGCGTGTGGGTTCGTACATGTGGGTGCGTGTGGGTTCATACATGTGCTTGTGTGTGTGGGCTCGTACATGTGGGTGTGTGTGGGCTCGTTCATGTGCGTGTGGGTTCGTACATGTGGGTTGCGTAACCATCACTTCAGTCTCCACATCCATCACTTCAGTCTCCACAACCATCCATCACTTCAGTCTCCACAACCATCCATCACTTCAGTCTCCACAACCATCACTTCAGTCTCCACATCCATCACTTCAGTCTCCACAACCATCCATCACTTCAGTCTCCACAACCATCCATCACTTCAGTCTCCACAACCATCCATCACTTCAGTCTCCACAACCATCACTTCAGTCTCCACATCCATCACTTCAGTCTCCACAACCATCCATCACTTCAGTCTCCACAACCATCCATCACTTCAGTCTCCACAACCATCCATCACTTCAGTCTCCACAACCATCCATCACTTCAGTCTCCACAACCATCACTTCAGTCTCCACAACCATCACTTCAGTCTCCACATCCATCACTTCAGTCTCCACATCCATCACTTCAGTCTCCACAACCATCCATCACTTCAGTCTCCACATCCATCACTTCAGTCTCCACAACCATCCATCACTTCAGTCTCCACATCCATCACTTCAGTCTCCACAACCATCCATCACTTCAGTCTCCACATTCATCACTTCAGTCTCCACAACCATCCATCACTTCAGTCTCCACATCCATCACTTCAGTCTCCACAACCATCCATCACTTCAGTCTCCACAACCATCACTTCAGTCTCCACAACCATCACTTCAGTCTCCACAACCATCACTTCAGTCTCCACAACCATCACTTCAGTCTCCACATCCATCCATCACTTCAGTCTCCACAACCGTCCATCACTTCAGTCTCCACAACTGTCCATCAATTCAGTCTCCACAATCATCACTTCAGTCTCCACAACCGTCCATCACTTCAGTCTCTACAATCATCACTACAGTCTCCACAACCGTCCATCAATTCAGTCTCCACAACCCATCACTTCAGTCTCCACAACCAACCATCACTTCAGTCTCCACAACCATCACTTCAGTCTCCACAACCGTCCATCACTTCAGTCTCCACAACCGTCCATCACTTCAGTCTCCACAACCGTCCATCACTTCAGTCTCCACAACCATCACTTCAGTCTCCACATCCATCACTTCAGTCTCCACATCCATCCATCACTTCAGTCTCCACAACCGTCCATCACTTCAGTCTCCACAATCATCACTTCAGTCTCCACAACCGTCCATCAATTCAGTCTCCACAACCATCCATCACTTCAGTCTCCACAACCGTCCATCACTTCAGTCTCCACAACCATCCATCAATTCAGTCTCCATAATCATCACTTCAGTCTCCACAACCGTCCATCAATTCAGTCTCCACAACCCATCACTTCAGTCTCCACAACCAACCATCACTTCAGTCTCCACAACCATCACTTCAGTCTCCACAACCGTCCATCACTTCAGTCTCCACAACCGTCCATCACTTCAGTCTCCACAACCGTCCATCACTTCAGTCTCCACAACCATCACTTCAGTCTCCACAACCGTCCATCACTTCAGTCTCCACATCCATCCATCACTTCAGTCTCCACAACCGTCCATCACTTCAGTCTCCACAATCATCACTTCAGTCTCCACAACCGTCCATCAATTCAGTCTCCACAACCATCCATCACTTCAGTCTCCACAACCGTCCATCACTTCAGTCTCCACAACCATCCATCAATTCAGTCTCCATAATCATCACTTCAGTCTCCACAACCGTCCATCAATTCAGTCTCCACAACCATCCATCACTTCAGTCTCCACAACCGTCCATCACTTCAGTCTCCACAACCGTCCATCAATTCAGTCTCCACAACCATCCATCACTTCAGTCTCCACAACCGTCCATCACTTCAGTCTCCACAATCATCACTTCAGTCTCCACAACCGTCCATCAATTCAGTCTCCACAACCGTCCATCAATTCAGTCTCCACATGCATCACTTCAGTCTCCACAACCATCTATCACTTATTCAGTCGTTGTAATTCTTGCATACCAGATTGTGTTGAAACAAAGTTGTTTCCACGAGGAACTGCATCGAAGTGAGAAGGGGCGCTCGTCCTAGATGTTGTTGTTGTTGTTGTTGTTGATGTTGTTGATGTTGTTGTTGATGTTGTTGTTGTTGTTGTTGATGTTGATGTTGTTGTTGTTGATGTTGTTGATGTTGATGTTGTTGTTGTTGTTATTGTTGTTGTTGTTGTTTATGTTGTTGTTGTTGTTGTTGTTGTTGTTGTTGAATGCCCACAATAAATAGGATTACTCTTTTGTGTGCCCTGAAAAGACCGTTCAGTGGTGGATTGTCGTAGCTTTCAACACATTCTGAGCGCGCTGATGAAGATGGGTTGGGGTCCTCGAGGCTGTTGTGCTATGCTTGGCTTCATCTGAATGTCGCTTACTAATACGGGGATTACGTCAATCTCTCACCTTGTTAGCCAGGCTGTCCTGAAAACAGCCCGTTTCCGGGGAGGGCTACGAGGAAGCTAAGGTGGGGGTCTTGTCCATCATGTTTTGTCTGAGACTGACTAAGTTATCAATCTCCCTCTACCAAGCTCTTCAAAGGGTTTTGTAATAGAAGGATGTAGTCCGGAGAACGGAATGCGTTGTATCGTAGTTTACAGCTTGACTGTGATATTTCCACCTTTTGGTCCGACACATCCAATTTCAACAAGCATTTTTTGAGTACCGGGTTAGCCTTCCCTCTTCATCCTTTCTCATTAGCCAGTCTGTCCTGCTGCAACCTGTTATCCAGGATCGCGGCGTGGATGTGTAGAAGGGTCTTGTCAGCTCTGGTTCGCTGGCCCTGACGTTAGCAGTCAGCTATGGGTCGCTGCAGCTCATGCGCTGCTCAGCTCTGGTTCGCTGGCCCTGACGTTAGCAGTCACCTATGGGTCGCTGACTGCTGCAGCTCATGCGCTGATAAGCTCGGGTTCGCTGGCCCTGACGCTAGCAGTCAGTTATGGGTCGCTGACTGCTGCAGCTCATGCGCTGATAAGCTCGGGTTCGCTGGCCCTGACGCTAGCAGTCAGTTATGGGTCGCTGACTGCTGCAGCTCATGCGCTGATAAGCTCGGGTTCGCTGGCCCTGACGCTAGCAGTCAGTTATGGGTCGCTGACTGCTGCAGCTCATGCGCTGATAAGCTCGGGTTCGCTGGCCCTGACGCTAGCAGTCAGTTATGGGTCGCTGACTGCTGCAGCTCATGCACTGCTCAGCGTCTTGATCCCACTAACAGGTTGTTGTTGTTTGCGAATGCCCACAATGAGTAGGTTACTCTTTTGTGCGCCCTGAAAAGGGCGTTAAGTGGCGGGTTGCAGTAGCTTTCCTCCCATTCCGACCGTGCTGATGAAGGTGAATGGTGGTCCTCCAGGTGGTTGTGCTATGCTTGGCTTTATCTGCATGTCGCTGACTAATACGGAGATCACGTTGATCCTGACCTCGTTGGTCAGGCTGCCATGAAAACAGCCGATTTCCAGAAAGAGCTTCGAGGAAACCACGGTCAGGGTCTTGGCCAGTATGTTTTGCCTGAACATAACTAACATGTCTGATCCAGTATATTGTGCCTATATATTGCAAAACACACTGATCAGAGAATGTTAGCCAGGGTCAGGAGAAATATACTGGCCAAGACCCTCACCTGACCTCCTCGTTGCTCGTCCTGGAAACGGGCTGTTGTCGAGGACAGCAGTCTGGCTAACAAGGCGAGGTTAGATGTGATCTCCGTAGTAGTGAGCGACACGCAGATGAAGCCAAGCATATCACAACCGGCTGGAGGACCCCGGTCCACCTTCACTAGCACACTCGAGATGTGAGGAAGGCTACTGTAACCCGTCACTTGTCAGGGCGCATGTAAGACTAGGAAGAGTAACCTACTCATTGTGGGCATTCGAAACAACAACCCAATAACGAAGTTATTGTTTGGCTTGGCTTGGCTTCGTTCGTTCTCAATCTCCCGCTACCAAACCCTGAAAGGGCTTAAGTAGCAGAATGTAGTCAAGAGAACGGAATGCGTTGTGTCGTAGTTTACAGCTTGACTGCGATATGTGCACCCTTCGGTCCAACACATCCGACTTCAGCAAGCATTTTTTGAGTTAGCATTCCCTCTTCGATCCCTTCTCCTTAGCCAGTCTGCCCTGCTGCAGCCTGTTATCCAGGATCACCGCGTGGAGGTGTAGAAGGGTCTTGGCAGCTCTGGTTCGCTGGCCCTGAACGCTAGCAGTCAGCTATGGGTCGCTGACCACTGCAGCTCATGCGCTGCTCAGCATCTTGATCCCAAGTTATTGTTTGAATGCCTACAACATGGATAAAGGGCGCTGTGTGGCTGGATGCAGTAGCTTTCCCTAAAAGCCCTGCACATCCAATGTCTTCTTAATTCGTTCGTTCTCAAACTCCCGCTGTCAAGCCCTGAAAAGGGTTTACATCACAATTTAGTTGCCTTAAACAAAACAACGCATCTAATTATGCAAAGATTGATTTTTATGTAACCAATAGAACCATTCGAAATTTAACCAATGACAACAACGTTCGCTGAGCAATTCAGCCAGTAATAGTTGCATCTTTTTGACCAATTAAATGGCAGCTCTTTGTTCAGAACCAGGAACCAATGAAAAAGCATTTTATAAAAATATAATCATGTCTGGTTACCCACAATTCTCAGTCAAACTTACAGAACCCGCTCAGGAAAGCTAGCAGCTCTCGCACATATCTCTCCAAATAATCCCCGAGCTACTATTACGAAGACAGGTATTGTAAATATTATACTTCCACAGAATCTACTTTAAATGGGATACACTATAGTTTTCATTACAGATAACTTAAACGAACGTTATGATCCCCCTCCAAAAAAAAATAATTGATCGTGAAGGTAAACCAACATACATTCCTTGTCAGCCTTGTGCTTGTCGATTTCAATGTTGAATGTTGGTTGTGATGGCTAGTGGCTGCTAGTTCGGTAGCTCTTGTATACACACAGTAGGGATTGTGGTATGTACGATATATTCTGTAATTACATATCATGTGGATTGTTTATCCATGGTTAATGATAGCGACATGGAACGAGTACCATCCACAACTGAAAATGCGCCCCACCAAACCTGGCTGACGTCATGTTGGGAAACATTTCCCGCTATTTTGAGTGGCTGGGTGTCGGTAACAAGATACGCAGGTTTCAGTCCCTCCCTTCTATGTTTATAGTTTCTACTAGAAGGGGTAATGGCTGTAGATGTTTTGTTTATTCGTCTCATGAAATTATTAAATAATTGGTTTACATCAAATAAAAAAATGTACTTATGGCGTTCGGGGAATAATTATCGATAATTGACTGTTGTACTGTGGAGACCGAGTCTGTGAACTTATTACATTTTAACTTGATTTGTTAATTTTATCATTTGTTTTAGTACACTACTACTAGAGCTACCAGATACATTTACCTTCGTGACATCTTGTATGTTAATTAGTAATAGTAGTATTAGTACTACTAGATCTTACTACTGGGACTTACCGCACCAAACTAGACATTAGTAATACTTCTACAGTAATAGTATGTTCAGCATTCACAATCACACGTTTATAAAGTTACCATTCAATTAAGACGACTAATTAACTTAAGAGTACTTATCTGTAGAACATATATGCGGAATGTATAATGAGAAATATTAGAGAACATTGAAAGTTTCGACCGATTTACGATTGGGAGGTATGAGATTCCAGAGTTACGATACGCAGATGACACAGTGATACTATCAAGAAGTGCGGAAGGGCTAGAGCAGCTACTTTCAGCCGTTAATGGACATAGTAAAGATCAAAATCTGTTCATAAACATAAACAAGACAAAAGATAATGACCACCGATAAAACACAATGTCAGCATAAATTTACAGTGGGTGGTGTGGAAATAGATCAGGTTACACATTTTGAATATCTGGGCTCCAGAATTGACAAAAATGGCGACTGCTCGAAAGAAATCAGAAGTAGACTAGCTATGGCAATGCAGAGACTGAACAGCCTGAAGAAATTATGGCAGGGCACCAACAAAACGATGAAAGTAAAAGTCTTGAGAGCCTGTGTTTTTCCTGTGGCAGCTTATGGCTGTGAATCCTGGACGATTACCAAAACTTCCAGACAAAGAATCGAATCCTTCGAGTCAAAATGTTACAGAAAGATCCTCAGAATACGTTGGACAGAGAAAAGAACAAATGTAGACATTCGGCAAGAGTTGAGCATAGAGGAGAACTGGTTTATCAATTCCATTTTGGCTAGAAAATGCAAATACTTTGGTCACATCAAGAGACACAACGGTCTTGAGAGAACGGTGATGGAAGGTATGGTGCCAGGCAAAAGAGGCAGGGGTAGACCAAGAAGACGATGGCACCAAGATATCCAGGAATGCCTGAGTATGACAGTGGCGGAAGCTGGAGTTTTGGCAAGGAAACGAGTTTCTTTCAGACAGACTGTGATGGGAGCGACGTTTAATAATGAAGACGCCAACTGAATTTTTTGGAAGATATTAGTCTGGATTTAGCTGGAATCAAATTTAGTATCTGTTTGATGTTGGTATATAATATGAACAAATTTATGTTGGTAGTGAGTGATGTAACCCAATCAATCCCAGCTGATCAGAAAAACTCACCCCGGGCAAGGGGAATATAGCTCAATAAAATTAATAAGAAAGACAATTTTAAATTTATTTGTGAACTCCAGTTTACAGATAAATGGAAGAGGTACACTTCTGTGCATATGGTGTCATGTATGTTAGATGGGAAAAATTAAACAAATGAAGGAAAGTGTCAATATAAAATGTCTTTCACTCTTTTGTCAATTTTGTTGGTGATAAATGTCCCAAGCGAAAAGCTGCAAAGGTTCATTGCAACTAGTCTATCATCTTCTTGTCTGACTTTCCAGTATACACTACATATTTGTTGAACTGCAGTCTTCCTGTACAGGCAACCATAACTTCTTCAATACAAATATCCCGTTCAGACTCATTAGTTCTCTGGACTTGAATAAGATCAAATACAGGTCTAATCTTAAAAATTGCATTTTGTCCTTGTGGAATTATTGAGGTGCAAATATTCGCTGATACTTTCAAACCTATTTCTTGACACTTCAACAGGTCATCAGTAGACTAACACATTCTGTAGTAGGGTAACTGATGAACCCCAACCGTATAGTTAACACAAAGAAAGCCCTTCATGTTATCAGGAGAAACGGGTTTCCACTTAAGGATTTTCCCCCCTAAAATTCTGATATATTCATTGGGTTTTTTCTGCCAAGTACTCAAAAAATGTCTGAGGTAGAAATATTGAAAGATAATCTAGATCTGTCATCTGCAGGACTTGTTTCCTCAACTAAATCCTTCAATACTGATAAACTCAATTGCTTTGACAATTCTGTCATCACTACCTATGCCAGTGTCGCTACTTTCATCTTAATCCTCAACTTATTCCTCAACATGCAATTCGTTCTCATTCTCTGCAGCTCCAACAAATTCTCCACCGTCGTCTGACTCGTATAAGTATCTTCAGTCCGTGCTAAGTTTTGAAGACCATTTTCAAAAAATCACGGCTCGAACACCACACGTGATAGAAACGATCTGTAAACTGCAATGAGAGCCGGTAGTCACGTGACAGCTACATTTATCGTGTCTATTCGCAAGTAAAGCGTAAGGAATAATAATTTAAATCAGTATCCGCAGCGGCCGGCTGGGATTGAATGGGTTAATAGCTCTTTGACCAGCTGCTCCACGAGTTTTTGTATGTGCTGGGTGTATTAAGCCTACCAGACCTAAGGCCCTGAACCCAACTGTCCTGGGTTCCTGGGCATTAAAGAGAAAAAACCATGATATAGAAAAATGTTAGTTACAACATGCAAACAAGTGGTTAGAATAAGATGTAACTTGGAGACATTGTAGAAAATAGGTTTACCTTTTATCTAGCGTCAATATTCCACCTTTGTGTGCCAATCCACCCAGCAAAAGGCAAAGAATCTGTCTCGAGTCATAAAACATTTCAAAATGAGAGTATCAGTTGTTAAATGAACACATTCATTTTTTTATGTGCTAGTCAAATGTTTTTGCTTTGAATCACTTTATAGATTGAGACATGGCAAGAACAAAGCAAACTGCTCGTAAATCCACTGGTGGTAAAGCTCCCAGGAAGCAGCTGGCAACAAAAGCTGCAAGAAAAAGTGCTCCATCAACCGGAGGTGTGAAGAAACCCCATCGTTACAGGCCTGGTACCGTTGCTCTGAGAGAGATCCGTCGTTACCAGAAGTCCACTGAGCTGCTGATCAGAAAGTTGCCCTTCCAGAGACTTGTCAGAGAAATTGCACAGGACTTCAAGACAGATCTGCGTTTCCAAAGTGCAGCCATTGGAGCCTTACAGGTGTGCTTACATTCCTTAGTTGTGTTGTCAGTGTAGCAGGATACAGTCCACTCCAAAATGGAATCTGTAATGAGCAGCAGCGGTCAGCGACACATAATGAACGCTAGCATCAGGGCCAAGACCCTTCTAAAAAATGTTGAAGTCAGGTGTGTTTTCTGAAAGGTCAAGCTGTGATACAACACATTCTGTTGTGACCTGCTTGCAAAGCCCTTTTTGTGAGTTTGATAAATAAGTAATGAAAACGGTTGCTGCCCCCAATGAGTGTTGGATATGTATCCGATTCCATTACACAACCCTTTATGTGGCCTAGTCAAAATTCTGCTGAATTGGACATTGTTGGATATTCACTTATAATCCAGAAACACGATTGTTTAGCCAATCAAATAATTTCTCAGGTTATGCAATCCAAATTCTATCGCACAGAAAACAAATTTAAACGTTCAATGCATGTGCAGATATGACATTCAATTCAGCATGCCTGAACTGGGTTTTCCTTCCATCTTTGGTGGTTACTATTCTCTCAGCCAGGCTCCGCAGATGCAGTCTTGTTCCCACTGGGACTGAACAGTTCTGGTTTACTTTTGGTCCTATCATTTATTTAATCTTCTACCCTGTCTTATTTCAGATGCGCAGTATTTATTTTGAAATATTCATAATTTACTGACATTGTGCTTTTCAGCCACCGCATTGCGAAAGTGGAATAAAGCCCAAACAAGCTGACTAGCAGACAAGGTGATTGTCATGGACATAAATGGAAAGATTTAATTTCTACTGAACTCTTTCTGCCCTATGGGGGAACTTCTGTTTGAAGATGATCGCATTGAATCAAGATGCTGAGCTTGTAGTGGTTATTGAGCCAGGCCCTTTTATGCCTTCATGCTGGGATCCTGATCAACAGAGCAGACTGGCTAAAAAAAAAAGTGGAAGGCTAACCTGATACCAAAAAATGCCTGCCGAAGTCAGGTGCCAGATTGAAAGATGCAAATATTGCAATCTGTAAACTACATAGCGTTCTGTTCTCCGGACAACCTCCGTCTACTTGCAAAACCTTTTTCAGGAGTTTGAGAACTAACAGCGAAGAAGGTAGATGACAGCCAGGCAAGAATGTCAATTCGTACATCTACCTGCGACAGGTTGACTCTATACTTCAAGCACACTAAACAGATACTTGACCAGATAAGACATACATCAGGGCTCATACCATCAATATGATTATCCCAGCAATGCTATACGGGTATGAGGTTTAGAGTCTGCCAAATCAGATGTAGAGCATGGAATTACAAACGAGCCGACTGGGACAGATTTGCAATCCTGACAGATGGGCTGTGTGAAACCATCAACACACGAAACACCAAAATGAAGCCCATGGTAGAGAGCCTAAGCAAGGCAATAATGCAAGCCGCCACTGAAACCATCCCAAGAGGAGCTAGGAAAAACTATAAGCCCTACTGGAATGATGAGTTGCAGAAAGTGGAAGATGCAGTAACAAATGCTAGGAAAATGGCAGAACGAGAAAAATCCATGGAGGCAAACATCGCCCTCAAAGCCGCCGCGGCGAAGTACAAACACACTCTCAAGCAAACAGCAAGAGAAAGTTGGAAAAATAAAACGGAAAGTTTAAACCTGGACAAAGAAGGGAACAAGCTATGGAAGCTAGTCAGAGCCATGAATGACGAAACCCCGTCAAATAAACAAATTACTATCAAGCAGGGCGAGAACTTGATCACAGGTAAGAAAGCCGCAAACGCCTTTGTCGATCACTATGCCAGAGCAAACCACATCGAGGTCCCTGCAGATAAGCATACAGACATTAGCGAAGAGCTAAAGGGACACGAAAACATAAATACGGCACCTGAAGAGCACATGATGGCCAAACTAACAATGCGCGAAATGGAAGAGGCTATGAGAACACTAAAGAAAAGGAAATCTCCCGGAAAAGACGGGATAACAAACGAAATGCTGATGGGGCTGGGCCAAACAGCGAAGAAAAAACTACTATCAGTCCTGAACCAAAGCTGGAAAAGGGGTATTGTACCCCAGGCATGGAAAGATGCAATACTGGTACCAGTACCAAAAACAGGAAAGGACAAAACAGATCCAAATGGATACAGGCCCATAAGCCTACTGAGCTGTGTCGGCAAGCTGATGGAACGGATGATAAACACCAGACTGATGTGGCATCTGGAAGAAAAACGAATACTAATTCCACAGCAAGCCGGCTTTAGACAGCACAGATCCACTGAGGACCAGGTCATTCTCATAGCCCAGGAGATAGAAGATGCCTACCAGGCACAGAAACACACAGTAGCTGTTTGGGTGGATCTGGAAAAGGCATTTGACAAAGTCTGGAAGGATGGACTTAGAGTCAAGCTAAGAAGAAGTGATGTCTGTGGGAAGATGTACAAGTGGATCAACCACTACCTCAAACAAAGAACGGCCAGATGTACAAGGGCAGATGAGCAAAAAGGTGACACTCGAGCAGGGAGTACCCCAAGGGGGAGTATTGTCACCCACACTCTTCCTGGTATATATAAACGATATTACAGAGAATATACCAAGAAGAGTCCATAGCTCAATGTTTGCAGACGATCTGGCTATGTGGACCTCTGAAAAGAATCTCACCATAGCAAGAAATCGGATGCAGACGGCCCTAACATCGCTGGAAGAATGGGCGAACTCATGGCTGGTCAAAATAAACGAGGAGAAAACCACGTGCACAATATTCTCGCTCTCATTAAAACCCCAAAGTACCAAATTAGGTCTAAATGGCAAAATCCTGCAGCCAAACGACAACCCAACCTATCTGGGAGTCACATTTGATCGGCGCATGACATGGAAAAGTCAGATTGAGAGAAACCGAATGAAAGCCAGAGAAAGAATGGCGATCATGAGGAAACTTGCTGGCACAAGCTGGGGAGCAGACGAAGGCATACTAAAGAAACTGTACACTGGAAGAGTGAGACCAGTTCTCGAGTATGGCATCGCGGCATGGACAACAGCAGCGAAGGCGAACTTCGATAAAGTTAGCAAACTTCAAAACCAAGCCATGAGAGGTGGCATGAAGTCAACGCCAATTGTAGAACTTGAAAAGATTACAAAATTGCAATCCATGACCGATAGAAGAGACTGCAGAGCCCAGCTGCAGTCAGAGAAACTCAGAAGACTGACGGACCATCCAATGTACCAGAGACTAAACAATTTGGGAAATGGGAAACTAAAGCGGAGAAACTTTGCAGAAATAGCAAAAGCAAAGATGCACGAAGATCCCATAAACGCACTAACAACACCAAAACCCATCATTACTGTACGAAAACCTACCTGGAGGCAGGATATATTTCCAGAGGTGGTAGAAAATATACCAGGTATTGCAAACAAAAACTGCCAGAGTGAAAAAGAAAGGAGAGACACTACCCTAAGCTTCATAACGAAAAGCTACCCAAGCATGGACTGGACCCATGCATATACCGACGGTTCTGTAACAAACACTACACAGAACGGAGGGGCAGGAGCATTCCTGAACCTATCAAATGGCAGAAAAATAACACTGTCATTCGCTACTGGTAAGTACACAAGCAATTTCAGAGCAGAGGCACTGAGGGCGGCAGTGGAAGAAATGGTAACACACAGTGAAAATGAGAGCCATATAGTCCTGCTGACAGATGCTCTCGAAGTAGTCACAGCGCTAAAAAGCCAGAAAAACACTGAGCTTAATGACTTAAGAGCAGCACTCTGCAAACTGTGCCAGCAGTCCGCACCAAAAAGGGTAGTGGTACAGTGGGTTCCATCACACTGCAACATCCAAGGCAGACAGACTGGCAAAAGAAGGTGCAAGGCTACCACAAACAGATACCAGTATGACGTACGAAGAGTCAAAACGGCTTATCAAAGCCAGATACATGACCAAATGGGAAACCGAACATACTGGTTACACCAAAAACGATGCCTATTACCAGTTGAACCGAAGAGAGCGGGTCGTTGTCTTCAGACTTCGCACTGGCCACAACAGACTGAGGTACCACCTATTCAACAAATTGAAGATAGGGTGTACCGACGAATGCCCGTGCGGTGCTGGTAAAATGACCACTGAACATCTGCTGCAGAACTGCCCGACATACGAGGATCAGAGAGAGCAGATGTGGCCATTGCCAGTGGAACTGCAAGACAAGCTCTATGGCAGTGGCGAGTCTCAGGATGACCGCCGCTTTTTTTCGAGAAAATAATGGTTACTGTCTGACTGCGTACGATGAAGAAGAAGATGTAGAGCAGCTCTGAAATACTGAAGGTATAGATGGCCGAGGAGGGTGTCTTTCTGGTGGAGATTTTGATCTACTCCACTCGTGTTACTACAAGGGGAAGGACAGACACTTATTCTAGTAACTTTTGGCAACCTTGCCTGATTGAACACCAGGATTCCAGTATAATTTAGCTATTTGTTTGACAGTCATGTTACATTCATGGGTTGCAGTTTGTGAGTTTGCTTAAACCTGTTCTTATTTATTGTTGCAGGAGGCCAGTGAAGCTTACTTGGTCGGTCTGTTTGAGGACACCAACTTGTGTGCTATCCATGCCAAGCGTGTGACCATCATGCCCAAAGACATACAGTTGGCCAGACGAATCCGAGGAGAGCGTGCCTAAATATTTCATTTAACACTTACAAATACCCAGACATAAAATAATTTATATCCTGTCCACATTGCACACAAGTAAACAAAATGTACAGTTCAAATAAATTGTCAGCTGATTGTTTTTAAAATGTCCTGAGAACACCCCTGGGCAATGAATATCCTTATATAAATTGGTGGGGGTGTGTACACACCAGGTGACTACAGAAAAATAAAATAGCTGACGATTGACATTCTTGGGGTGTAGATGATTTCTTTGATGGTGTAAATGTGTTTGGGCTGTAAATTATTCCATTGACAGACTTCTACAGAATGCAGCAACAGCATCTATTTGTCCTTCCCACTTTCATAATGTACCATAGATCGTCAGTCATACCCATTGTCTTATTTCTCTCTCTAATTTTAATAGATTGCCCATTCATTTCATCTGTTCTAACCCTGACTCTTGTCAGTAAAACCAGCTGCTAATCAAGTTTCATTCAGTTCAGATATGTGGCAGCTACACTGTTGGTTTTTTTTTTTCTAAAGTTATAAAAACTATTCATTAAAAGCCAAATCTTAGATGTAACCAAAATTCTTCTGTCCGCAGCAATTTTGATTTCAATGGCATTGTTGTGAAATGTTATCTCTAAGGTAATTTCTCTTGTTGCTGAGTATCAAGGGTTTTACCTTCCAACATTATCATTGAGTTTAGCTGTAGGATTGGTTTTACTTTATAATAAAAGTCATCAGCTGAGTGTATTGATTTGTATTTTGGTTGGGTTTGTTCACATGAAGCCATTCAGTTTGGTTGTTCCATTCTTGTCACACTTTGAAGTAGAGACAATAACTTTTAATAAATGTTTGAGTAACATACCTGTGTTGATTTTGGTTCACCTGCGCGTTAGTGTGCTACAGAATAGATGCATGGGGTTAATGAATGCACTGTTGGCAGGATTGGTTTTGTTTGTTCAGGAGTATGTTTACAGAAAATGAGAAGCTTGTTTCTACCCAAGCTATTCTCCATTCTGACCAAATGATGATCCCACTACGTTATTTGCCTGTCTACTGCACAGAATCTCTCCTGTTCATGTTCTGTATACAACCAATATTCTTAAGAGGACTTCTGGTTGTCACCATAACTTTGTTGACAGTAGTGCTACCAGTACTATGATATACGTGGCATCCAGTTGTGGTACTATTCATGTTTCGGGTCTAGAAACACTTTGTTACAATCTTTATAGCCAAAATATATAGCATTGTATGAGTGACTTAGCTGGCTGCTTACGTCAGTGACCCATGCTTACTTCAGTGACCCATAACTGACCAAGTCTATTTCATCTCCAACTTAGCAGCGGGGCTAAATAAGAATTAAGGCAAACTGTCCCAAGAATGTGTCGAAGCTTGCAGCCTCATATTCGCCCTGTTCAGGATAAACGCAGAAGAAAT
This sequence comes from Ariolimax columbianus, assembly GCA_036924085.1. NCBI lineage: Eukaryota > Metazoa > Mollusca > Gastropoda > Stylommatophora > Arionidae > Ariolimax > Ariolimax columbianus. The sequence goes on from JAVGWX010000002.1 coordinate 1,945,083, forward strand.
CTTTCATGGTTGTTGGCTATGTGATATTATTGGACACTTAAATTGATAAGTGGCTGCCATTTTCACTGAAATATCCCATTCGCCTGAATCTTCTTCTTCATCATCGTGCGCTGTTTACAGCGATATTTACGTTGCACTGTTTTATTTTGTTACGCCTGTGGCTCAGTGCATCCGATTTCAACAAGTGTTTCTGTAGGGATGCCCTCCTTAGCCTTTAGCTGTCCCCAGCCTATCTGCAAGGCAGCAGTTGTTTTTGGTCAGAGTTGTCTCTCTTAGGGAAGTTGTCTTGCAGGACTATCGAGTCTTCCCTACTCGTGTCTATAGGGTTTGGCAATGATATGATATGATGGACTATGTACTAGTTTGTACTATCCCGGAAGTGTGGCAGTCCAGTGTGACTGTCTCAGGATCGTCACGTCCTGCCAGAAACGTAGCATATGCATGTGAGTGAGGTATCTCTTTGCTCCCTTTATTTTCTTGGCTCATCTGGAGTGATGGCACGCCTAGCGTTCCCCGCCACCTGGGAGGTTGTCACAATAGGGCATTTTTTCTGCGTCCATTGGGATGACTGATAGCAGACAGTAGTAAACAGCGAGGCAGGAGTGCATTTCTGCGGCTCGACTGGGCTGACGCGCGAGCCCCAGGTCCCAACCATATAGTGGCCTCCCATCACAGCGGTGCTGAGATTTAGGGCGGGATTCTGGCTTAGAGGCATTCGGCCGAAATCCCTCAGGTGGTAGCTTCGCCACATTGGCTTATCAGCCAAGCACGTGGACCAAATGTCAGCGACCTGCAATTCCTCTCGCCTGGATCAAGATGCTGTACGACGCATGATCTGCAGTGGTCAGCTACCAATAGCTGACTGCTAGCATCGGTGCCAGCGAACCAGATCTGCTAAGACCCTTCTGCACCTCCACGCGGTGATCCTGGATAACAGGCTGTAGACTGGCTAAGGAGAAGGGGTTGAAGCGGGAATGCTAACCCGGTACTCAAAAAATGCTTGAAGTCTGATGTGTTGGACCGAAAGGTGTAAATATCAGTCAAGCTGTAAACTACAACGCAATACGTTCTCTGGACTTTACATTATGGAACTTAATCCCTTTTAGGGTTCAAAGTAGCAGGAGATTGAGAACGAACGAAGCCATCCCATTCGCCACTTTTAAAATGATTTACAGGGATTACTATAAATAACAGCTACAGGAAGCAATACAAGCGAAGTAAAATAATACAAGAAGTGGTTGAAGTCACAAGATTACTCCACGTACAAACTGGCCAGGATGCATGGAATAAATATGGTGCTCATGTGTCGCAAGAAACCGTGAGGGAAATGACAGCTTTAGCCCCACCACAAAGATACAGGACACCAAATTTTCTATCCAGAAAAAGACAGCATGATGAAGATAGTATTTCCTAGAACTTGTAAGCCCAAATGACACGTGAAGGCACTACAGAGTTCACACAAGAAAAACCGGCCCAAAATATGAATCCATGCGATTATGAAGTCCTTTTTTTTTTTTTTTTTTTAATGCAGGAGTAAAATGGTTACATAGAATATCCAGATGACTCTCAGAAAGCTATCGTAGTGACAATCTGGGAAGACCACAACAAAAAGGTGGAAATTGTCATTTATATCAACATTCTTTGCATTTTGTGGAACATTGCAAGGGGCTGTTTAAATGTCATTTTTTATTTTGACGCATTATTCTCTGATAAATAATTAACTTGAAGTATATTCTTGGCTGTATAACGAATCCTACACCATATTTTGCTATTGTTTTCTCCAGAAAATAGCAGAATGTGTTGTCATAGTTTACAGCTTGACTTAATATTTGCACCTTTAGTCCAATCCAGCTGACTTCAGCAAACATTTTATTAGTACCGGGTTGGCATTCCCTATTCGATCCCTTCTCCTTAGCCAGTCTGCTCTGTTGAAGCCTGTTATCCAAGATCACTGTGTGGTGTAGAAGGGTCTTGGCAGCTCAGCATCTTGCTTCCACAGATGTTGATAGTGCATATTATTGTACTTACTTCTCCGCAAACATAAGATTGGCTCTTTCCTCCTGGTCAGACGATAGTAATTGTGCTTTGAAGACAAAAAAATATGCAAATAGTCCACCTGGCAGAGTAGCGTCAGGACCGTTTGCTGCATAGCATGGTGTGGCTGAATCTTTAGCCTATCAACAATCAGTATCTCCTTTTTATTCCATGCCCCTCATGATCTGTGGTGTCCTGTTCTCATGATTCCAAATTGATTCCTGCATCATTCATATCCTGCTTGCATACATTCTTGTACCGAAGTAGTGGCCGGCCCTGAGACCTTTTCTCCAACTAGCTTGTTCTTGTACAAGGTTACAATGCTCGAATCTTTGAAATCCTGCGGGACTTGTCCTTCATGCTAGCATAAAGTTATCAACTGGTGTATCTGTGGAGCAAGTATGTTCTTTCCTGGAGCCTTGTCAGATGCAAGGTCAGCAATAGCCCAGTTAACTTCTGCCCTGGTTGGCAGCGAGGGTTAGCTTTGTCTCACTTAAGTAGATATCAAGATAGTGCTCTACCCTTTTGTCTGCTTACTCTTATCAGTGATGATCTCCCCAGATAAAGCTTTTAGCAGTGCACTCTATTTCACTGTTGGGCCTATGGCTTTCTTTATCCCTTCATACATGCCTCTGATATCATTATTAACGGCATCTTTGATATTCTCACATAACTGTATCCAATATTATGAATGAAAATGGACAAAGGCTGCTGGAATTCTGCACACAAAAAAACCATTTCTGCATCACAATCTCCTACTTTGCAACAAAAGACCGCCTTAAAGGTATCATGGAAACACCCACGATCTGGTCATTGGCACCAACTGGACTTTATCATCACCAGGAGACATCTGAATCACACACACACAACTAACAAGCAGCTACCCGAGTGCTGACTGATACTGACCTCACGTTGGTCGTTGCCTGCGTCAAGCTGATACCTAAGAGAATCTTCACAGCGAAGCACAAACTAATTTTGAGGATAAATTTAGTCAACACCAAGGATCCAGAAAAATGTTTCAGGTTCCAACAGCAGCTTGCAGATGTTCTGACCGATACACCAGCAGACTGTACAGCTAGTGAAATGTGGATGTGATCAAATGAGCTACAAATCAGCGGTAGCAGCTCATGACAGAGAACACAGCAATCAAGACTGGTTTGAGGTAAATAGTCGAATACTGCAGCCTTTGATTGACAGGGAAAAGGCGGCACTACTAAGAAACCAAAACAACACGAAACACTCAACGTATTGAAACAAGTGCAAAGGACAGCTAGACTTTATTGACTACCGGTGTCTATGATCTATAAGAGCTGAGCTTGTGAACTAAGCCTAGAACACATTTGTTTCAGAACGAGCCCGGAGATGCAACAGTGAATTCGCTGACCACGACTCATGACTGGCTACTTGCATAAAGCTCAGCCCACCACGACTCATGACTGGCTACTTGCATAAAGCTCAGCCCACCACGACTCATGACTGGCTACTTGCATCAAGCTCAGCCCACCACGACTCATGACTGGCTACTTGCATAAAGCTCAGCCCACCACGACTCATGACTGGCTACTTACATAAAGCTCAAGCCACCACGACTCATGACTGGCTACTTGCATCAAGCTCAGCCCACCACGACTCATGACTGGCTACTTGCATAAAGCTCAGCCCACCACGACTCATGACTGGCTACTTGCATAAAGCTCAGCCCACCACGACTCATGACTGGCTACTTGCATAAAGCTCAGCCCACCACGACTCATGACTGGCTACTTGCATCAAGCTCAGCCCACCACGACTCATGACTGGCTACTTACATCAAGCTCAGCCCACCACGACTCATGACTGGCTACTTGCATCAAGCTCAGCCCACCACGACTCATGACTGGCTACTTACATCAAGCTCAGCCCACCACGACTCATGACTGGCTACTTGCATCAAGCTCAGCCCACCACGACTCATGACTGGCTACTTGCATCAAGCTCAGCCCACCACGACTCATGACTGGCTACTTGCATCAAGCTCAGCCCACCACGACTCATGACTGGCTACTTACATAAAGCTCAAGCCACCACGACTCATGACTGGCTACTTGCACAAAGCTCAGCCCACCACGACTCATGACTGGCTACTTGCATAAAGCTAAGCTGACCAAGACCTTAGTCTGCCTAAGAGAGTATGGATGGCAGTGAACAGGCCAGCTGAAACCATATCACAGCCTTGCTGTAAACGACTTCATTCTGGAAAGCGGAAAAAAGTAAGAATTTGTCATTAAAAACCAGAAAATGAAAATAACTTGCATTTTCTTGATGTCATTGGTCTAACAAACCTGAATCTTTATCACTCCCCGAATTGCTAGCTTCCAGATACACTGCCGTGTCGTCTCGTTTATTTTGCGAGCAAACACACACGCGCACACATATTGGAATTAACTCCGCAGAATCTTCCAAAACGTAGAGAAAGCAGCTCCGATACGAAAGAGGAATACATACAAAGGATGGGTGACAAAATATAAATATGTGGACTATAATGCAGCGACATAAACACTCAAAGTTGGTACGGTAATTAGTTCCGTAGCTTCAATCTTGGAAAGAGTACTAGCAAATTCGGATTACAAGAAGATCAAAAGTATGAGTGACAGAAATGATAAACAACAATATAATCGCAATAAACGAGCCACAACTGGTCATGAAGTTAATTGCCGGCAATGTGTCCAGGCAACCATCTGATTTCATTAAGTCGTCTAACAGCAGCAACTTCACGGACTCTGAAGATGTAAACTATAGACCGAGAAAACATTGTATAGACTTGGCTCATCAAAGTTTCAAAATCTCTTATTTACTTGTTATCTTGTTGCTGTTCATGTTATGCCTTTCGGCATCAGGTTATGAAGAGATCTCTAGAAGGTGCCTCGCTGTCTGCCTCATGAACAGTGGCATTCACTGCCTCAGATTAATCAGTAAGCCGTATCTAAATAACATTTTTTGTGGGGGAAAGGGTTTGCTGTGTGGTGGTAGCTTAGTTGCGTGACCAAACCATTTTAGTTGCTGTCTTTTCATGTAGTCTAATACTGGTGTTGTTCCCACTAGCTTCCAGATGTCATCGTTTCTGATCATGTCTCTCCTCGTTCGCCCAATATGTTTCGCAGGCATTTAATTTCTGTTGTTAGTATGTAGCGGTTGTCATTTGATGTTCGTGTCCAGTTTTGACATTGATAACATAGTGTCGGGACGGAAATCGTGTTGTACAAAGCTCTTTTGGTTGTTATTGTCACGTGCTTGAGATTAAGTATTGGAGAATTGTCCAGTGATCCTATTTGCCTTATTGTATCTTTGTTGGATTTGGCTTCGTTCGTTCTCAATCTCCCGCTACCAATCCCTGAAAGTCTTAAGTAGCAGAATGAAGTCCAGAGAACGGAATGCCTTGTGTCGTAGTTTACAGCTTGACTGAGATATTTGCACCTTTAGGTCCAACACATCCGACTTCAGCAAGCATTTTTTTTAGTTCCGGGTTAGCATTCCCTCTTCGATCCCTTCTCCCTAGCCAGTCTGCCCTGCTGCAGCCTGTTATCCAGGATCACCACGTGGAGGTGTAGAAGGGTCTTGGCAGCTCTGGTTCGCTGGCCCTGAGGCTGGCAGTCAGCTATGGGTCGCTGACCGCTGCAGCTCATATGCTGCTCAGCATCATGATCCCTATTGAATTTGAGCCGTAATTTTTCCGTTTGCTGATAACGTGCTCTTTAAGTATGTAAAATCTTTCACATGTTTAATTTGCTGTTTATCAATGGCAATATTGGTGTCTCCGGCTATTCTAGTTATTTTCTGCATCTCAGTTCTTTCTACATTGGTTTTCGTGCATATTTACTTGACTTCTTGAAATACAAAGATCTTGACGGTCCGTTAGACAGGGTGGCTGAGCTACGGTTTGCTGCGACACCGCTCACCATGTGCCGGCAGACGTATGACCATTTGATGGAAGCCATGTTGTTTTACTCTTCATGAAACTGCTTGATTGTCGAAGCAACTCAATTATTGCACCAACAAATGATCTGTACATCCCAATATCTAGATCTGAAATACGGTATAGAATGAGATGTTTCTTGACAGACATGTCTGTGATTTTATTACCTAAAATGTGTGAGCTATTTCTTCCAAAATGTCTTTCTGGACATTATGGTTGATTGTCAACTGTTAATGTGTTGAAGTCATTGTGGCTATTCGAAACAGCAACGCGAACAACCTATTATCGATATGAGCTTTGATCTGCTCTGGGCTTGATAGTTTTCTATGTGGACCATCCGCACTTTCACCTAGCACGCCAGTAGCGGGATGAGGAGTTTTAGTACAGCATTCAACACAGAATTTGAAATGTATCCAGTAGACGCAAACCGAACGATCAAGACCAGTCAACAATTGTTCAATTTAAACATTTTGTTTCGACAATTCTACTAATTCGATGTAAATGTGCATCTAGACCAGTGCTCTTCCCCCTGCTGCCGCGTGGGCTACCTGTTAAACAGGAAAGGCTTCGGGAGTAAACCCTGAGGTAAAATCTGCATCATGTGCTATCCCCAGTCGTTTTGCCACTGAGTCAGAATAGCTCAGGACGAGAGAGAGAGAGAGACGATAGCGCTAATTTTCCTCACTTAAATCTATTTCAGCGCAAGTTACAGAGCCAGACATTCTTTTTATCAAATGCACCACGTGATTGATACGGAATGAAGGATCTTACCTTCAGCACGTCGAAGTTGTGGATGTGGTTGGCCTTAGTAGGACTAGATTACCAGGAGAGGGTAGGATCACGGAAGTTGTGGGCGGGTGGATGTGGTGGGACTAGATTACCAGGAGAGGGTCGGATCACGGAAGTTGTGGGCGGGTGGATGTGGTTGGCCTTAGTGGGACTAGATTACCAGGAGAGGGTCGGATCACGGAAGTTGTGGGCGGGTGGATGTGGTGGGACTAGATTACCAGGAGAGGGTCAGATCTCAGAAGTTGTGGGCGGATACACGTTCTTCTGGAATGGGCATGATATAACATAAAGCTAATGACTGTCCAACTCTCACTGGGATACGACCACCACAGGATATAAATGATCAGATAATGACTCCAACTCTCACTGGGACACGACCACCACAAGGTATCAATGACTGTCCAACTCTCACTGGGACACGACCACCACAAGGTATCAATGACTGTCCAATGACTAATCCTGAGGATATCAAGGATAAATTATATGAAGAGCTGAACTCACTTATCTTGTCGGTTCCAAAGTCCGATAAGCTTGCTATCTTGGTGACTTCAATGCCAGTGTAGGGGCCGACCATCAGTTCTGGGATGGTGTACTTGGGGTAGATGGCACGAGCAAGTGCAACAGCAACGGGTTGCTGCTACTGGGTCCCTGTGCCACCAATGATCTCTCCATCCCCAATACCATGGTTTGGCTGTCCACTCGCAACAAGACGTCCTGGGTGCATCCCGGTCTAAGCAGTGGCATCTTATTACCTCGCCAGAAAGAGGGGCAGACGAGACGTGCGAGAGACAAAGGCTATGTGCGGTGCCGAGTGTTGTTCAGATGACAGACTCATTGTGTCAAAGGTTAACCCCCACAGAGAGCCTATTCGACGTCACCAGGGTCAAAAACCTGAGAAGAAACTTAATATCTGCAAAGTGGGCGCTATGCAGAAAGCTTTTCCAGGGATCTGGACAGCCGGCTGACGGACACACAGCCTTGCGCGGAAACAGTCGAGGACAAATGGGCCTTTCTAAAGATGCTGTCTAGAGGACAAATGGGCTTTTCTAAAGATGCTGTCTACTCTACCGCTTCTGAGTATTTGGGTCATGCAGCTCGCAAAAACCAGGACTGGTTCGATGACAACGATGAGACTTTTAAGACGTTGCTGGGTGAGAAACATTGTTTATTAAGACTTCACCAAGACGATTGGTCCTCATCTTCCAACAAGTTCACGTTCACCAATATCCCCTGGATGAACCAGCTCGGGACTGCAGGATGCGCGGCTTAACATCGAAGCGGATGAAATCCAGGGGTTCGCAGAAACAAATGACACAAAGCGGTTTTACGATCCCTTGAAGACGGTCTATGATCCCAGATCATGTCATTCATCTCCTGCCCTTAATGCTACGGCACGGCGCTGATGACCGACAGAGTCGACATTCTGGAGTGATGGTCAGAGCACTTCAGTGCTATCCTAAACTGTCAATCCACTATCAGTGAATTATCCATAACACGCATGCCTCAAGTTGAAGTCAATGACAGACTGGGTATCCCATCCAATACAGATACGGTTGAGAAAGCAATCAGCTTAATGTCTAATGGCAAATCTCCCGGGTCAGATGCTATTCCTGCTGAGCTGTGCAAGACAGGAGGCCCTGTGCTGTTACACAAGCTAACAGACCTCTTTTGCAAAATTTGAGATACATGTCACATACCGTATGAACTGAAAGATACCACCATTGTCCACGTGCACAAGGGCAATCGTTAATCTTATCATAACCGCAGAGTGATCTCCCTCCTGTCGGTCGGTGGAAAAGTTTTAGCTCGAGTCTTTGCTCAACCGCTTAACAACTCATCTCGAGCAGAAGCTACTTCCAGAGAGTCAATGTGGTACCTAGCTGGTCGTGGGACGGTTGACATGATTTTTGCAGCTCGTCAAATCCAAGAGAAATGTCAGAAACAGCATCGTGATCTGTACACGACTTTTATTGACCTGACAAAGGCCTTTGACACCGCCAACAGGGTGATCTGTACACGACTTTTGTTGACCTGACAAAGGCCTTTGACACCATCTGCAGGGTGATCTGTACACGACTTTTTGTTGACCTGACAAAGGCCTTTGACACCATCAACAGGGTGATCTGTACACGACTTTTGTTGACCTGACAAAGGCCTTTGACACCATCAACAGGGTGATCTGTACACGACTTTTGTTGACCTGACAAAGGCCTTTGACACCATCAACAGGGTGATCTGTACACGACTTTTGTTGACCTGACAAAGGCCTTTGACACCGCCAACAGGGTGATCTGTACACGACTTTTGTTGACCTGACAAAGGCCTTTGACACCATCAACAGGGTGATCTGTACACGACGTTTGTTGACCTGACAAAGGCCTTTGACACTATCAACAGGGTGATCTGTACACGACTTTTGATGACCTGACAAAGGCCTTTGACACCATCAATAGGGTGATCTGTACACGACTTTTGTTGACCTGACAAAGGCCTTTGACACCATCAACAGGGTGATCTATACTCGATTTTTGTTGACCTGACAAAGGCCTTTGACACCATCAACAGGGTGATCTGTACATGACGTTTGTTGACCTGACAAAGGCCTTTGACACTATCAACAGGGTGATCTGTACACGACTTTTGTTGACCTGACAAAGGCCTTTGACACCATCAACAGGGTGATCTGTACACGACTTTTATTGACCTGACTAAGGCATTTGACACCATCAACAGGGTGATCTGTACACGACTTTTATTGACCTGACAAATGCCTTTGACACCATCAACAGGGTGATCTGTACACGACTTTTATTGACCTGACAAAGGCCTTTGACACCGCCAACAGGGTGATCTGTACACGACTTTTGACAAAGGCCTTTGACACCATCAACAGGGTGATCTGTACACGACTTTTATTGACCTGACAAAGGCCTTTGACACCGCCAACAGGGTGATCTGTACACGACTTTTGTTGACCTGACAAAGGCCTTTGACACCATCAACAGGGTGATCTGTACACGACTTTTGTTGACCTGACAAAGGCCTTTGACACCATCAACAGGGTGATCTGTACACGACGTTTGTTGACCTGACAAAGGCCTTTGACACTATCAACAGGGTGATCTGTACACGACTTTTGTTGACCTGACAAAGGCCTTTGACACCATCAACAGGGTGATCTGTACACGACTTTTATTGACCTGACTAAGGCCTTTGACACCGCCAACAGGGTGATCTGTACACGACTTTTGTTGACCTGACAAAGGCCTTTGACACCATCAACAGGGTGATCTGTACACGACGTTTGTTGACCTGACAAAGGCCTTTGACACTATCAACAGGGTGATCTGTACACGACTTTTGTTGACCTGACAAAGGCCTTTGACACCATCAACAGGGTGATCTGTACACGACTTTTGTTGACCTGACAAAGGCCTTTGACACCGCCAACAGGGTGATCTATACTCGATTTTTGTTGACCTGACAAAGGCCTTTGACACCATCAACAGGGTGATCTGTACACGACGTTTGTTGACCTGACAAAGGCCTTTGACACTATCAACAGGGTGATCTGTACACGACTTTTGTTGACCTGACAAAGGCCTTTGACACCATCAACAGGGTGATCTGTACACGACTTTTGTTGACCTGACAAAGGCCTTTGACACCGCCAACAGGGTGATCTATACTCGATTTTTGTTGACCTGACAAAGGCCTTTGACACCATCAACAGGGTGATCTGTACATGACGTTTGTTGACCTGACAAAGGCCTTTGACACTATCAACAGGGTGATCTGTACACGACTTTTGTTGACCTGACAAAGGCCTTTGACACCATCAACAGGGTGATCTGTACACGACTTTTATTGACCTGACTAAGGCCTTTGACACCATCAACAGGGTGATCTGTACACGACTTTTATTGACCTGACAAAGGCCTTTGACACCATCAACAGGGTGATCTGTACACGACTTTTATTGACCTGACAAAGGCCTTTGACACCGCCAACAGGGTGATCTGTACACGACTTTTGTTGACATGACAAAGGCTTTTGACACCATCAACAGGGTGATCTGTACACGACTTTTGTTGACCTGACAAAGGCTTTTGACACCATCAACAGGGTGATCTGTACACGAAATTTGTTGACCTGACAAAGGCCTTTGACACCATCAACAGGGTGATCTGTACACGACTTTTTGTTGACCTGACAAAGGCCTTTGACACCATCAACAGGGTGATCTGTACACGACTTTTGTTGACCTGACAAAGGCCTTTGACACCATCAACAGGGTGATCTGTACACGACTTTTGTTGACCTGACAAAGGCCTTTGACACCGCCAACAGGGTGATCTGTACACGACTTTTGTTGACCTGACAAAGGCCTTTGACACCATCAACAGGGTGATCTGTACACGACGTTTGTTGACCTGACAAAGGCCTTTGACACTATCAACAGGGTGATCTGTACACGACTTTTGTTGACCTGACAAAGGCCTTTGACACCATCAATAGGGTGATCTGTACACGACTTTTGTTGACCTGACAAAGGCCTTTGACACCATCAACAAGGTGATCTATACTCGATTTTTGTTGACCTGACAAAGGCCTTTGACACCATCAACAGGGTGATCTGTACACGACGTTTGTTGACCTGACAAAGGCCTTTGACACTATCAACAGGGTGATCTGTACACGACTTTTGTTGACCTGACAAAGGCCTTTGACACCATCAACAGGGTGATCTGTACACGACTTTTGTTGACCTGACAAAGGCCTTTGACACCATCAACAGGGTGATCTATACTCGATTTTTGTTGACCTGACAAAGGCCTTTGACACCATCAACAGGGTGATCTGTACATGACGTTTGTTGACCTGACAAAGGCCTTTGACACTATCAACAGGGTGATCTGTACACGACTTTTGTTGACCTGACAAAGGCCTTTGACACCATCAACAGGGTGATCTGTACACGACTTTTATTGACCTGACTAAGGCCTTTGACACCATCAACAGGGTGATCTGTACACGACTTTTATTGACCTGACAAAGGCCTTTGACACCATCAACAGGGTGATCTGTACACGACTTTTATTGACCTGACAAAGGCCTTTGACACCGCCAACAGGGTGATCTGTACACGACTTTTGTTGACCTGACAAAGGCCTTTGACACCATCAACAGGGTGATCTGTACACGACTTTTGTTGACCTGACAAAGGCCTTTGACACCATCAACAGGGTGATCTGTACACGACTTTTGTTGACCTGACAAAGGCCTTTGACACCATCAACAGGGTGATCTGTACACGACTTTTATTGACCTGACTAAGGCCTTTGACACCGCCAACAGGGTGATCTGTACACGACTTTTGTTGACCTGACAAAGGCCTTTGACACCATCAACAGGGTGATCTGTACACGACGTTTGTTGACCTGACAAAGGCCTTTGACACCGCCAACAGGGTGATCTGTACACGACTTTTGTTGACCTGACAAAGGCCTTTGACACCATCAACAGGGTGATCTGTACACGACTTTTGTTGACCTGACAAAGGCCTTTGACACCATCAACAGGGTGATCTGTACACGACGTTTGTTGACCTGACTAAGGCCTTTGACACCGCCAACAGGGTGATCTGTACACGACTTTTGTTGACCTGACAAAGGCCTTTGACACTATCAACAGGGTGATCTGTACACGACTTTTGTTGACCTGACAAAGGCCTTTGACACCATCAACAGGGTGATCTGTACACGACTTTTGTTGACCTGACAAAGGCCTTTGACACCGCCAACAGGGTGATCTATACTCGATTTTTGTTGACCTGACAAAGGCCTTTGACACCATCAACAGGGTGATCTGTACATGACGTTTGTTGACCTGACAAAGGCCTTTGACACTATCAACAGGGTGATCTGTACACGACTTTTGTTGACCTGACAAAGGCCTTTGACACCATCAACAGGGTGATCTGTACACGACTTTTATTGACCTGACTAAGGCCTTTGACACCATCAACAGGGTGATCTGTACACGACTTTTATTGACCTGACAAAGGCCTTTGACACCATCAACAGGGTGATCTGTACACGACTTTTATTGACCTGACAAAGGCCTTTGACACCGCCAACAGGGTGATCTGTACACGACTTTTGTTGACATGACAAAGGCTTTTGACACCATCAACAGGGTGATCTGTACACGACTTTTGTTGACCTGACAAAGGCTTTTGACACCATCAACAGGGTGATCTGTACACGGCATTTGTTGACCTGACAAAGGCCTTTGACACCATCAACAGGGTGATCTGTACACGACTTTTTGTTGACCTGACAAAGGCCTTTGACACCATCAACAGGGTGATCTGTACACGACTTTTGTTGACCTGACAAAGGCCTTTGACACCATCAACAGGGTGATCTGTACACGACTTTTGTTGACCTGACAAAGGCCTTTGACACCGCCAACAGGGTGATCTGTACACGACTTTTGTTGACCTGACAAAGGCCTTTGACACCATCAACAGGGTGATCTGTACACGACGTTTGTTGACCTGACAAAGGCCTTTGACACTATCAACAGGGTGATCTGTACACGACTTTTGTTGACCTGACAAAGGCCTTTGACACCATCAATAGGGTGATCTGTACACGACTTTTGTTGACCTGACAAAGGCCTTTGACACCATCAACAAGGTGATCTATACTCGATTTTTGTTGACCTGACAAAGGCCTTTGACACCATCAACAGGGTGATCTGTACACGACGTTTGTTGACCTGACAAAGGCCTTTGACACTATCAACAGGGTGATCTGTACACGACTTTTGTTGACCTGACAAAGGCCTTTGACACCATCAACAGGGTGATCTGTACACGACTTTTGTTGACCTGACAAAGGCCTTTGACACCGCCAACAGGGTGATCTATACTCGATTTTTGTTGACCTGACAAAGGCCTTTGACACCATCAACAGGGTGATCTGTACATGACGTTTGTTGACCTGACAAAGGCCTTTGACACTATCAACAGGGTGATCTGTACACGACTTTTGTTGACCTGACAAAGGCCTTTGACACCATCAACAGGGTGATCTGTACACGACTTTTATTGACCTGACTAAGGCCTTTGACACCATCAACAGGGTGATCTGTACACGACTTTTATTGACCTGACAAAGGCCTTTGACACCATCAACAGGGTGATCTGTACACGACTTTTATTGACCTGACAAAGGCCTTTGACACCGCCAACAGGGTGATCTGTACACGACTTTTGTTGACATGACAAAGGCTTTTGACACCATCAACAGGGTGATCTGTACACGACTTTTGTTGACCTGACAAAGGCTTTTGACACCATCAACAAGGTGATCTGTACACGACATTTGTTGACCTGACAAAGGCCTTTGACACCATCAACAGGGTGATCTGTACACGACTTTTTGTTGACCTGACAAAGGCCTTTGACACCATCAACAGGGTGATCTGTACACGACTTTTGTTGACCTGACAAAGGCCTTTGACACCATCAACAGGGTGATCTGTACACGACTTTTGTTGACCTGACAAAGGCCTTTGACACCGCCAACAGGGTGATCTGTACACGACTTTTGTTGACCTGACAAAGGCCTTTGACACCATCAACAGGGTGATCTGTACACGACGTTTGTTGACCTGACAAAGGCCTTTGACACTATCAACAGGGTGATCTGTACACGACTTTTGTTGACCTGACAAAGGCCTTTGACACCATCAATAGGGTGATCTGTACACGACTTTTGTTGACCTGACAAAGGCCTTTGACACCATCAACAGGGTGATCTATACTCGATTTTTGTTGACCTGACAAAGGCCTTTGACACCATCAACAGGGTGATCTGTACACGACGTTTGTTGACCTGACAAAGGCCTTTGACACTATCAACAGGGTGATCTGTACACGACTTTTGTTGACCTGACAAAGGCCTTTGACACCATCAACAGGGTGATCTGTACACGACTTTTATTGACCTGACTAAGGCCTTTGACACCATCAACAGGGTGATCTGTACACGACTTTTATTGACCTGACAAAGGCCTTTGACACTATCAACAGGGTGATCTGTACACGACTTTTGTTGACCTGACAAAGGCCTTTGACACCATCTGCAGGGTGATCTGTACACGACTTTTTGTTGACCTGACAAAGGCCTTTGACACCATCAACAGGGTGATCTGTACACGACTTTTGTTGACCTGACAAAGGCCTTTGACACCATCAACAGGGTGATCTGTACACGACTTTTGTTGACCTGACAAAGGCCTTTGACACCATCAACAGGGTGATCTGTACACGACTTTTGTTGACCTGACAAAGGCCTTTGACACCGCCAACAGGGTGATCTGTACACGACTTTTGTTGACCTGACAAAGGCCTTTGACACCATCAACAGGGTGATCTGTACACGACGTTTGTTGACCTGACAAAGGCCTTTGACACTATCAACAGGGTGATCTGTACACGACTTTTGATGACCTGACAAAGGCCTTTGACACCATCAATAGGGTGATCTGTACACGACTTTTGTTGACCTGACAAAGGCCTTTGACACCATCAACAGGGTGATCTGTACATGACGTTTGTTGACCTGACAAAGGCCTTTGACACTATCAACAGGGTGATCTGTACACGACTTTTGTTGACCTGACAAAGGCCTTTGACACCATCAACAGGGTGATCTGTACACGACTTTTATTGACCTGACTAAGGCCTTTGACACCATCAACAGGGTGATCTGTACACGACTTTTATTGACCTGACAAAGGCCTTTGACACCATCAACAGGGTGATCTGTACACGACTTTTATTGACCTGACAAAGGCCTTTGACACCGCCAACAGGGTGATCTGTACACGACTTTTGTTGACCTGACAAAGGCCTTTGACACCATCTGCAGGGTGATCTGTACACGACTTTTGTTGACCTGACAAAGGCCTTTGACACCATCAACAGGGTGATCTGTACACGACTTTTGTTGACCTGACAAAGGCCTTTGACACCATCAACAGGGTGATCTGTACACGACTTTTATTGACCTGACTAAGGCCTTTGACACCGCCAACAGGGTGATCTGTACACGACTTTTGTTGACCTGACAAAGGCCTTTGACACCATCAACAGGGTGATCTGTACACGACGTTTGTTGACCTGACAAAGGCCTTTGACACTATCAACAGGGTGATCTGTACACGACTTTTGTTGACCTGACAAAGGCCTTTGACACCATCAACAGGGTGATCTGTACACGACTTTTGTTGACCTGACAAAGGCCTTTGACACCGCCAACAGGGTGATCTATACTCGATTTTTGTTGACCTGACAAAGGCCTTTGACACCATCAACAGGGACAGACTCTGGAACATCATGGCGAAATTCGGTTGTCTCGGAAAATTCATCAAAGTCGCCCTTCAGTTTCATGATGGCATGTCAGCCCGCGTACTGAATGATGGCATGTCAGCCCGCGTACTGAATGATGGCATGTCAGCCCGCGTACTGAATGATGGCATGTCAGCCCGCGTACTGAATGATGGCATGTCAGCCCGCGTACTGAATGATGGTGGACTCTCTGCAGCATTCCCAGCCATTAATGGAGTCACACAGGGCGGCGTGCTGTCCCAAACACTTTTAGCAGGGTATTTGTAGCCATGCTTTCTGATGCAACACGTGACTGTGACACTGGCATACAGATCAGATACCAGACGGGTGGACAGCTGTTCACTCTGAGGCACCTAAAGGCCCTTACAAAACTTCCAAAAAGCGACTGTCTCCTCTTTGCCGACTGCGCAATTAACACGTGCTCAGGACATGCAGGCAATCATGAATGCGCTCTCAACTGCGTGCACTAATGTTGGTCAAGAAAGTGGAGGTGATGTTTGTACCTGCGCCCTACTACACAACTAACGTCACTGTACAGGGACAACAAACAGCTGATAGCTTGACCTACCTTGGCAGTACCCTCACTGTACTCGGACGCCTAAAAACAGCTGATAGCTTGACCTACCTTGGCAGTATCCTCACCAGAGAAGAGAATATTGACTCTGAGGTCAACAACAGGATTTCTAAGGCTGCTTTTGGAGGAGCGAGACAATGTTTGGGACTGGTAGGGAATCTGTGTTGCCCCCATGATTAGACTGTATTGTGATGTTCTGTTAACCACTCTTTTGTACGCATGCGAAACATGGACAGTGGTAGAGTTTGTCACGCTGTTCACGTGTGACCCACGTGCGGTAGAGTGTGTCACGCTGTTCATGTGTGACCTACGTGCGGTAGAGTTTGTCACGCTGTTCACGTGTGACCCACGTGCGGTAGAGTTTGTCATGCTGTTCATGTGTGCCCCACGTGCGGTAGAGTTTGTCATGCTGTTCATGTGTGCCCTACGTGCGGTAGAGTTTGTCATGCTGTTCACGTGTGCCCCACGTGCGGTAGAGTTTGTCACGCTGTCCATGTGTGCCCCACGTGCGGTAGAGTTTGTCATGCTGTTCATGTGTGCCCCACGTGCGGTAGAGTTTGTCATGCTGTTCATGTGTGCCCTACGTGTGGTAGAGTTTGTCATGCTGTTCATGTGTGCCCTACGTGTGGTAGAGTTTGTCATGCTGTTCATGTGTGCCCCACGTGCGGTAGAGTTTGTCATGCTGTTCATGTGTGCCCTACGTATGGTAGAGTTTGTCACGCTGTTCATGTGTGACCTACGTGCGGTAGAGTTTGTCACGCTGTTCATGTGTGACCTACGTGTGGTAGAGTTTGTCACGCTCAGATAGGACTGTACAGTCACATCTGAATAAACATGTCTGACGGTGTCGCCATCTTCGCTTGCGATGAGCAACTACCTAACTTCAACCTTGGCACTACCACCCACTAGTGGTCGATTTTAGCTTCAGGTGGGTGGCAGCAACATAATGACATGCTGTGTTAAAAACACAGTCTGAGGAGAGTATCGCAGAACACTAGCAAACCAACAAAAGTGTACATTTTGAGAACCTGTGTTTTACCAGTTTTTGCAAATGGCTGTGAGACAGAGACATTTACCCAAACCTCGTGATATAGAAATGTCCTCAGAATACCGTGGACCGAATAAAAGAATTGAACATTCGATAACGTTGGCCATGCAGGAGAACTGGTTCATCAATTTCGTCATGAACAGAAAATTATACCTTGGACACATCACAAGACAACGGTATTGCGTGGAAGGTATGGTGCCGGACAATGTAGAGGGTCAGACCAAGATGTCAAGGAATGATTGGAGGTTTGGCAAGAGATCCAGTTTCTTTCAGACGGACTGTCATGGAATTTACGTTCTGCAAAGATGCTATATTGATGTATTAAAGACATCCAAAATACAGACTTAGTTCACGATCAAAGAATTTTCTTCAATTGAGAATTTCAGCGCATGAGCTGCAGTGGTCAGCGACCCATAGCAGACTGCTGGTGTCCACTAACCAGCGCTGCCAAGACCCTTCTACACCTCCACGCGGTGATCCTGGATAACAGGCTGCAGCAGAGCAGACTGGCTAAGGAAAAGGGATCGAAGAGTGAATGCTAACCCAGTACTCAAAAAATGCTTGCTGAAGTTGAATGTGTTGGACCGAAAGGTGGAAATATCGCAGCCAAGCTGTAAACTACGACACAGCGCATTCAATTCTCTGGAATACATTCTGCTACTAAAGTTCTTTAAGGATTGGTAGAGGGAGATTGAGAACGAACGAAGCCAAGCCAATTTAGATTTTAGTGGGCGGTAAAGGAAAGTTACTATCACTAAAGTTATACAAGTGGGTGCCAGGTTTTAGAAGGTTGAAGAGCACTGGTCTAGATGATATGATTTTAATTTGATTTTTATGATTTATATTTGATTTTTTTAGAAGACAAAACTCGGTCGTTAATACATATTATACGAATAAACGCTGAATCGCGCTGTCATGGTATCGCGTAGACGCAGTCTATATGAATTCTTCTTGAGATTGAACACTTCTGTGATTCTATCATGGAAGAATACATTAGTTTATTATTATTTTCTCGTGTAATTCTTCGAGAAAACGTCGCCAATGAGATGGGTATTGACACTGCTATAGTGATTAGCTTTCACGGAGGTGCCCGACTGAGCGGTTCGGAGCAAGCAGCTGTCCTGAGCTCACCATACAAGAGCTGTTTAGGGAGGCGCTTATCGAGCATACGAACAACATGCCCAGTCCATTTGATCTGGATTCTCTGCAGCAGCGGCTGGATGCATGCCAGCTTTGCCCTTCAGATCTGGGTTCTCTGCAGCAGCGGCTGGATGCATGCCAGCTTTGCCCTTCAGATCTGGGTTCTCTGCAGCAGCGGCTGGATGCATGCCAGCTTTGCCCTTCAGATCTGGGTTCTCTGCAGCAGCGGCTGGATGCATGCCAGCTTTGCCCTTCAGATCTGGGTTCTCTGCAGCAGCGGCTGGATGCATGCCAGCTTTACCCTTCAGATCTGGGTTCTCAGCAGCAGCGGCTGGATGCATGCCAGCTTTGCCCTTCAGATCTGGGTTCTCTGCAGCAGCATCTAGATGCATGCCAGCTTTGCCCTTCAGATCTGGGTTCTCAGCAGCAGCTAGATGCATGCCAGCTTTGCCCTTCAGATCTGGGTTCTCAGCAGCAGCTAGATGCATGCCAGCTTTGTCCTTCAGATCTGGGTTCTCAGCAGCAGCTAGATGCATGCCAGCTTTGCCCTTCAGATCTCAGCACTCTTATCGTGTCAGCTGATTCCGTGCCGCCTATGGAGACAGCCCACGTTGAAATGATTAAGTTTCCTCCTGGTATGTCTGCTGTAGACTATCCATGTTTTCCAAAAGTATAGAAGGGGGGTTAGCACCACAGCATGGTAGACCCTTATCTTGGTGGCAACATTGATTTCCTGCCGTTCCCAAACATTTGCTCAGCTTTCCAATAACAACGCCTGCCTGCCATGGCAACCTTTGTTGTGGACCTGAGAATCGATATTTACTTCTCTGATGAGGGTACTGTCAAAGTATGTAAAGTTTTCAGACACTGACCATATACAGTAAGGCCCCCGTCCATCTTAGAGGATGGTGGCATAATTCATTTTGCTAGCGCTATTTTTAGTAAGGATTAACTGCGCTACTTTTTATCCTCACTCTCTCGTCTCGCGCCGTCCGTCCCCAGTAGCAAGCCAAGGACAAGACGACTAGGGAGCGACTACGAGATACAGGGGACTGCATCAAGCACCCGTGAAAAAGGCCGCGGAGTCCGGAGTCGAACCTACACCACCTGATCACGAGGCCGACGGCTTAACCACTTCGCTACGAAATCCCCACCATATACAGTAATGTTTGGTGGTATGCAGGTAAAGATATGAGCATATTACAGTTTACATACTTGACTTTTTCTTCCCGTCCTTGTGCAGAATGTCTTTCTTGGGAGTAGTGTATTATTGGCTGTTGTGAACCTGTGTTGTGACTTGTTAACCTGTGTTGTGACTGTTGTTAGCCTGTGTTGTGACTGTTGTTAACCTGTGTTGTGACTGTTGTTAGCCTGTTTTGGCTTTCTCTTGTTTCATCTATTCATTTGCCAGAAACCTTTGACATTGGTAGCATCTTCTTCATCATTCTCAATCTCCCGCTAACAAGCCCCGAACAAGGGTTTGCAAATAGCATGATGTAGTCCAGAAAACGGAATACATTGTGTCATAATTTACAGCTTGACTGCAATATTTGCACCTTTCGGTCCGGCACATCTAACTTCAGCATGGTGTTTTTGGTTACCTGATTAGCCTTCCCTCTTTGGTGCCTTCTCCTTAGCCAGTCTGCCCTGCTGCAGCCTGTACTGGGTTAGCCTTCCCTCTTTGGTGCCTTCTCCTTAGCCAGTCTGCCCTGCTGCAGCCTGTACTGGGTTAGCCTTCCCTCTTTGGTGCCTTCTCCTTAGCCAGTCTGCCCTGCTGCAGCCTGTACTGGGTTAGCCTTCCATCTTTGGTGTCTTCTCCTTAGCCAGTCTGCCCTGTTGTAGCATGTTATTCAGGATCACCACGTGGAGTTATAGAAGTGTCTTCACAGCTTTGGGTCGCTGACAGCTACAGTTCAAGCAGTGCTCAGCATCTTGATCCCATTGGAAGGATAAAGTTGGTTTCAAACATGTCAAATGTTGCCAAGTTTATGTTTGGGTAACAGCTAGCCCACTACACTGTAACCAGTATATTTGGTTTGAAAACCGCAACCACTCTACTCTGTTGAAAGCACCGAAGACCGTAACCACTCTACTCTGTTGAAAGCACCGAAGACCGTAACCACTCTACTCTGTTGAAAGCACCGAAGACCGTAACCACTCTACTCTGTTGAAAGCACCGAAGACCGTAACCACTCTACTCTGTTGAAAGCACCGAAGACCGTAACCACTCTACTCTGTTGAAAGCACCGAAGACCGTAACCACTCTACTCTGTTGAAAGCACCTTGTATAATCTATACTAGAATCACATTGTTATCTCATCGGTAAACAAATAATATAGGAGTAATGTTTTGTACAAATATTTCCCAGGTAATTCTTGTTGAATGTCCCCCCAATGAGTAAGATGACTCTTTTGTACGCCCTAAAAAGGACATTAAGTGGCGGATTGTCGTAGCTTTCCTCACATCCCGGCCGTACTTATGAAGTTGGACCGGGGTCCTCTAGTCGGTTGTGCTATGTCTGGCTTCATTTGCGTGTCTTTCACTACTACGAGGACCATATCGATTCCTCACCTTATTATTCAGGCTCCCATGAAAACAGTCTTTTCCAGGAAGATCTACGAGGAAGTTAAGATGAGGGTCTTGACCTTTGCCTGACTAGACGTTAGTCTTCCTTCCCATTTTCCAGGTATGGAAACTATTGATATTGTTTACAATTACTTGTGTGTAGTTATGATATCTCTCCTAGACTATACTAAATGTATATAGTTTGACAGTCCTGCACCAAATGTATATAGTTTGACAGCCCTCCACCAAATGTATATAGTTTGACAGTCCTCCACCAAATGTATATAGTTTGACAGTCCTCCACCAAATGTATATAGTTTGACAGCCCTCCACCAAATGTATATAGTTTGACAGTCCTCCACCAAATGTATATAGTTTGACAGTCCTCCACCAAATGTATATAGTTTGACAGTCCTGCACCAAATGTATATAGTTTGACAGTCCTCCACCAAATGTATATAGTTTGACAGTCCTGCACCAAATGTATATAGTTTGACAGCCCTCCACCAAATGTATATAGTTTGACAGTCCTCCACCAAATGTATATAGTTTGACAGTCCTCCACCAAATGTATATAGTTTGACAGTCCTGCACCAAATGTATATAGTTTGACAGTCCTCCACCAAATGTATATAGTTTGACAGTCCTGCACCAAATGTATATAGTTTGACAGTCCTCCACCAAATGTATATAGTTTGACAGTCCTGCACCAAATGTATATAGTTTGACAGTCCTCCACCAAATGTATATAGTTTGACAGTCCTCCACCAAATGTATATAGTTTGACAGTCCTCCACCAAATGTATATAGTTTGACAGTCCTCCACCAAATGTATATAGTTTGACAGTCCTCCACCAAATGTATATAGTTTGACAGTCCTGCACCTCTAAAATCAGGCTGTGGTCACATGCAAAGAGTAATTTGTATAATCAGTCGGGTTCATCACTAATTGAAATGAATTCCACTTCTGGTATTGCAATGTGACTGGCTTCTGTTGATCATTCTGTTTACTGGCTTCTGTTGATCATTCTGTTTACTGGCTTCTGTTGATCATTCTGTTTACTGGCTTCTGTTGATCATTCTGTCCACGGTGAAACATTCTTCTCGTACTCCTCTCATGTAAAAAGCTCCCATGACTTTATCAATGAAAAGAGAAGACACTACTTCTTCTTCTGCGTTCGTTCTCTCCCGCTACCAAGCCCTGAATGTTCTCAATCTCCCGCTACCAAGCCCTGAACGTTCTCAATCTCCCGCTACCAAGCCCTGAACGTTCTCAATCTCCCGCTACCAAGTCCTGAACGTTCTCAATCTCCCGCTACCAAGTCCTGAACGTTCTCAATCTCCCGCTACCAAGTCCTGAACGTTCTCAATCTCCCGCTACCAAGTCCTGAAGAGGGCTTCGCAAGTAGCTGGATGTAGTCAGAAGAACGATTTGCATTGTGTTGCTAATTTACAGCTTGACTGAGACATTTGCACCATTTGGTCCAACACATCCGTCTTCGGCACTAGAAGACACTAAATATTCTGGTGAAAAGCAAAGAAATTGAACCGGTCAGAGAATGAAAGTACTTGGGTAGCTCGCTCACACAAGATGGAAGGATGGACAGAGGTGGAATCAAGAAAGCAAATACGGTCTCACCATTATTACAACATAAACACGTCCCATTGGAGACGGTTGAATAATAGTATTTTTATAGCTACTCTCTGCTACCGGTGTCAGACTTGGACTCTCGGCGCAAGTTAGGACAATCATGATGAGGTGTCTGAGAAAAGTTGTAGGAGTTACACGGCTGGACAGTAAGACATGAAGTAATCAGAAAGAAGGTGGGTGCAATATCGTGCTTGAATTACACGGAAAGGTAGAATATAAAGTGGTTCAGACACATGCAACCAAATCTACCAGCTGTGCCGATCTACAACATCAGACAAGAAGGAGACCAAGGAAAAGATGGATAGATGGTGTAAGTGAGATACTGAAGAAATATGGAACGTAAACATCATTAGTGACCCATCTGATACACGAAAGAAAACTACACACCACCACGATGTTTAATGACACCAGTGGATAGAAGGAGTATAGATGAGATGAAAAGAGAAGCAAAAAGAAATAAGAAGAAAGACAGTCAAGAGGCAAAGATAGTCCTGTAGCGGACATGTCTGTTAGGTTCCACTTTTGGCTAGATACAGTCAATGGTTTATCCCTTGCTTCTTTGTCTACCAAACTAAGTCAAGAACCCATTTACAGCTTGGTAAACTGGAGCATTATGTAAACCATGTCCCCATTATTGTTAAAAACATAATAATAACGATGAGACATAACAAAGAGAAGTAACAAATGTATTCCAGGACTGACATTAAATCAACAAATCTCCCAAGATATTGAAGCAGTAACTGCAGCCCTGTGATGCTATCTAAATATCTCATTATTCAGAGTGATTATCTGCTCAGCCCATGCCATGGCAAGGGCCAGTCACTAGGTACATTCGCTGACAGCACACACTAATGAAAGTGTGCTCATTTCTAAAAAACTCATTGAGCATTTTTCTGAACCCGGAAGGCTAGTTCACACTCTGAGTTGGAGTGTCTTTTACCCTACAGAGATAAGACCCCACAGTATGGCATCGGTCCTACTCTGTCCCACACTGAGCCCTCCATGAAATGGCCTAAGCTATCCGATCATTGAATCAGCAGTCCCTGAGACTGCAATAGCTTGAAATGTTGAATGAGCAAAAAGCAGTGTGCATAACCAGTGAGCTACAGAAGCCATCACCATATATACACTTTATCAGCAGATGAAGGAGTCTAAGCGGCTATGGTCTAAACAGTGTTGTCACATCAGTTCTTTTTAACACAACATTCAAAATTTAATATATTTTTGTCTTCAGGTCCTCCAGCAAATGAGCCGTTCAAATCCAGAAAGCTGCGGGACATTCATCTGATGCTAAAATCCCCCGTTTTATAAATTAAATTTTTCTTAGATACCGCTGTATGAGTGAACTTTTTATCCAATAAATATCTATGACTGCAGTCTCAGTAATGACTCTTTGCTAATTACAACATAATCATAAACAGCATTTAATCTGTTCTCTTTTGGTGATGCTTTTTGTCTACAAGTTCTTTGAGCCGTGCTTCAGCCTCGTGCGTGTCTATTCCCCTTTCCTTCATATGGGGAATTGCCTGTACAATGACCGGTTCTTCCAGTTCTGGAACTCTTTCAAATAGCTGCACATTCAACATCTCGTCTATGTCATTCTCTTCTCGGAGGAAACAAAAGTAGATCATGAAGACCGACAAACTCACAATCACAACCACTCCTTGGTATTTGTTGGCATCAATAAACTGGATTTTGGAGGTAATATTTGCTGCACTGGTTGTGAACTTGACAGGTTCTGAACTGATCTCAGGTCTTGTCTTACTGCAGGCTGCTGCTGTTCCATGGATGCCACAATACCCAGGTCCAGTTCTGAAAGAAAAGGTTTCACATGAGACACAGTGGTGTGTAGCCGGTTATATAGTTGAGCCAATCCTTTAAACTACGGTGTGCCGAGCGGGAAAAAGATGGCAATGTTAACTTGATAGGGGGTTATAAAAAACGCCTTAAAATTAGGTTATTTTTAGCATAATAGACAAGATTGAGCTATAAATTAATGTAAAAACATGAACATTCTACTATAATTCGAACATAAGTTATGCGGCTGTGAATTGGTTGGGCAAAAAGTGATTATTTTATTATGATTTTTAACAAATAATTTAATAAACACCCAGCATTCCACATTTATATTTTCTGTATACAACAGAAGTACATAGAACAACAAAATAACATGTGCATTTTCAATATCAAAGGCACTCTCCATTGTGAAATGATGAAAGTGAATAGATGTCAACTGAGATTATTGAATTTTACACCTGAATATGATCTCTGGACAAACAATTAGTTCTATATAAAATGCCAGATGTTTAGTTTAACAACATGTTATACACACAAACAGACTGCATCGTTTGTACTTTCTATTTCTCCCACTGACAACTGGAGAAATGTGTAACAAGTAAGTCTCAATTATAAATATTAATTGTGACAAGTTGTTTCTAATGCCCCCCGTTTCTCGGCCTGGCTACTTTTGAATGTACAAGATGACCTCTTTGTTCTCCATGCAAACCAAACTCAAACATTCTAAGCAATGAATGTATGTTTCGGTTGATACAGCTTTCAGAAATGTGTTTGCTGTAAGAAAACTAAATTATATAAGGATGCAAAATCCTTGATATCTATGATCTAAACCATGTTAACACAGAGAAAGTTATTTATGATCTAAACCATGTTTACACAGAGAAAGTTATTTATGATCTAAACCATGTCTACACAGAGAAAGTTATTAGCTATACTGATATAAATTGCAGCACTGCTGCAAACTGCTGCAGTGTTTACTTGTATGATAAACATACAGTTCTGGAGATAATCATGTGTGAATGTGTTCAGTTAATCTCAAATGCTGAGAAGGGTTCATATATTTTGGGACGGATATAACAAATTGTTCACATAAATGTTATGAGCTTCTGCATGTGGCATAGACTCAGCATCAAGGTGACCGAACACAGTTTAGTTGACACATCAGACATTTATATTAATTATCTTCTTATTCTTTTGTCGTCTCACTTTTTACTGAATTGTAGCCCAGCATCATAGTATGTATTTCGCATGTCTTGTGGTCAGAGTCACATTTTTCCCCATTTTATGGCGGGTCTCGTTTACGCTGTCTTTCCACATTTTCCTCTACCTCTCGTCCTTCTTCATGACGTTCTCCTGTAGAAGGTTGCGTTAACAAAGTGGTCTGGTTGCGTTAACAAAGTGGTCTGGTTGCGTTAACAAAGTGGTCTGGTTGCGTTAACAAAGTGGTCTGGTTGCGTTAACAAAGTGGTCTGGTTGCGTTCTCAACTGTCTCCTGAATACTCACATTTGTGATTCCGTCTCTTCTGGTGTTGTTAGTGAACTTTTATTCCTGGGCTTTATTCAATGTCCATGTCTAGCACTGGTAGCACAGGGTTGGGATGCAGATACTATCTATCATCTTTATATTTATTGTAAATTTGCACATTTGTTTATTTCTATTTTTGTCTTTCAGATACTCATAATAATAGATGTGTAATAGATGTTACTGTTTAATCATTTTGTCTCATTCCAAATGTAGTTTAATGGTCAATATACAAACAAACAAACAAACTTAAAACAGTGACAATATTACATACAATCTGTCTTATAGAAATAGATATTGCCACTGTTCTGTTCTGTGCTAGGAGTCGACTTCACTGCACTCCGGGTATACCCATAGGTGGTCAGTCTCTCTCTCAGCAGATGGCGCAAAGTGTGGATGCTGTTGGTGCCTGTAGCCTGTTGGTCGTACACCTTCCTGTTTCGTCCTCTCAGATTCACTGAATCCTAATTTGATTCCAAAGTGCCGCAGCCTGTGTCTTGCAGACTCATCCAAACCAGTGTTGTTTTCCAGCAGGCGGTCCTTTTTTTGGGGTGAAGGGGGGGGGGGGGGGGGTGTCGCCTTATTTCTCTAATTTCCAAGGCGGTGTGGTGTTGCACTGTGGTTTTTATTTTGTGCCTGTCTGCCCAGCGCATCCAACTTCAGCATGCATTTTATGTAAGGGTCTGCATCCTCCTGCATTTTCTAAGGGTTTGCTTCCCCGGGATAACTGCCGTTGCTGTGATGGGGATCGAACCCAGCACCTCCTGGTTGTGAGCTGTGTCACTTAAACCCTAGCCCACGCCGTCCCCCTCAGGTGGTCCTTGATAACCTTCACTATGTCACCTTTATCCATGTCTGATGTGCCTGTTATGGGTGCATGTAACGCAAAAAAATCAGCTCGCTCGTTGCCCGGAACCCCAGCATGACCAGGACAGTAGATCCACACCAGCTCCTGGAGTTTTGAGGTCTCCAGCGCTGCTATCCACTCATGTCGTAGCCACCCATTTCGCACCTTCCGAAGTAACGTTTGGGGAGTCTGACACGATGACTGCTCCTGTTGAAGATGTCTCAGACAGCCACCTCAGAGCTTCTGTCACCGCCTCCATCTCCATTCTCATACTTGATGTGGCAGTCTCGTATGCGCCACTTCGTTCAGCAACGATCCGGTCTCTTATTCTATCCGAGAAACCCCAGCCTGATGTTCCACCACTTCGTTCAGCAACGATCCGGTCTCTTATTCTATCCGAGAAACCCCAGCCTGATGTTCCACCACTTCGTTCAGCAACGATCCGGTCTCTTGTTCTATCCGAGAAACCCCAGCCTGATGTTCCACCACTTCGTTCACCAACGATCCGGTCTCTTATTCTATCCGAGAAACCCCAGCCTGATGTTCTACCACTTCGTTCACCAACGATCCGGTCTCTTGTTCTATCCGAGAAACCCCAGCCTGATGTTCCACCACTTTGCACCGACCCATCAGTGTATATGATGGTATCACTTTCATGCGTGTTGGCGCCTATCAGCCGGTTAACTGCGAGCTTTGTCTGGCTAATTCGCCCCTTCCTACATTCACTGCCCATGGTTATGATGACCGTGTGGACCCATTCCTCTCCCTTGACCATCATCTCGACTGCAGTCACCTCTCCTATAGTACGTTCTGCCTGTGCCATCCATGACATTCCTCTTTTGATTCTGGTTCCCCTGATGTTCGCAGTGTTATTGTACAGCGGGTGCCCGTTGTCTACTAAAATGGTTTAACCATTAAATCTGTATTGAAATTATCTAATAACTATTGATTATTAATAGTAAATATCACTTCACAAGGTAGAAATCTACATTTTTACTCAACTTGCATCAATCCATTCATATGAACATTGGCAGACATCAAGTTTCACTTCTTTATAATATAACATAAAGCACACTATATGTGAATGTACAATGGAAGAATATGTGGTCAATCATGTTGTTCAAGCTGAGCCTAGCTCATTTCTCAATGACTGACTCTATTCATGTGTCTGACATGTGTTAAGCTGACTATATTCATGTGTCTGACGTGTGTGAAGCTGACTCTATTCATGTGTCTGACATGTGTTAAGCTGACTTTATTCATGTGTCTGACGAGTGAAGCTGATTCTATTCATGTGTCTGACGTGTGTGAAGCTGACTCTATTCATGTGCCTGACATGTGTTAAGCTGATTCTATTCATGTGTCTGACGTGTGTGAAGCTGACTCTATTCATGTGTCTGACATGTGTGAAGCTGATTCTATTCATGTGTCCAACGTGTGTGAAGCTGACTCTATTCATGTGTCTGATGTGTGTGAAGCTGACTCTATTCATGTGTCTGACATGTGTGAAGCTGATTCTATTCATGTGCGAAACTGACTCTATTCATGTGTCTGACGTGTGTGAAACTGACCCTATTCATGTGTCTGACGTGTGTGAAGCTGACTCTATTCATGTGTCTGACATGTGTGAAACTGACTCTATTCATGTGTCTGACATGTGTGAAACTGACTCTATTCATGTGTGAAACTGACTCTATTCATGTGTCTGACATGTGTGAAACTGGCTCTATTAATACTGTGTTTTAATCAGTTACATCTGATCGTGTTGAATAAGATTCTCCTGTGCTCTGCAAGACTTTATAGAATCTTAGTTTTGACTGTGTGACTAAAACTTTTGCCAGCAACAGCTGGCCTAGGTCCTCACTAACATCAGCAATGTAACATGCTGCTGTTAACATGGGTCCCTCATCTTGTCCGCCATATACTACGCAACAAAATAATCTGATTGTAATACTATGTGACACTGCTGATCAGCTTATCGGGATGGATCTAACTATTTTTTATGTATGTAACTTATTACAGAAAGGGAAAATACAACAAGCTTGGGCATAAGATAGTTTGTTACAGAAAATACAACAAAGTTAGGCATAAGATAGATTGTTACAGAAAATACAACAAAGCAGGGTATAACAAGATAGTTTGTTACAAATCTTCATCTGTTTATGTAATATTTTCAAATCGCATTTGAAATAATATAGCACTCGTTCTTTTGAAATGTCAATGGCTGACTGTTGTCGGTGTCGATCTTGAGTCGCCTCAGCCTAAAATTGTGGCTGTAAAAACATCAACAGCTGTACCCATAAATATGCATTATTCTATTTGTTGCACTTTCCGTATAAATGAAAATGCGAGTTTGAAGAGATGTCAAAATGTTCAAAAACTTGAGTAGGCCCATTTGGACATAGCTAATTATCAATCCATGAACGGCCATGAACTCTCATTTTAATATCGGAATGCACAGACTTTTCAATTAAAAAAATAATCTAATTACTAAGAACCACTGAAATATTCCATGACAAATTATTTTCTGCACATAGTTTCTTCGATTAAACACGAGGAAGAAAATGGTGAATTATAACTTTACCAAGCCTAGGTTTCCCATGGGATTTAAAGGGGGTTAACCAAAATAATACTCTTTATTTGTATAGACTTCAGACCACTGCGCAGACTATTTCTTTGTCTTTTTAACCTATTCCTACAAGACGGTGTGCGGTGCACTATGTTTTTATGTATGCCGGCCCAGTGCATCTGACTTCCGATTGAATTTTATGTAAGGGTCTGTTTCTTTCTGCATTTTCTAGGGGTTTGCTTCCTGAGGGAAATGACCGGTGTTGTGATGGGGAGCGAACCCAGCACCTGCGGAATGTGACCCGTGTCACCAGTAGCCCACACTGTCCCAGTGCAGACTATTTTATCAATTTCAAATCAGATTATTTGATGTTTTTCAGAGTTGCAGTGAATAGCAATGCCAAACTTGTGTACAGCCTATAAAATGTTTGAGACTGTGGTTGTACATTCAGTGTTCAGCAGAGATGTCAGTCTCTGACACAACCTTGGTATGGCACAGGTTTGCTTCTACCTGAGGTGAAATAAAAACGTCAGTCTGCAGTGTGTGGTGACTGCTGGGGCAAGCAGCCTTTACTCGTCAGCCGTATAAATCTTTCCTCCTAAACCAAAACCCCGCCAACAGTGAAGCTTCGGCATTGAGAATAAATCATGTAATGAGTTTTTGTTGGATATCAGTCAAGCGACCATAATCTTGAGTTTTTGAAATAGTAAATATGATTTCTACTTGCCACATCCCTGTTTTCAAGCTAGTGAATAAATCCAGCACAGAATAGTGTCCATTTATTCTTAAGACGCCCACCACATTTTCTCATCATATCATATGCCATTGTTAATTTTTAAATATTTTCTTCAAAGGGGGCGGGACATAATCTTCATCGTCCCTATCATCGATAACAAAATGATGGTTTCAAATTCGTTACTGTTGTTGTCAGACTTGGTATACTCTCCATTTTAACATATGTTTTCATCATGCATACAGGATGTTATTAAAGATCATGTCCCGTCGGCTGTTAACCAATTCTTAACACCAGACAGTAGTCTTCTTCTTCTTCGTTCTCAATCTCCCACTACCAAACCCTGAAAGGGCTTAAGTAGCAGAATGTAGTCCAGAGAACGGAATGCATTGTGTCGTAGTTTACAGCTTGGCTGTGATATTTGTACCTTTCGGTTCAACACATCTGACTTCAGCAAGCATTTTTTGAGTACCGGGTTAGCATTCCCTCTTTGATCCCTTCTCCTTAGCCAGTCTGCCCAGCTGCAGCCTGTTATCCAGGATCCCCGTGTGGAGGTGTAGAAGGGTCTTGGCAGCTATGGTTCGCTGGCCCTGACACTAGCAGTCAGATATGGGTGCTGACCACCGCAGCTCAGCATCTTGATCCCCAGACAGTAGTGAATTCATACTATCTTTATTTACATCGTAAACAATAAAAATGTATTGAACAAAATTAACTTGAATTAAATTCCACGTACTTCTTTACTGAGTCAAATTGAATAAGAACTCTTCTCGATTAAAACCGGAATTATGTGGCTTTTAAAGTGGCTAGACATATTTGAAGGTTAAAAATATTTGACAGTCACCACTTTTTGGTGCTTTGATAATAGTGTATGCATGTAGTTGTTACCTGACCTCTTGGAGAATTGATAATGAAAGATCATAAACATGAATATAAGAATGGAGCTGTTGCTCTTGAATGCCCATGCATAACGACCAGGTTTAATTATCAGTCCCATCGTGCTTCAGTATACCCAGCTGTAAATTGGTACCTGACTTGGTCACCCCACTTTAGGAAAGGCTGAAACCTAGTACAAATAACCTTGCACAAATGCTGGGATCACAGGATCCAAAGTTGTAACATTTTAGAGGCACTGAAGGAATTATAATGTTTTCAATGATTTATCACGCATCGAACTGAAATAAAACTGCATGGTTTCTCAAGTTTATGGGGCTACACAGTATAGACCCACTGTTTCCTTCATTACATGCCATAAGAGCTGACTAAATAAGTGTGTGCATGAGGCTGGTAACCTCACCATGTAAAAACGATGGCCATAAAACCGCACTGTAAATGACTTTAATTAATTTTTCATAAAAGTTGGTTAGGTGAGCTAAATAAGTGTTTGACCTAGGCTTCAACAGATGGAGAGAAGGGGAAAGTGTTTATTGAAATCATCGTACAGCAGCTGTATTTATATTATATTTACTATAATATAGCTATCATGCTATGTCACGCCATAGTATATGCCGTGCCCATATACTGTTCAAAGTATGTATGTGGCTGAGAAAGATTACCTTTGGCTTTGCTGAAAGAGGGTTACAACTTTAACGAACAACAATCACCGTGCACATCTGTTGATAGTACTGAAATAGTAGCTGAGTGTTTATCTGCCTGAGAATGAGATACACCCTTACTTCTATAAATGTGTTGTACTCAACTTACAAAATCTCCTCTAAATCCTAAAAATCAAAATAATAATAAGTGAATTAACACTTAAAAAAACTCTTCTTTTTACGAATAATAATCATTCAACAAATAATTAACGCATAGTCTATGTTACAATATTGGCACCATACCTCTTCATATGGTTGAGATAACTCAGAATGCGTGGTTGCTGACGGCACAGACTATTGTGCACAGCCATGATAGACTGCACATATTTGGTAAACATCGACATTCAAGGTTGTTCTGTTTGAACGCCACAACAAGAAGGAACGGATCGTTTCGTCGGTTCAACTTTTTTATTATTGATTTATTGGGAACTATTAGAAAAATAAGATTGTAATATACAAAACAAATACAATATGTCTCAATTTAATGGTGAAGGAATTTTTGTTAAAACCTGTCGCTGATTTAGCTATAGTTAATTACGACGTTATGTGACTAGCAAGCGCTTCCTGACAAACTATTGTCATAGATACCTTTCCCATCGCACTAGTTTACGCAGTCTCTCCTCAATGTGATAATCACCCGGTGGTGCCTATCATTCTTTCCCCATCTGTTTATGGTCTCTAATGTGGTCACCTGACTAAACGTTCTCTCTGTTTCTTTCATCCCTCTCACGGACCGTTGATTTGGGCCGTGATCAAGTGCAGTGAGATGCCTCTTGTCTGCAACGACTCGCATGCATGATTTGATCTGGTCAGATGGACTGTCGGCTATTTCTTTGATTTGTGCCAACGTGAATAGGAGGTGCTCGTGCTGAGCAACAAGGTATTCCATAGACTCAAGGACTCAGTACTGAGACACAAGGTATTCCATAGACTCAAGGACCCAGTACTGAGACACAAGGTATTCCATAGACTCAAGGACCCATTACTGAGACACAAAGTATTCCATAGACTCAAGGACCTAGTACTGAGCCACAAGGTATTCCAAAGATTCAAGGACCTAGTACTGAGCCACAAGGTGTTCTATAGACTCAAGGACCCAGTGCAGTCACAAACAAAAGCAAGACACATACAGCCAGTTGGCACGCAAACTCCCAGAGCTAATTTAAAAAAAACTAGAATGTCAAGTGCAGACAGACCTGAAGTGATCTTTAATACCGAATAGGTTGGTAGTCACATGCCTTTACACAGTAGTTAACCCTGTCGTGATGATCATTATAGGTAGGGTAAGCTGAGTCGTGAACATGAAGGGGCACACGATGTCACATAATGTTGAAAAATACTTGATGTTTGTCCTGAGTGAGGTAGTTGAAAGCCATGCTGTCGGCGTGCTTCTGCACAGTTGTCTACGTTTTTTTAAAAATCATCTTTCAAGTGTCTTTGTTTCATTTCTGGTCAATCATCTAAAAGTGTCTTTGTTTCATTTCTTGTCAATCATCTAAAAGTGTCTTTGTTTCATTTCTTGTCAATCATCTAAAAGTGTCTTTGTTTCATTTCTTGTCAATCATCTAAAAGTGTCTTTGTTTCATTTCTTGTCAATCATCTAAAAGTGTCTTTGTTTCATTTCTGGTCAATCATCTAAAAGTGTCTTTGTTTCATTTCTTGTCAATCATCTAAAAGTGTCTTTGTTTCATTTCTTGTCAATCATCTAAAAGTGTCTTTGTTTCATTTCTTGTCAATCATCTAAAAGTGTCTTTGTTTCATTTCTTGTCAATCAGCTCTAAGTGTTTCATTTCTAAGATTACAAAAATATACGATGGGCGTTCAAGTCAAACAGATACAGGGGAAAAAAAAATGTTCTTACCAAATGTTATTTTTTGTAAATATAATAACCTGCAACGTTTATGCACTTACCCCAGAGTCAGTGTAGACAGATTTGTCGGTGTGTCTGAACCAATCCAGGACAGCCTGTTTCACTTTGTCATCAGTGCTGAAATGCTACCTCCCATGACATTTTTTTAGGATTCTTCTTCTTCGTTCGTTCTCAATCTCCCGCTACCAAACCCTGAAAGGGCTTAAGTAGCAGAATGTAGTCCATAGAACGGAATGCGTTGTGTCGTAGTTTACAGCTTGGCTGCGATATTTGCACCTTTCGGTCCAACACATCCGACTTCAGCAAGCATTTTTTTGAGTACCGGGTTAGCATTCCCTCTTCGATTCGTTCTCCTAAGCCAGTCTGCAGCCTGTTATTCAGGATCACCGAGTGGAGGTGTAGAAGGGTCTTGGCAGCTATGGTTCGCTGGCCCTGACGCTAGCAGTCAGCTATGGGTCGCTAACCACTACAACTCATGTGCTGCTCATCATCTTGATCCCCTTTAGGGTTCAAACAGATGGAAATCGCTTGGAGGGAGGTCTGGGCTGTAAGGTGGATGTGGCAATACCTCCCAGCGTGAGTTCTGGGATACTGGCCAAGTTCCCACAACAGTCTGGGACACTGTGGCAATACCTCCCAGCGTAAGGTCGAGCGTTATCCTGCAGGAGCAAGACGACCATTGTGACCAAACCAGGTCGCTGTTTCCGCAGACGGTTATGCGCACCAATCAAAATGCGTATGTATTGTTGACTGTTGATAGTGGCACCACGCGGTAGAAAATCAACACGGATTGCGCCAAGTTTGTCCCAAAAAAACACTCGCCACCACGGCCGAGATCATCATTCACTAAAACGTCGACACCATTAAAATGTCTTACTGCGGCTGAGTGTCTCATCACATCATTGTGATTGCAGTTTTCTGTCAATCACTAGTGTTGCCCGCCATTATTTTCAACTATCACATGACTGGGATAGGGCAAGCCATCCAGCAGTCATATGATGCATGTACCCTAACTAATGATAGTAGTTCCAACACGCTATAACAGAATTAAAAAGTCCCGGTTTTATTCGAACGCCCCTCGTATATCACTCTCCTTCAACATCTTAATCGCCGTTGCGAGAACGTTTCTTTTCAATTGAAATCGTTGCCAGATTGGATAATCTATTATTGGCCGTAGAATGACGCAGATTTCATTCTTTTCAATGCACGGTACTCATTGAATGTTCTGCAGTAGCCGAGCTCATTGGAATGCTAAGAAACAGTTGCAGATACTTGCCCGTCTGTGTAGCCACTGTCTGGTGGTCGATATCTACAATGAAACCAAATAATTCAATGTTTTGGATATGTAAGTTTTTTTTTAAATTGACAACATTTGTAAACGGCGTACATTGTTCGTGGTATTTTCTTTACTTTCAGATGCACGTGTTGTTCAAAAGACAAGGCATAAATATCATTTGTAAGTTTAGTTGTCCATCACAAGTGATGAAGACCACTCTCTTTGTTCAGCCGTGTGGACAGTCGTATCTCTTGCTGTGTCCGCTGAAATGGGTGACTTGCGCCGTGATTTAGATTAAAGTGAGGAAGAAACTCACAACCACACTCACAGAGCATAAGCTACCTTTTGCCAGTGGCAAGACATTCATCGAGACGACTGGAGATAGCATAGGATGCAGATTTTACCTCAGGGTTACCACCGAAGCCTTTCCGTAAACATGTAACCCGCAGGGTAGAAAGGTGGGATGGCATCTAACGCAGTTTGTCGTGCCTTTTCGATAACCACAAGAGGTCGTATGGACAACACTCAGCGCGTGAGTGAGTCTGGCATCTCTCCCCAGCTGTATTCAGCTCATCATAGCAGCATCTAAAATTCCCACACGCCAAATTCGTGAAGGTGAACCGGCAGAACTATCCCGTGAAATATGACACGGCTATAAGCGTAGTTCCATTCAGCCGGCGTCCAGACCAGGATAAACGAATGAAAGAAATAAAAAAAAAAAAAGAACGAAATAACAAGTCCCGACGGAAAACAACACCACGTTTCCGTGAACACAAGAGTAAGTCGTCGACTAGTGTGAATTCCAGGCAAATCCGTGATCTGGCGGCATCCATAATGATCCAAAACAGTAGAGAAATGTAGACTCGCAGCCAGTTACGGCGCCATCTTTGCAACATGTAAACAAAAAGTAGAAAATGAGCTTTGGCTAAACTCTCGGCCTACTAGTTTCCCTTGATGTTACAGCGTCAACCCTGGCAATCATAAGAGATCGTCGAGGGCCAGGGTGCCACCCCCCCCCCCCCCCCAACAATCTGGGACACTGGCCAAGTTCCCACAACAGTCTGGGACACTGGACAAGTTCCCACAACAGTCTGGGACACTGGACAAGTTCGCGCGACATGGCACGATATAATAATATCAATGTACAGGGGAACGGACTTCGGACTGGAGCACTTACAGGCCTACCGGTACCCTACTGCCCGGCCCTAGCAAGGTCTTCGCACATATGCTAATCTCCAGACTGGCATTGTCACCAACAATAATTCACTGCCTCTCGCTCCTCCATTGATATCATTCTCGACCTCTCCACGCCATGTGGAGGGTCCTTTAATGCGTGGGTATGCCGACCCCCCCCCCCCCCCCCCCCTGATCCTTAGTCTTCTGCGTACAATCCATGGGTTGTTGGCGACCGATCTCGTCCACGCGTCATACCGAGCAACGATTATCCTGCCCTAGATAGGTAGACTACCCCCACAGGCTTGCAAATCTCCTGGACGAAAGTCCAAAACCTGATTAAGGGTCCTTCTGCGTTGAGCATCGCCATGAAGGAAGGTTGGGCTGGCGGCCTTATCCAAACACTTGCTCTGCAGTCTGGTCGCAGCCTCCTGTATGGCTGTGAGACATGGACACTACTACAGTAGGCCGGCAGCGCCTTCCACATGTTTACCCAGAGACACATCCTCGGGATCCACTGGCATGACATCAACAACCGCCAAATAGTTCGGCGTACTCAACTTGCAGACTTTGCCTCGACGATTGATCATTGTCTATCCCTCTTCAATCACGATGCCCGGCCCAGTGTTCATTCTGGTGGGTGACGTCCTCAACAGAACTGCAGACCGCGACAGGCTCTGGTGGCCTAAGTCATGACCTTCTTTACTCCGTAGTAAATGAAGGCCATGCATAATTGCACTATTGTATTTCTAAGCGTAGCACTGGATAGCAATCAATTGAAAAATGTCAACATCTTAAGAATATGGAATGCCTGCCTGGGCAATCAATTTCAAAATAGAAATTTCAGATAAAAGCAGAGCCACTAAAGACAAGCAGCATATTTCCACAAGGAAGAGAAAAATTCACAGAACTGATAGACAACATACTATACGTTATGAAGAAGAAAGGGACCGAACTGTAGAGAAAACATTTACTTGTAGGTTTAGAATGTATTCAAGGAAAATAGCCAGCCACAGAATGGACCTGGATAGATTAGCAGATCTATGAAAATGGAGGCCGCCATTTACACATTGAAACCCATTACTGTGGTCACTGAACAATTCTCAAAGGTATTCACAGCTGAGGCGCTAAAAACAGCTGCAATAGCTATTGTGGAAAACAGGAAACAATGTCCAAGACAAGATTGTCGTTGAATGCCCACAATGCCAATGTTTTGTGCACCTTGAAAAAAACGTTAAGTGACAGAGTGTAGTAGCTTTCCTCACATCTCGAGCATGTCTATTTAGGTGGACCCTGATTGTGCTATGCTTGGCTTCATCTGTGTGGAGGGCCCTCACTACCACGGAGATCACGTCGATCCCCATCTCGTCAGCCATGAAAACAGCCTGTATCCAGGGAACGCTAGATGGAAGAGAGATTGTGGTCTTGGTCAGTGTATTGACCCTGACTGGACTAGCAGTCAATGTCTGCGGGTTATTTTCAAGGTAATCCCACTAGGGCATAAATAGAGATTTGACAAGTACAGTAGCTGCTTTTTTACGCTGGCCTTATTTCTTTATTCCCCAAGTAGGTGTGTTGCACTGTTTTTATTTTGCGCCTGTCAGCCCAGTAAATGACTTCAGGATGTATTTTATGTGAGGATCTGCTTTCTCCTGTATTATCAAAGAGTTTGCTTCCTCGGAGTGATGGCCGGTGCTGTGATCGGGAAGTGAACACAGCACCATCAGATTGTGAGTCGTGTCAGTTAACCACTAGCCCAAACAACTGCAGTGTTTCAATGAACTCGTATGTCGACTTTATCCAACTGATCTAGAATGATGGCCTGTTTGAGTACCGGTATGGCTTGGACTTTCCAATTCAGTTTCAATAGTATTTCCCCATGACACAGACGAATCAATCCCCTTAGCTGTGAGTTCTCAATGCCCACTGGACAAAAGCACACATCTTGTCATGTTACATGCAATGGGAGCAACTGGATACCAGGTCTGTCCTGGTGCCTGGTGATACATTTCCTCAAACTCAACATTGCCAGGTATCCAATTGCACTCCTCGCATAAGGAGGACCTTTCATTTTCTAAGGCTGGAAGTATTGGGAGGTTACAGTGTTCATATTGATCCACCAACTGGACGAGGTAAGTCTATAGATGAGTTTTCACAAAGGGGCAGTTGTAAAGGAAGCCATAAGTCAAGTGAGCAATGCAGTATTTTGACTGAGAAAGTTTATATTATATAAGCAATGAAAAAGTAACTAGTCAGTTTTGGGGTATGTTTGGAAGTTATAACATCTGCATTTTGGGAATGTTCTCTGGAGTGCAACATCAACCCTTAAAGAGGAGATGGCCATCGTCGACAGGAGAGCGCTATGCCAACAACTGCATACAAAAGTGCACTTGTGGAGGGATTATGATCTAGGGAGGCTTCTGCAGCAGCTTATGATGAGATCGTTGGACAGCACATCACAAATTTTGTGCTAAACCATTGCACCAGGCATTATGCTTCAGCAGGACAATCCAGGTACTGCGCACGATCAACTCCAAGCCAGGAAAATGTCAATCTTTCCCTGGCCAACCATTTCACATCAACTGTCCCCAATTGAGTGTCTGGGGACGAGCTGAAACATCAGCAGTGACAGAACCCACCAGACTATAGGACACCATCAAGAAATCATGAAGTGACAGAACCATTCCACAGGATTTACTGGCGCAGTGATCAACACACGTGGTACTTAGTACTGCCATTTAAAGAAATAATCACATGCGATACACCAACAAAAATGTTATCTGTTTTAGTTTTGTTTTTGGATGATAAAATAAAACATGAAAAACTGGGCAAGTGACCATATAACAATTTGATGGCACACATCAGACACAAAATGGGAGCAAAGAATAGCAAGACTGTAACCTGCTACAAAGAGATTACTGGCTTGGACATGCTTCTCCCATCCTGTATGTTGTTACGGATCCAATAGCATCTGGATTCTCACCCTTCGGCCCAATGCCATGTAATGGTATCTGCATGTGTTTATCAGCTGTTGTCGAGTGCCGTACAAAGTATTCCATGTATCTGGCCACGTAGGAAGAAGCATTTTCCTAAAATCATTCAGTGCTGTGCACTCAAAGAGATGACCAACGGTTTCATATGGGTGTGTACCCAGCTGTCCCATCCTGTATAAGCCACAAGACCAGTAGAACATGAGTGACTAATAATGGAATATTTCAACCATTCATCTGTGGATATGTTCATTCCAACAGTACAACACACAGACCAAGACAACAGCGCATGTTACTGTATTCAATGTTTATTGTATTGATTGCTGACTGTCATTAAAAGAAGAAGCCCAGAATCTTGCCTCCCAAATGTTTCCGCCTGGCCTCCTCGTGGTCCATGATACCACCAGACGTTGTCATAACAATGAAACTGCAAACAAGAAAAAAAAAAAAACAACAAAGAAATTAATACAGTAGAACATATAAAGATATTGAAACAGTAGAACAATGTTCCATATACTTTAGTTACCCCTCAGATACTCAATTTGAATCCATTTTAAACGTTAACCATTCACCTACAATTTTGTAGGTTCAATGTCCAAGACAAGATATAATAAATCAGTTTCTTAAAATTGACTGAAATAAAATTAAAACGAACTAAAAGTATAATTATTAGATTTACAGATGTGGCATACACACACACATGAGTATAATGTGCTGAACTCTTTTCTGTGGGATTCCATGGTGAACAACAACACATCAGTTAGATTTGGTAAACATCTGTATACACCACCCTTTGTTTCAGCTTAGAATCCACAATCTGCATTTTCCAATGATTGCAACCATTTCCAGGTCTGGATAATTTAGCGTTCGTTGAGCTTAACTGGCAGTACGCTGGGTGTTTAACACCACCATCGACCGTAGCAACAAAATCTTGGGCTAGGAGACCTCAATTTTGCCGACTTTCGGGAAACACTGAGCTACATGGTTCTAAAAACTTTCAAAATTGGCCGAGTTTATGATTTATGTAAATTTTATAAAGCGACAAAGTTTTACAAAAATGGTATTAGAATTTAGCAAAGATGGCGATGGTTCCTGGGGGATCTGCCATAGACAATGAATGTCTATTCAAATGTGAAAGTGTGTGATGATGAAACTATCGTTATTGAAGCTGGATCTTCTTCGTACGCTGTCAGACGTCAACCTTTATTTTTTCGAAAAAAAAGCAGCCGTCATCCTGATGCTGTCGACACTGCCATAGAGCTTGTTTAGTGTTGCCACTGGTGATGGCCACATCTGCTCTCTCTGATCCTCGTATGTTGGGCAGTTTTGCAGCAAATGCTCAGTGGCCATTTTCCCGGTACCACACGGGCATTCGTCAGTGCCACCTATCTTCAATATATGGAATAGGTGATACCTCTGTCTGTTGTGCCCTGTGCGAAGTCTGAAGACCACGACCTGCTCTCTTCTGTTTAGCTGGTAATAGGCATCGTTTTTTGTGTAGCCAGTATGTTCTGTTTCCCATTTGGTCATGTATCTAGCTCTAATAAGCCTTTTTGACTCTTCGTAGGTCACACTAGGGTCTGCTTGTGGTAGTCTTGCGCCTTCTTTTGCCAGTCTGTCTTCCTCCTTGTTGCCTTCGATGTTACAGTGGAA
Organism: Ariolimax columbianus; assembly: GCA_036924085.1. Taxonomy (NCBI): domain Eukaryota; kingdom Metazoa; phylum Mollusca; class Gastropoda; order Stylommatophora; family Arionidae; genus Ariolimax; species Ariolimax columbianus. Next base: position 1,986,285 of record JAVGWX010000002.1, read on the forward strand.
TGGAACCCACTGGACCACTATTCTTTTTGGTGCGGACTGCTGGCATAGTTGACAGAGTACTGCTCTTAAATCATTAAGTTCTTTTGTCTGTCACCATTTCTTCTACTGCAGCCCTCAGTGCCTCTGCCTCCGCTCTGAAATTGCTCGAGTATTTTCCAGTAGCCACTGACAGTGTTATTTTTTTACCATTTGGTAGGCTCAGGAATACCCCTGCCCTTCCGTGTTGTGTTTCTTATAGAACCGTCGGTGTATGCATCGGTCCAGTCCATGCTTGAGTAGTTTTTCGTTATGTACCTCAGGGTTCTGTCTCTTCTTTCTTTTTTCCAATATCTGGTATATTTTCTACCACCTCTGGAAATATATGCTGCCTCCAGGTAGGTTTGCGTACAGTAGGGATGGGCTTTGGTGTTGTTAATGCATTCGCAGGGTCTTCGCTCATCTTTGCTTTGGCTATTTCTGCAAAGTTTCTCCGCTTTAGTTTCCCATTTCCAAATCTATTTAGTCTCCGATGCATTGGATGGTCTGTCAGTCTTCTGAGTTTCTCTGCTTGCTGCTGGGCTCTGCAGTCTCTTCTGTCGGTCATGGATTGCAGATTTGTAATCTTTTCCAAGCTCTACAATTGGCATTGACTTCACAACATTTTGAATCAACCTTGGGCATAAACAAAATTGAAGAGTTATACATACACACCACCCATTATATTGAATGTATTATACTAATATATGGTTTGATGTGCTTGTGATAGATCATTTTATTCACAATTCATTTGCAACTTTTGATGAAGTGACATTCTGGTTGATCAAATCTTAGCAAGCAGATACTGCACTCACCCAAACTGTCTGGATGGGAGCAGGTTTGTTGTCCACTTTTCCAAGTCCCTAATAGAAACATCAAACCTTGGACTGACCACACCACACTAGATGTAAACAAAATAAACAATTATAAATGCTGCAGGGCATTGACAATGACATGAATAACAATTCTTCAAGTTTTTAGGGCAACTAGTAAGTCTCAGCATGTCTATGTAATAAGATCCATAAAATCTTTTATGACAATTCTTGTTTACTGGTTACCATTCTACATACAAAATGGACGCAATTTCCCCTGCCGCTCAATTATTTTTCAGGACGCCACGGCGTCAACTATAGTTGCTACTTTGAGATCCTGTCTAAGGAGGGGCTATGCAGCTACATCAAGTAAAACATTTGTGGTGAAGATAGCTAAGGAGGGGCCATGCAGCTACATCAAGTAAAACAAACATTTGTGTTGAATGTAGCTAATGAGGGGCTATGCAGTTACATCAAGTAAAATAAATTGTACACAATGTGCTCTGACACAGGCTTCAAGATGTGACCTGCTTCAGTGATGTCACTATGAAAAATTGAAACAAGCACGCACACTGTGCAGCTACAGACACCAACAAATGTGAAACAAGCATGCACACTGTGCAGCTACAGACACCAACAAATGTCCACATAAAAACAATGGTACAAGATTTGTGTGTTCTGTACTCATCATCTGATGTCATATTTGCACAAAAGAATTCATTGATAGTATGTTCATGGTGGGCAACTGAACTTGACCAAGAGACCAGGGATCATTTCATGACAGACAGCATGATGACTGACCACATACCTTATTTAATCTGCCTGTCAGATTGACAACAATCTTGCCACTCCTATGGTCATCAATTTGCTCAAACTCTCCGATATAACCTAGAAATATGCAAACATTTAAATTAAAGCATTGGACAGACATAAGTAACAAAACAGTTTTCAGTCAATCAAAAATAGCCTGTTGCTCCTATCTGTGTCATGGTCATTGAAAACATCACGCCAGCATACACTGTCTCCAGGTGTCATTTAATTCAAAGTTTCTTCTTACATTCTCTTCTCCCTGTATTTTTGGGTATACCTTTCTCTCTCCCCTTGAATATTCCATGTCAGAGCCTGTCTGGTTATGTTGGTTGCCATCTTTCGTAGAACATGTCCTATCCAACCCAATTTTCTTCACTTAAAATTGTTTCAGTGGCTTTTGTAAGCTCCTTTCCCATAGGTCTTCATTCTTCACCATGCACTGACACTGGGTACCATCTATCCTTCGTGTGCATCTGTTAACCTTTAGCACGCCACGGGCCTTTTGTTGCGCGACATTGGCCGCTGTCCTGACTGGCTGCTTGTTCTTTCGCGGTATCAAGCTTCTCTTGCATTTCAGGTCAGATTGGTCGCCCCACAGCTTTTGTTGCAGCTCCTCCCGTGTATGACAACTTATTTGACTATAAAGTGGGCATTTTTGTAGAATGTGTTCAGGATTCTGACACCCTGTTCCACATGGGCATTCTTCTTCTTCTTCGTACACAGTAACCATTATTTTTTCGAAAAAAGCGGCAGTCATCCTGAGGCTGTCGACACTGCCATAGAGCTTGTCTTGCAGTTCCACTGGTGATGGCCACATCTGCTCTCTCTGATCCTCGTATGTCGGGCAGTTCTGCAGCAGATGTTCAGCGGTCATTTTACCAGTACCGCACGGGCATTCGTCGGTACCGCCTATCTTCAATTTGTTGAATAGGTGGTACCTCAGTCTATTGTGGCCAGTGCGAAGTCTGAAGACAACGACCTGCTCTCTTCGGTTCAACTGGTAATAGGCATCGTTTTTGGTGTAACCAGTATGTTCGGTTTCCCATTTGGTCACCACATGGGCATTCAACTGTGTATGAGATCTTTAGTCAGTATAAATGTTCTAGTAGTATGCAGTGACCAGTTCTCAGGGGAAATAAGGTAGGTTGTTGGTTTGTTTTGAGTTTATGAATTTGGGGTCTGGTCTACTGCATATGTTCTGTTTTGGTGTAAATACTGATTTCTGATAATGCTTGCTGATCTCTCTGTATGGTACTCAAAGTGTGTATTCGTTATTGCCATCTTTTAATAGTCAGCTCTTTACTTCCTACTTACACAGGAGGAGGGAAGCCACTGCAGGACTTCTATTCCTAGTTCTGCTCTTTCTGATGATTCCTTGTTAGTTTAATGTATTGCCTCAAATGGATATCTGCAGTCTGAAGATTACTTTTGTGGATAGATGATTTTGTGCCTGAGAATTCAGCACACACAGCAGAGCCATACATTCTGCTCTTAAGTTTGTGGATTACTTGCTGGGCGCAAAATTCTTTTAGGTGATATCTTCTCCATTCTGACCTGCCTATTTATATTTCTCCTTAACCTTTAGCACGCCAGCAGTTTTTTTTTTTAAATTTGACCTAATTAATTTTCTTTATTTCTTGCTTTGGTAGTCGTCTTAGAAATTTTTTTAATTTTTATGTTTGTTTGTCAATAAATATGATTTTCTGGCGTGTAGACACCAAATAGCATAACGAACATGTTGGTGTTATTGTTTTTGTTTGTTAGTTTTTGAGATTCAAAAAGATGAAGTTGAAAATTTTTTTAAATCTCGGAAAAAATTTGGACTCGACCACTAGACCTAGTCGCTTTGATAGAAAACCATAACAACGTATCGATACTGTGTTTACAATATCGACACCACTGTTAGTTTCCAATTTAAATGTAGTTCTTTCATTTAACCGCAAGCACGCCCTTGTCCGATCCCTTCTAACCAGCTCGGCCTGCAAAAACGGTGTGCGGAAAAAAATTTTTTGTTGTTGAACAAAATAAAAACAAAATAAACAGATCTACTCGATAAAGATCATTCCCAACAACCTACTTTCCCTTTTTCAAAAAGTCGGCTTGCTCCAAACGGCATATATAAAATTAAAACTTCAAAAGCCATTTGTAATCGAACATACGATACTTTAACCGGCAAAATATCGTGTATATATGGAGGGCGTATTCAGCAGTTAAAAAATGGCTGTCGTGGGTGACTCCGTTCAAAAAAAAAAATCAATCCCGTACACCGTTTTTGTAGGCCGAGTTGGTTAGAAGGGATCGGACAAAGCGTGCGTAAGGTTAATTATCGCTTGAGTAAAGCTTTCTTATATTTTAAGTAATGCGTCTGTTGTGATACATTCTCTTGTGTTCGGATATTGAATCATACAGCTTCTTAACATCTCTTAACTGTTCCCACATATTAATGTTCATCTCATCGTCTTGGTATGTGTCAGTTTTATTATATATTCTGTCTCCCTTTTCTCCGGTACTGGGTACTTTAATTGAGCCGCAAGATCCCCAGCAGACTGTCATGGTCTGAAGCTGTCTGTCCCTATTTTTACTCTTTCGGCCTGTAGTGTACTTGTGAGCAATTGACTTACATAGATGTGGTTAATCTGCTTTTCAATTACATGGTCTGGTGATCTTCATGTGGCCTTATGTATCTTCTTGCATGGAAACATGCTTTCTACAATCATTCAATTCTATTGGTTATAATGAAACAGCTTTAACACCCTTTAAATGAACACAAATGATTGAAGTCATTCAAATGTAAAAATACGTGATGCAAAAGATTGTGTTTTTCGTGTTTAGAAGCATGCACGACAATTGTCCGGCGATGTGTATTTGGTTTAATTTTACAAACTGCCTTTCAAATCAGGGGTGGTGGTTTTCTCATCGGTCTGGGATTCAAAATCCATTTTACTTTAGCTAAACGCTGTGCTAGTGTTTTACGCCCTGTCTGAATAACTTTTGTAGTGATTTTTGTCCAGCTGGAAGAATTTTCCAGTTTCAATTCTTTGGTATCTGCGCATATTTCACATATGGTTTGTTAATTACAGCTTTTGGTGCAAAGAGGCCTTCACAATAATTCTGATATTTTCCCCTCTATTTCCTGTATATTCGCCGGTTCCATCATCATTATTTAGAACTTTCATCAGAAACTTTGACTGATCACGTTTTAAAATATTTCTTCTACTTCGACGTTCGTGATGTATCATAGTTTACGCAGGAAGCTGCACCTTTCTGTCAAGACAGATTTCAGCACGCCCATGGCATTTTTGGGACCAGGTTTGTCTTTCCTCTTCGATCCTCAATTTCTTAGACAGGTTGCTACTTGGAAACGGAACAAGTGGTGTTGGTCAGCTCATGCACTGCTGCATATTTCCCTTCTTTTTTGATTACACTTCGTGTCTCTGCTGCTCTGGACAGTATATGTAATTTATGTTACCGGTGTACTTTGAGTCTGTGTCAATCTTTTAGCTTTTTTATTGTGCCTTTGAGCTGTCTACCCGTAGCTATTTATCTGAGGGCGCCAAGACTGTTCCAACTTTATTTCACCCCAGGTTACAAGTGTGAGATCATGTATGCAGCCAATCCTGTTGCTGAATTTGGTCTGTCAGCATCAAAAATTGTGGGGACCATTAATTACTTTTGTGAGAAAGTGTTCATATCCTTGGAAGTTCCAACTGGTCTGTGACACCTGCTTAAATTTAACCTATGCAACACTTCCATATTAGCAAAAAATTTAACAAATTTTACTCGGCAGGCAATGTAGGTCTAATCAATCTTAAAATACCCGGTTTAGGAAATGCCAGATCCATTTTGTCTCTCTAGCTGGCTCATTGTGTGGTTATGAAATGGAGTTTAAAAAATTCCAATCACAGATAGCCAAATGATCTTCCTTTAACATTTTGCTTGTGTTTGGGGGTGAAAAGCTTACTGACATTGAAATTTGAGTGTTATTCTGAAACTGATAATTTGAACTGGCTGAAGATTCAAAGCATGGCACCTGGCAAAACCTCTTTCACACAATGTGACATTTGCTTTATCCAACACCAATTTTGATTTCATCACTGACTTTAAGCCATTTGAAGTGTGATTTGGCTCTCACAGAATCCAATAAATTCAAGAGCTTGAACTTTCCATTAGTTGGGCTGGCATTGTTAATTATCTCAATTCCGCTCTTTAGTTTGTTGTCAGGTATATTTACATTATTTTTTTCTGTCGAGTTGACGTCATAGTGTGTATCAAACTGTATTCCCTTTTGGTCTGTCTGTCTCATCCTATGGAAACAGTTTTTCTAGACCTAGCTTAGTGTGTCTCGACAATTTCTACCAAGGCCCTACATGCACACAAAAAATTCAGGTAAGCTTAATATTAGAAAATTTGTTCTTGGTCAATGACTGTTGGCGTCATTAAGGGCAGCAACATATTTCCTCCACATTGCCAATTGGGGTCCTTGCCTTGCATAAAAACACAACACGTTTTCAGTTTAAGCAAGTTGACAGACATGTACAAAAATGTAAACAAACAATTGACGTCTACTTACCATGTTTCATCATGACACTGAGAAAGCGGACTATTACTTTTGATGCAGGTCTCAGCAAAACCTGACGCTTGCCACGTTTTTCAGCTTTGGCTATGGAATTGAGAGCATCGGCTAACACATTCATGTGCACCATCTTGGCAATCTGGAACAACACAGCTCATTAATTATACCAATGAGACAATTTTATCGTTCCGATTACGCCGACTTTCTAACTGGCGTCTATTATTTAACAAAGTGCTGCAAGTGTACTAAAGAAGATATTAAATGAACCAGACACTATTAGAAATCTGAATTGTTATGATAACGAGCATATCTTATGATGGTCAGACTGCTTGACGGTGTCTCAATCTCTCATCTTCTAAAAGTACTCGATATTTCATCTTTTAAAATCTAACAGTTAATGATTTTGCTATGCATTATATTTTAAATTAAATTGCATATCCAAATAGTGTAATGTGACATTTACAACCGCCAGTGCAACCAAGTGAACTTCACATTTCTGTTTAAAAAATTACGCATGCATGAAAATATTGTACATACATAGCTTCAATAAAATGGAACACAAAAAAGTATATACAGTTAAACATGACAAGAACAAAAAAAGCTGATAAACAAATGATTTCTTTACGTCGTATAACCAATATCAGTGATAATTGTATAATGTAAACTATATGATGGGACTCGATATTAGGAGACTATGGAAAAAACCCAACTTACTTGATGATGGCGACGGGTAAGAAAAGAGCGATAACTCTGCGCGTTTCCCAACGTTGACAGAAAATGTAACTTCCGGTGAAGAACCAACAACAATTTACCTCCCCTCGAGCCGAATTCTTCCGGAAGATGCACCACCGAGCAGATTTTCTTTCTACGATATTTGTCTGTTTATCTGTCTGTCTGTCTATCTGTCTGTCTATCTGTCTGTCTGTCTATCTATCTATCTATGTTCTTTGCGCGCCAAATACGGCGCATATATATAATATATAATATATAATAGTTGTCCATCACAAGTGATGAAGACTACTCTCATTGTTCAGCGCATAATACAGAATACGGCGCATAAGGCAGAAACAAATGATCTCAGTTGGAACGGTGTGACGTCACTCTTTTACTCTAGTGGGTGTTTCCTTGGGTCTCCCTTTTATCCGAAAGACACTTGGAGTGCTTGCAATGGAAGATGGTTGTTGTTCATTCTAAGGACATGTCCGCTGTATGTCCATCGTGTTTTCCGGATGATGGTCGAGACGTATAGTTGGTTTGTCTCTGTTCTTATCGAGTCATTGGTTCCAGCGTATATTCAATAATTTTCTTAAACATTTATTTTCAAATATATTTAGTTTGTTTTCCTGCGATTTTGTTGTCTTCCAGCGTTCACATCCATATGTCAGGACTGATATTACGATTGAGTTAAATACTCTGAGCTTGGTATGTTTGCTCAGTATCGCTGATTTCTAGATGTTGGTGAGCTGATTAAAGGCGCATGAGGCCAAGGGAATTTAAGTGGACATTTCTGTCGGGGCATCTCCATCCTGTGTTATTTTGCTTCCCAGGTATGTGTAGTGTTGAACATTTTGTAGAGATTTCCCCTTTAGCTTGATATCAACCGTTGTGGTTGTGGAAGCCATGCTTTTCGTCTTTGAAGCGTTTACTTGTCCCATCTGTTCTGTCCATTGACATAGTGAATATATATTTTCTTGTATGTTTTCATTAGTGGTACTTAGTATCGCTAGGTCGTCTGCAAAATCAATAACTTCTAAGGTCTTGTTATCTATCGATTCTATGTTTAAATGCTTTACATGGGCCAAGTGTTTCACAATCCAATCTATTGTTATACCAAATAGTAGAAGTGATCAAACACATCCCTGTTTATATGTTAAACGATTCAATGTTGCCTTCGGTTGTTAGATACGTTTAGTTATCTAATTGAGGTAAAATCAATCCTATAGCGAGTCTCAAACCTAAAAAAAAAGACCGGTTGGAGCCGAGGTTGAGCAACGACCTAACAAGCCGCTATCGTAAAAATCGACTGTTACAGAAACAGATTTAACGGAACAAATCAACAGTCTGCAATTTAATCACTGTGGCACAAAGTAATATTCTAGATGCCAAAAACATCTTCAAGATCGGATACTGGAATGTCTGCATTATGTATCAAATTGGTCAAACATTCGAGGTTAGCAATGAGATGAGCAACTACAACCTGGACAATTTAGGTCTGAACGAGTGCAGGCACGGACAAGACATATCTCCCAAATGAACATTAACACATTATCTACTCTGGCAGAGGAGATCGTCACACAGAGGGAATTGATATCCACATATCCTCTGTCCGCTGGTGCCAGTCGTGCTTCCCCGTGACTAAGGTGTGACCACTCAGTGATGTTGTCTGTCCATCTCTCCCTTGGACGACCCCGCCCTCTCTTTCCCGGTACGGAACCATGCAGTATCGAATTTGTAAATCCGTTGGACCTCGTCTCACAGGCATACACAAATATTGAGAGCACCAATGAGCGCATTAGTCTAACTTTTATGCTGAGGGCGAGCCGCTTATCCTGCCATATGGGTTTCAAACATGTAAGCGCCGCTGTTGTCTGTGCTATTCTGGCAATTATCTCAGGCTGCGAGCCCTCGTCGCTGATCAGTGATCCCAGATACTTGAACCCGTTTACAACTTAGAGTCCCTGACCATTTGCTTTTGTCACAGATGCAAATTCTTATGTGTTATTAGTCATCAGCTTTATTTTCTCTGCATTTATCGCCATGCCATAGCTCTGCGCCGCTCTGCATTTACCTCCATGCCATAGCTCTGCGCCGCTCTGCATTTATCTCCATGCCATAGCTCTGCGTCGCTCTGCACTTATCTTCATGCCATAGCTCTGCGCCGGTCTGTCCAATTTAATTTACTAATCAGCTCCTGTAGTTCCGTTTCCGTGCCTGCCAGACCATCTATATCATCTGCAAATCGTAAGTCTGTAATCGTCTTGTCACCTATTCTAACCGTACCAACATGTCCCTCCAAGAATACATTGAAGAGTGTCTCAACCCTGTCTCACGCCAACAGACGTACGGAACCATTCGCCTCGTATTCCGTCTATAGAAACTGCACTTGACGCCTTCTCATAAAAGTTCTTAATTACCTTCACAATATTTATATTGATCTTGTAATGCTTCATTGTTATCCATAGCGCCGAATGCCATACTCTGTCGAACGCCTTTTTGAAATCGATGAAGACATGGTATATATATTGTTGATACTCCAAGTATTTCTCATTCAACATCCGCAGATTAAATATATGTTCATTGGTGCTTCTTCCCGCTCGAAAGCCGGCTTGCTCTTCGGCAATGATATTTTATGCCTATTCCCAAATACATCCATATTATCAAGGCCTTATATGATAATTCACGATGCTGTCACCCCTGACCCACCATCCACCCCCGCCCCACATCTGACCCCCCACCCACCTTTGTGCCCAAAGACTAAGATAATATTTTTCAAAATAATGTACGAGAAGAGCGTGGGCTAGTGGTGACACGGCTCAAAGCTCCCAATCACCGACTGTTACCCCGGGAAAGCAAACCCTTAGAAAATGTAGGAGGAAGCAGACCCTTACATAGAATGCATGTCGAAGTCGGATACACCGGGCCGACAGGTCGTAAAATAAAACCATAGTGCAAAGCGTACCGCCTTGGGAAATAAAAAAATAAGCCAAACGCAAAAATAATTTAAAAAAATAATAGACGAACAGAAAGAAAGAAAGAGAGAGAGAGAGAGAGAGAGAGAGAGAGGGAGAGAGAGAAATAGCAAGACTGAGAGACGTCTTCATCACCAGTGATGGACGAACACTTTTTTTGTGTGCATCTCTCTGTATATGTAAGTGTATGTGTATATTAGTTGGTGTACACATGGTTGCACGTGTGGTTTCCCATGTGTATGTATACGCACACATACACATGTGTACTTGTACATTTTATGTTTTTATGCGATCATATTGATCATCTATTGTTTTTGGCCTACTATGTCATAACTGGCATACAGTGATTCGAACATTCCTGGCTACTTTCTGACATAATGGCTGCCGCCTAAAACGTTTTGTATTCGGCGTCAGCAGTGGCGACAGCCTCAGGATGACCGCCGCTTTTTTCGAAAAAATAATGGTTACTGTCTGACTGCGTACGAAGAAGTATTCGGCGTCAGTTTGATGGTAACTGCTGTTGTTATTTGTTAGATAATCTTGTCCGTTATTTGTTAGATAATCTTGTCCGTTCTTTGTTAGATGATCTCCTTTGTTCGTTATTAGATGATTATCTTTCCTTCTTTGTTGTGTTTAGTTAGATAATCTCATTTGTTCTTAGTTATAATAATAATAGCTGTCCATCGTTGTCGATGAGGACCGCCGACATCATCCTTGTCACAGATTTCCCTGTTGGGTGTGGGTGCGCATGTGGCTGAACAGGCTAATGCGGGCACGAAAACATCTGCTACATATCGGGCACACGAGGTCTGTTGAAGGTGATGGTGTTCCCGCTGTTCGGGATTTCCGCGTCTCGCGTCTGCTCTGGGCTTTCAAAACACGGTCGTCTTCGCCGGTAGCTACACCCGATTTGACTGCGCTTCTCCAGTCAGATCTGTTTTACGTAAGACATTCCCAGGTGTCGATGTCTATCTGGCAACTTTTCAGTGAGTCCTTCAGACCGTCATTAAATCGTTTCTTTGGGCGCCCTCTTTCGCGCCATTCCTCTCTCAGCTCGCCGTAGAGAAGCTTCTTTGGGAGCCGCTCGTCTGACATACGGACGAGGTGTCCAGCCCATTCTAGTCGTGCATGGATGCTGGGCATGTTAGCCCTCGAGAGAACCTCGATGTCAGTGACACGATCTTGCCATCGGATGTGGAATAATCGCCTCAGGCAACCTGTGTGGAAGTGGTTTAACCTCCTTGCATGTCCAGAGTATACAGTCCAGCTTTCGCAAGCGTATAGTAGGGTTGGAATTATGGTTGCACGGTAGACTTTGAGTTTGGTCTTGACGCTGATGCCACGACGTGCCCAGACCATCGAGCGCATTCTACCAAAGGCTGTGCTGGCCTTTGCTATTCTGCTTGCCACCTCATCGTCTAGGCTGACAGATCTCGACAGCGTGCTGCCCAGATATGTGAATTTGTCTACGACATTTAGCGTCTGCCCGCTGACCGCAGTCTCTGGTTTTGTGTACGGCATGCTTGGTGCTGGTTGGTACATGACCTCTGTTTTTTTGGCATTTATGGTCAGGCCAAAATTATTGCATGCGGCAGAGAACCGATCCATTCCAACCTGCATGTTCAGTTCTGAGTTGCTCATTAGAGCGCAGTCGTCAGCACATACAAGTTTCCTGATTATGTCGCCAGCCACTTTGGTTTTGGCATTCAATCTTCTGGGATTGAGTAACTTGCCATCTGTGCGGTACTTTTTGGGTATTCCAAGCTCCAGTGATCTGAAGACATCTGTCATCGTGGCCGCGAACATCATGCTGAACAAGGTCGGGGCGAGTACACATCCTTGTTTTACTCCGTTTGATACTAGAAACGTTTTAGAGATTGCACCGCTGTCCAGTACACGAGCACACATGTCTTCGTGTAGCTGTTTCACCATTGTTATGAACTTGTTGGGGCAGTCAAACTTGGACATTATCATACACAGCCATCCTCTGTTTACTGTATCAAATGCCTTTGTCAAATCAATAAATGTGGTGTACAAGGCCTGATTTTGTTCTCGACACTTCTCTTGTACTTGGCGAGCGACAAAAATCATGTCCACTGTTCCTCTTCCAGCTCTGAATCCACATTGGCTTTCTGGGAGGTGGTGGCTTTGTTCAAGGTGTTTGTTGAGCCTGTTTAGCAGTAAGCTTGCTAGGATCTTGCCTGCTACGGAGAGTAGCGATATTCCACGATGATTGTCGCATTCCTGACGGTTGCCTTTTCTTTTGTACAGGTGAACGATTGAGGCGTCCTTTAGCTCCTGCGGAACTTTTCCTTCAGCCCACATGTGGCAGAAGAGTTCAGTGATCCTTCTGGTGAGGGATGGGCCAGCTGTCTTATATACCTAACTTCTTAGTTAGATAATCTCATTTGTTCTTTGTTATATAATCTCATTTGTTCTTTGTTAGATAATCCAATTATGTTCTCTGTTAGATAATCGCATTATGTTCTTTGTTGTGATTAACTTAACTTAACTTAACGTCTTTATACTGGTTTAGAAGACCCTGCAGAGTATGTATACAACCAGTTAGATAATCTCATTTTTTCTTTGTTGTGATTAGTTAGATAATCTAATTTTTTCTTTGTTGTAAACTAGTTAGATAATCTCCGTGTGTTCTTTATTAGATAATCTCCTTTGTTCTTTGCTGTGATTAGTTAGATAATCTCGTTTGTTCTTTGTTAGATAATCTCGTTTTTTCTTTGTTAGATAATCTCCTTTGTTCTTTGTTCTGATTAGTTAGATAATCTCATTTGTTCTCATTTGTTTTTTGTTAGATAATCTCATTTGTTCTTTGTTAGATAATCTCATTTGTTCTTTGTTGTGATTAGTTAGATAATCTCATTTGTTCTTTGTTAGATAATCTCATTTGTTCTTTGTTGTGATTAGTTAGATAATCTCATTTGTTCTTTGTTAGATAATCTCATTTGTTCTTTGTTAACAAGGATGATGTTGGTGGTTGTCATTGGCAGCGATGGACAGTTATGTTCCCGTATGATAACTGAGCCATACCTGTCTCAGTGTGGTTACTGAGCCATACCTGTCCCAGTGTGGAAATTGAGCCATACCTGTCCCGGTTTGGTAATTGAGCCATAAAAGAACCTCAAAAAGATAAGCCCACGCGAAGGATAAGAAGACAAGACCTCAGACATCATATTCTGAGTTAAACCAGTTAAACCAGTTAAACCAGTTAAACCAGTTAAACCAGTTAAACCAGAAAGTGAAGAAGATTGCTAGACAGGATAAGAGGAAACACAGATAAAATGGCAGCACGACAAGGAGACATAAAGATATGATACAATACAAATAGAATCCTATCAAGGAAACACATAGCCATAACAAACACCAGTGAAAGATAAACACGGACAGAACTTCTGGTCAAGAGATATAATGAGATAGATGGGTGGAATACTTGAAGGAAATACTAAACACAAACCCACCAACAGCCCAGACTAGAGCCAACAAAGGGGCGTCTAAAGGTTAACTTGAACCCACCAACAGCCCAGACTAGAGCCAACAAAGGAGCCCCTAAAAGTTAACTTGAACCCACCAACAACCCAGACTAGAACCAACAAAGGAACCTTTGAAGGTTAACTTGGACCCACAAACAGCCCAGACTAGAACCAACAAAGGAACCTTTTAACGTTAATTTGAACCCACCAATAGCCCAGACTCGAACCAACAAAGAAACCCCTAAAGGCTAACTTGATCCCACCAACAGCCCAGACTAGAACCAACAAAGGAACCCTTTAAGGCTAACTTGAACGCACCAACAGCCCAGACTCGAACCAACAAAGGAACCCCTAAAGGTTAACTTGAACCCACCAACAGCCCAGACTAGAACCAACAAAGGAACCTTTGAAGGTTAACTTGAACCCACCAACAGCCCAGACTAGAACCAACAAAGGAACCCCTAAAAGGTAACTTGAACCCACCAACAGCCCAGACTAGAACCAGCAAAGGAACCCCTAAAAGGTAACTTGAACCCACCAACAGCCCAGACTGGAACCAACAAAGGAACCCCTAAAGGTTAACTTGAACCCACCAACAGCCCAGACTAGAACCAACAAAGGAACCCGTAAAAGTTAGCTTGAACCCACCAACAGCCCAGACTAGAACCAGCAACGGAACCCCTAAAAGTTAGCTTGAACCCACCAACAGCCCAGACTAGAACCAGCAACGGAACCCCTAAAAGTTAGCTTGAACCCACCAACAGCCCAGACTAGAACCAGCAACGGAACCTTTGAAGATTAAGTTAAATCCACCAACAAAACCAGAGATCACACAAGCACTCAAACTATTGAAGAATGGAAACGCTGCAGGAGCAGATGGAGTCCTGCTGACCTAGATAATGCTTGATCATATAAAAGATGCTTTAGATGAAAAACAGAGAAAAGAAGAGACAGGATTCAGAGCAGGCAGGTCTTACACTGATCAAATAGCGACGCTCAGAATTATCATAGAGCAATCTCAGGAGTGGCAGACACTTCCATATATGAACTTGATATATTTTGAAAAAGGCCTTTGTTAGCATAGGCTGAACAGCACTTTGGAAAATACTGAAACATAATGTAATACTAGATGCATTTATAAGAATTATACAAGATGTTTAGGAAGAGGTGGGGGGAGGTAGACCAACTTCTGGTCAGGCAAAACATACTGATCAGACACGTTAGTCAGGGTCAGGCAAAACATACTGATCAGACATGTTAGTCAGGGTCAGGCAAAACATACTGATCAGACATGTTAGTCAGGGTGAGGCAAAATATACTGATCAGACAAGTTAGTCAGGGTCAGGCAAAACATACTGATCAGACACGTTAGTCAGGGTCAGGCAAAACATACTGATCAGACATGTTAGTCAGGGTCAGGCAAAATATACTGATCAGACACGTTAGTCAGGGTCAGGCAAAACATACTGATCAGACACGTTAGTCAGGGTCAGGCAAAACATATTGATCAGACATGTTAGTCAGGGTCAGGCAAAATATACTGATCAGACACGTTAGTCAGGGTCAGGCAAAACATACTGATCAGACATGTTAGTCAGGGTCAGGCAAAATATACTGATCAGACACGTTAGTCAGGGTCAGGCAAAACATACTGATCAGACACGTTAGTCAGGGTCAGGCAAAACATATTGATCAGACATGTTAGTCAGGGTCAGGCAAAATATACTGATCAGACACGTTAGTCAGGGTCAGGCAAAACATACTGATCAGACATGTTAGTCAGGGTGAGGCAAAAGATACTCGCCAAGACTCTCACATTGACTTCCCCATAGTCGTCCCTGGAAACAGGCTGTTTTTCATGGCAGCTTGGCTAACAAGGTGAGGGATCAATGTGACCTATTTACTGACTTGTCCGAAAATGTGTCCTCATCTTCTTGTTGTTGAAAGGCCATGATGAGTAGGATTACTCTTTCTTGTGTGCCCTGAAAAGGATGTTTAGTGGTGGGTTGTTGTAGCTTTCCTTACATCCTGAGCGTGTTTAAGTTAATCTTTAAGGGCTACTTTGTTGGTTCTATGTCCGTCTAGTCTGTTGGTGGGTTTCAGTTAACCTTTAGGGATTCCCCGTTGTAGTGAGCGACACGCAGATGAAGCCAATCATAGTACAACCGCCTGGAGAACCCGGTCCACCTTCATCAGCACGCTCAGGATGTGAGGAAAGCTACAACCATCCACCACTAAACATCCTTTTCAGGACGCACAAGAAAGAGTAATCCTACTCATGGCCTTTCAACAAGAAGAAGATGCGGACACGTATCAGGGCAAGTCAGTAAATAGGTCACAAATAGCTATTAATAAAATACAGAACTCATCTTGAATAACCATTTATTATTGCACTGACTTTGTTCCTTATTTGTCAACATAATTTCTACCAAGATTGAAACAGCTGTCTCAGCCAACAAAACCTGCAGCATACAAGTCTTTGGTCTGCTGTCTTGGCCACATTTCCTCTTCACATTTAACCTCTCCGTCAGCCTCGCTGTAAACTATGACACAACGTCCTTTTCAGAACAAATGCAGAAGAAGATGAAGAAGAGAAAGAAGAAGAAGGGGAACAACAAGAAGATGATGATGCTAGCGCGTGATACGTTGCTCCTCGTGAATCTCGCTGTTATGTATACAAACAAAACGAGCCGTTAATATGATTGTATTTATTGATTATCTTGAGCAGCACAAATGATCAAATTTTGTGCAACAAACATCAGCCATTTTATAATCATCAGTAAAACATGTTTTTGTTTTGATCAATGATTTTTGCAGCTGTTCTTAAGTTAGACATAACAGCCAGAATGCATTCAATCATTATCTGCACGCTTGTCCTTCGTCATCTCGATACTTGCCTCCCCTTACTGAAGGGGAAGAACTGGTCGACAGCAGCATGTCGTGCAAGGTGCACACGAAGGGTTAGGTACAGACCTTTTCTTCTAAAACAAAGTGCTACAGAAGAGTGCACACATGCTTGAACACAGACAACTTGTATTAGGTTACAATATATGTCAAGCTAATGTGCAGTGCAATGTTGAAGTTACTCTCCTGACGTAGGTGAAACATACTGACCAAAACTCTATGTCAAATCTGAATCAGGTGAAACATACTGACCAAAACTCTATGTCAAATCTGGATCAGGTGAAACATACTGACCAAAACTCTATGTCAAATCTGGGTCAGGTGAAACATACTGACCAAAACTCTATGTCAAATCTGGGTCAGGTGAAACATACTGACCAAAACTCTATGTCAAATCTGGATCAGGTGAAACATACTGACCAAAACTCTATGTCAAATCTGGGTCAGGTGAAACATACTGACCAAAACTCTATGTCAAATCTGGGTCAGGTGAAACATACTGACCAAAACTCTATGTCAAATCTGGGTCAGGTGAAACATACTGACCAAAACTCTATGTCAAATCTGGATCAGGTGAAACATACTGACCAAAACTCTATTTCACAGCCAGATGAAACATACTGACCAAAATTCTATTTCGGGATCAAGATGCTGAGCAGCGCATGAGCTGCAGCGGTCAGCGACCCATAGCTGACTGCTAGCGTTAGGGCCAGCGAACCAGAGCTGCCAAGACCCTTCTACACCTCCACGCGGTGATCCTGGATTGCAGGCTGCATCACGGCAGACTGGCTAAGGAAAAGGGATCGAAGAGGGAATGCTAACCCGGTACTCAAAAAATGCTTGCTGAAGTCGGATGTGTTGGACCGAAAGGTGCAAATATCGCAGTGAAGCTGTAAACTACGACACAACGCATTCCATTCTCTGGACTACATTCTGCTACTTAAGCCCTTTCAGGGTTTGGTAGCGGGAGATTGAGAACGAATGACGAAGAAGAAGAAGAAGAACTCTATTTCACTGTCAGATGAAATATACTGATGAAAACTCTATTTCATGGCCAGATGAAACATACTGACCAAGACTCTGTTTCGCGGCCTGATAAACATACTGACAAAGACTATATTTCACGTCAACGACTTGCACCTGGAAACAGGCTGTGTTATAGCAGCCTGACCAACAAAGTGGGAATCTTCTTTGTTCTTCTTCTTCTGCGTTCGTTCTCAATCTCCCGCTACCAAACCCTGAAAGGGCTTAAGTAGCAGAATGTAGTCCAGAGAACGGAATGCGTTGTGTCGTAGTTTACAGATTGACTGCGACATTTGCACCTTTCTGTCCAACACATCCGACTTCAGCAAGCATTTTTTGAGTACCGTGTTAGCATTCTCTCTTCAATCCCTTCTCCTTAGCCAGTCTGCCCTGCTGCAGCCTGTTATCCAGGATCACGACGAGGAGGTGTATAAGAGTCTTGGCAGCTCTGGTTCGCTGGCCCTGGCGCTAGCAGTCAGCTATGGGTCGCTGAGCACTGCAGCTCATGCGCTGCTCAGCGTCTTGATCCCAAAGTGGGAATCAACAATGTGATCCCCATATTGGTGAGCTTGATGAGAAACCTTGTATTGCACTACAGCGAGGAGAACTGAGGCCCACCTTCAGAGCTTAATACAAGAAAGATGAAGAGAATGGAAGTGCCTAATGACAATCAGGTTGTGTCCGGAGACGTTATACTGCAGGAGGTCTATCCACGCATCCATCCATCATGGTAGCAATATAGACAAAGTAGCAGGTACAGATAGAAGAGATATCATTTAGAATAAACAAGGCAAGAAGTGCTTTCACTGAATTGACAAATTTATGGAAATCAAGAGAGACATTATCAAGTCCAACACAAAAATACAAATCTGCCAAATGTCAAGTAAACCATGTTGTATGTCTCTGTAACATTATATTGAAGTTGAAGATTGATATTCTTGTGTTGAATTCATTTTTGTTTTCTATAAGTTCCCAAATGATTGCTCCTCCCTTTTGTTGTATTCTTATTTTGATATATGTACTTCCTACTTTGGCTACCTCGCTACCATGATACATTCCACATCTTGTAGGAGTGTGGCTACCTCGCTACCATGATACATTCCACATCTTGTAGGAGTGTGGCTATCTCGCTACCATGATACATTCCACATCTTGTAGGAGTGTGGCTACCTCGCTACCATGATACATTCCACATCTTGTAGGAGGGTGGCTACCTTGCTACCATGATACATTCCACATCTTGTAGGAGGGTGGCTACCTCGCTACCATGATACATTCCACATCTTGTAGGAGGGTGGCTACCTCGCTACCATGATACATTCCACATCTTGTAGGAGGGTGGCTACCTCGCTACCATGATACATTCCACATCTTGTAGGAGGGTGGCTACCTCGCTACCATGATACATTCCACATCTTGTAGGAGGGTGGCTACCTCGCTACCATGATACATTCCACATCTTGTAGGAGGGTGGCTACCTCGCTACCATGATACATTCCACATCTTGTAGGAGGGTGGCTACCTCGCTACCATGATACATTCCACATCTTGTAGGAGGGTGGCTACCTCGCTACCATGATACATTCCACATCTTGTAGGAGGGTGGCTACCTCGCTACCATGATACATTCCACATCTTGTGGGAGGGTGGCTACCTCGCTACCATGATACATTCCACATCTTGTAGGAGGGTGGCTACCTCGCTACCATGATACATTCCACATCTTGTAGGAGGGTGGCTACCTCGCTACCATGATACATTCCACATCTTGTAGGAGGGTGGCTACCTCGCTACCATGATACATGAAAGATTTCATATCTTGTAGGAGTGTGGCTACCTCGCTACCATGATACATGAAAGATTTCATATCTTGTAGGAGTGTGGCTACCTCGCTACCATGATACATGAAAGATTCCACATCTTGTAGGAGTGTGTCTAACTCGCTACCATGATACATGAAAGATTCCACATCTTGTAGGAGTGTGTCTACCTCGCTACCATGATACATGAAAGATTCCACATCTTGTAGGAGTGTGGCTACCTCGCTACCATGATACATGAAATATTCCACATCTTGTAGGAGTGTGTCTACCTCGCTACCAGGATACATGAAAGATTATACATCTTGTAAGAGTGTGTCTACCTCGCTACCATGATACATGAAAGATTCCACATCTTGTAGGAGTGTGTCTACCTCGCTACCATGATACATGAAAGATTCCACATCTTGTAGGAGTGTGGCTACCTCGCTACCATGATACATGAAATATTCCACATCTTGTAGGAGTGTGTCTACCTCGCTACCAGGATACATGAAAGATTATACATCTTGTAAGAGTGTGTCTACCTCGCTACCATGATACATGAAAGATTATACATCTTGTAGGAGTGTGTCTACCTCGCTACAATGATACATGAAATATTCCACATCTTGTAGGAGTGTGTCTACCTCGCTACCATGATACATGAAAGATTATACATCTTGTAGGAGTGTGTCTACCATGATACATGAAAGATTCCACATCTTGTAGGAGTGTGGCTACCGTGATACATGAATGATTCCACATCTTGTAGAAGTGTGGCTACCTTGCTACCATGATACATGAACGATTCCACATCTTGTAGGAGTGTGGCTACCTTGCTACCATGATACATGAACGATTCCACATCTTGTAGGAGTGTGGCTACCTTGCTACCATGATACATGAACGATTCCACATCTTGTAGAAGTGTGGCTACCTTGCTACCATCATACATGAAAGATTCCACATCTTGTAGGAGTGTGTCTACCATGATACATGAAAGATTCCACATCTTGTAGGAGGGTGTCTACCATGATATATGAAAGATTCCACATCTTGTACGAGTGTGGCTACCTTGCTACCATGATACCAGAAAGATTCCACATCTTGTACGAGTGTGTCTACCTCGCTACCATGATACATTCCACATCTTGTAAGAGTGTGTCTACCTCGCTACCATGATACATTCCACATCTTGTAGGAGTGTGTCTACCTCGCTACCATGATACATGAAAGATTATACATCTTGTAAGAGTGTGTCTACCTCGCTACCATGATACATGAAAGATTATACATCTTGTAGGAGTGTGTCTACCTCGCTACCATGATACATGAAAGATTATACATCTTGTAGGAGTGTGTCTACCTCGCTACAATGATACATGAAATATTCCACATCTTGTAGGAGTGTGTCTACCTCGCTACCATGATACATGAAAGATTCCACATCTTGTAATAGTGTGGCTACCGTATTACATGAATGATTCCACATCTTGTAGAAGTGTGGCTACCTTGCTACCATGATACATGAACGATTCCACATCTTGTAGGAGTGTGGCTACCTTGCTACCATCATACATGGAAGATTTCACATCTTGTAGGAGTGTGGCTACCGTGATACATGAAAGACTCCACATCTTGTAGGAGTGTGGCTACCTTGCTACCATGATACATGATACATTCCACATCTTGTAGGAGTGTGTCTACCTCGCTACCATGATACATTCCACATCTTGTAGGATTGTGGCTACCTCGCTACCATGATACATGATACATTCCACATCTTGTAGGAGTGTGTCTACCTCGCTACCATGATACATTCCACATCTTGTAGGAGTGTGTCTACCTCGCTACCATGATACATGAAAGATTATACATCTTGTAAGAGTGTGTCTACCTCGCTACCATGATACATGAAAGATTCCACATCTTGTAGGAGTGTGGCTACCTCGCTACCATGATACATGAAAGACTTCACATCTTGTAGGAGTGTGGCTACCTCGCTACCATGATACATGAAAGATTCCACATCTTGTAGGAGTGTGGCTACCTCGCTACCATGATACATGAAAGATTCCACATCTTGTAGGAGTGTGTCTACCTCGCTACCATGATACATGAAAGATTATACATCTTGTAGGAGTGTGTCTACCTCGCTACCATGATACATGAAAGATTCCACATCTTGTAGGAGTGTGTCTACCATGATACATGAAAGACTCCACATCTTGTAGGAGTGTGGCTACCTTGCTACCATGATACATGAAAGACTCCACATCTTGTAGGAGTGTGGCTACCTTGCTACCATGATACATGAAAGATTCCACATCTTGTAGGAGTGTGGCTACCTCGCTACCATGATACATTCCACATCTTGTAGGAGTGTGTCTACCATGATACATGAAAGATTCCACATCTTGTAGGAGTGTGTCTACCTCGCTACCATGATACATGAAAGATTCCACATCTTGTAGGAGTGTGTCTACCATGATACATGAAAGACTTCACATCTTGTAGGAGTGTGGCTACCTTGCTACCATGATACATGAAAGATTCCACATCTTGTAGGAGTGTGTCTACCATGATACATGAAAGACTTCACATCTTGTAGGAGTGTGGCTACCTTGCTACCATGATACATGAAAGATTCCACATCTTGTAGGAGTGTGGCTACCTCGCTACCATGATACATGATACATTTCACATCTTGTAGGAGTGTGTCTACCTCGCTACCATGATACATTCCACATCTTGTAGGAGTGTGTCTACCTCGCTACCATGATACATGAAAGATTCCACATCTTGTAGGAGTGTGTCTACCTCGCTACCATGATACATGAAAGATTCCACATCTTGTAGGAGTGTGGCTACCTCGCTACCATGATACATGAAATATTCCACATCTTGTAGGAGTGTGTCTACCTCGCTACCAGGATACATGAAAGATTATACATCTTGTAAGAGTGTGTCTACCTCGCTACCATGATACATGAAAGATTCCACATCTTGTAGGAGTGTGTCTACCTCGCTACCATGATACATGAAAGATTCCACATCTTGTAGGAGTGTGGCTACCTCGCTACCATGATACATGAAATATTCCACATCTTGTAGGAGTGTGTCTACCTCGCTACCAGGATACATGAAAGATTATACATCTTGTAAGAGTGTGTCTACCTCGCTACCATGCTACATGAAAGATTATACATCTTGTAGGAGTGTGTCTACCTCGCTACAATGATACATGAAATATTCCACATCTTGTAGGAGTGTGTCTACCTCGCTACCATGATACATGAAAGATTATACATCTTGTAGGAGTGTGTCTACCATGATACATGAAAGATTCCACATCTTGTAGGAGTGTGGCTACCGTGATACATGAATGATTCCACATCTTGTAGAAGTGTGGCTACCTTGCTACCATGATACATGAACGATTCCACATCTTGTAGGAGTGTGGCTACCTTGCTACCATGATACATGAACGATTCCACATCTTGTAGAAGTGTGGCTACCTTGCTACCATCATACATGAAAGATTCCACATCTTGTAGGAGTGTGTCTACCATGATACATGAAAGATTCCACATCTTGTAGGAGGGTGTCTACCATGATATATGAAAGATTCCACATCTTGTACGAGTGTGGCTACCTTGCTACCATGATACCAGAAAGATTCCACATCTTGTACGAGTGTGTCTACCTCGCTACCATGATACATCCCACATCTTGTAAGAGTGTGTCTACCTCGCTACCATGATACATTCCACATCTTGTAGGAGTGTGTCTACCTCGCTACCATGATACATGAAAGATTATACATCTTGTAAGAGTGTGTCTACCTCGCTACCATGATACATGAAAGATTATACATCTTGTAGGAGTGTGTCTACCTCGCTACCATGATACATGAAAGATTATACATCTTGTAGGAGTGTGTCTACCTCGCTACAATGATACATGAAATATTCCACATCTTGTAGGAGTGTGTCTACCTCGCTACCATGATACATGAAAGATTCCACATCTTGTAGGAGTGTGGCTACCGTATTACATGAATGATTCCACATCTTGTAGAAGTGTGGCTACCTTGCTACCATGATACATGAACGATTCCACATCTTGTAGGAGTGTGGCTACCTTGCTACCATCATACATGGAAGATTTCACATCTTGTAGGAGTGTGGCTACCGTGATACATGAAAGACTCCACATCTTGTACTAGTGTGGCTACCTTGCTACCATGATACATGAACGATTCCACATCTTGTAGGAGGGTGTCTACCATGATATATGAAAGATTCCACATCTTGTACGAGTGTGGCTACCTTGCTACCATGATACATGAAAGATTCCACATCTTGTAGGAGTGTGTCTACCTCGCTACCATGATACATTCCACATCTTGTAGGAGTGTGTCTACCTCGCTACCATGATACATTCCACATCTTGTAGGAGTGTGTCTACCTCGCTACCATGATACATGAAAGATTATACATCTTGTAGGAGTGTGTCTACCTCGCTACCATGATACATGAAAGATTCCACATCTTGTAGGAGTGTGTCTACCTCGCTACCATGATACATGAAAGATTCCACATCTGGTAGGAGTGTGTCTACCTCGCTACCATGATACATGAAAGATTCCACATCTGGTAGGAGTGTGTCTACCTCGCTACCATGATACATGAAAGATTCCACATCTTGTAGGAGTGTGTCTACCATGATACATGAAAGATTCCACATCTTGTAGGAGTGTGTCTACCATGATACATGAAAGATTCCACATCTTGTAGGAGTGTGTCTACCTCGCTACCATGATACATGAAAGATTCCACATCTTGTAGGAGTGTGGCTACCTCGCTACCATGATACATGAAATATTCCACATCTTGTAGGAGTGTGTCTACCTCGCTACCAGGATACATGAAAGATTATACATCTTGTAAGAGTGTGTCTACCTCGCTACCATGCTACATGAAAGATTATACATCTTGTAGGAGTGTGTCTACCTCGCTACAATGATACATGAAATATTCCACATCTTGTAGGAGTGTGTCTACCTCGCTACCATGATACATGAAAGATTATACATCTTGTAGGAGTGTGTCTACCATGATACATGAAAGATTCCACATCTTGTAGGAGTGTGGCTACCGTGATACATGAATGATTCCACATCTTGTAGAAGTGTGGCTACCTTGCTACCATGATACATGAACGATTCCACATCTTGTAGGAGTGTGGCTACCTTGCTACCATGATACATGAACGATTCCACATCTTGTAGAAGTGTGGCTACCTTGCTACCATCATACATGAAAGATTCCACATCTTGTAGGAGTGTGTCTACCATGATACATGAAAGATTCCACATCTTGTAGGAGGGTGTCTACCATGATATATGAAAGATTCCACATCTTGTACGAGTGTGGCTACCTTGCTACCATGATACCAGAAAGATTCCACATCTTGTACGAGTGTGTCTACCTCGCTACCATGATACATCCCACATCTTGTAAGAGTGTGTCTACCTCGCTACCATGATACATTCCACATCTTGTAGGAGTGTGTCTACCTCGCTACCATGATACATGAAAGATTATACATCTTGTAAGAGTGTGTCTACCTCGCTACCATGATACATGAAAGATTATACATCTTGTAGGAGTGTGTCTACCTCGCTACCATGATACATGAAAGATTATACATCTTGTAGGAGTGTGTCTACCTCGCTACAATGATACATGAAATATTCCACATCTTGTAGGAGTGTGTCTACCTCGCTACCATGATACATGAAAGATTCCACATCTTGTAGGAGTGTGGCTACCGTATTACATGAATGATTCCACATCTTGTAGAAGTGTGGCTACCTTGCTACCATGATACATGAACGATTCCACATCTTGTAGGAGTGTGGCTACCTTGCTACCATCATACATGGAAGATTTCACATCTTGTAGGAGTGTGGCTACCGTGATACATGAAAGACTCCACATCTTGTACTAGTGTGGCTACCTTGCTACCATGATACATGAACGATTCCACATCTTGTAGGAGGGTGTCTACCATGATATATGAAAGATTCCACATCTTGTACGAGTGTGGCTACCTTGCTACCATGATACATGAAAGATTCCACATCTTGTAGGAGTGTGTCTACCTCGCTACCATGATACATTCCACATCTTGTAGGAGTGTGTCTACCTCGCTACCATGATACATTCCACATCTTGTAGGAGTGTGTCTACCTCGCTACCATGATACATGAAAGATTATACATCTTGTAGGAGTGTGTCTACCTCGCTACCATGATACATGAAAGATTCCACATCTTGTAGGAGTGTGTCTACCTCGCTACCATGATACATGAAAGATTCCACATCTGGTAGGAGTGTGTCTACCTCGCTACCATGATACATGAAAGATTCCACATCTGGTAGGAGTGTGTCTACCTCGCTACCATGATACATGAAAGATTCCACATCTTGTAGGAGTGTGTCTACCATGATACATGAAAGATTCCACATCTTGTAGGAGTGTGTCTACCATGATACATGAAAGATTCCACATCTGGTAGGAGTGTGTCTACCTCGCTACCATGATATATGAAAGATTCCACATCTTGTAGGAGTGTGTCTACCAACACAATGTCATTGTCAGTAGTTGCATTTATATTCATAACTGTTTTTTTTTCTACTTGTGCTTTCTCAGTCCTAACTTCTGTGATTTCTCCTCCTCATCATGTATTCTCAGTCCTAACTTCTGTGATTTCTCCTCATCATGTATTCTCAGTCCCAACCTTTGTGATTTCTAATCATCATCATGTATTCTCAGTCCCAACTTTTGTGATTTCTCCTCCTCATCATGTATTCTCAGTCCCAACTTCTGTGATTTCTCCTCATCATGTATTCTCAGTCCTAACTTCTGTGATTTGTCCTCATCATCATTATTATTTGTCTGTCTGGTTCCCTGTGGAACATAGTAAAACAATGGATGCTCTTCGTTCCTTTCTATGCTGTCTTCTCGAGCTCTTCCCACGAGACCCCGACTGAAGTGGCTTCCTCTTTCGCTATTCTTCCTCAGATGTTTCTTGGCTTTTCCACTCATCTCTTACCTGGTGGGCTCCAATCCCACACATGTCTGGCTATACTGTTCGACTTCTTTCTGACAGTGTGTCCCATACATGATTGTTTTCTCTTTCGAATGCCCTGCTGTTTCGATTGTTGCCGTGTTCTTGTTGTGTTCTTGCTGTGTTCTTGCTGTGTTCTGTGGTGTGACATGTCACGGAGGTGGTCTGACATGTCAAGGAGGTGGCCTGACATGTCACGGAAGTGGTCTGACATGTCACGGAGGTGGTCTGACATGTCACGGAGGTGGTCTGACATGTCACGGAGGTGGTCTGACATGTCACGGAGGTAGTCTGACATGTCACGGAGGTGGTCTGACATGTCAAGGAGGTGGTCTGACATGTCACGGAGGTGGTCTGACATGTCAAGGAGGCGGTCTGACATGTCAAGGAGGCGGTCTGACATGTCAAGGAGGTGGCCTGACATGTCAAGGAGGCGGTCTGACATATCAAGGAGGTGGCCTGACATGTCAAGGAGGGGGCCTGACATGTCAAGGAGGTGGCCTGACATGTCAAGGAGGCGGTCTGACATGTCACGGAGGTGGTCTGACATGTCAAGGAGGCGGTCTGACATGTCAAGGAGGTGGCCTGACATGTCAAGGAGATGGCCTGACATGTCAAGGAGGTGGCCTGACATATCAAGGAGGTGGTCTGACTCTACTTAGATTGCTCTATGATAATTCTGAGCGTTGCTATTTGATCTGTGCAAGATTTTCTGGCCAAGATTTGCTCACTCACAGCCAGGCGTGTTAATCCTTGCCAGTTATTAAATCAAGTCAGATAATCCTTTCGGTAATTTAATTAGGTCACATCAAGTATACATATTTAATTTTGCATATGGTTTTCATTGGAAAAAATCTAGATTATCAAGTTCTTTTGTATGACGAATAATGAGGCAACGACAGTAATTAAAGCCAACTTCAGGGGGAAATGGGCTGATAAACACCCAAATTTCCGAAAAGAAGAAAACTACTAAAATTTAACTAGAGAAGAGCAAGTCATCATCTTCAGACTGAGAACTGGGCATAACAGACTCAAGGGTCATCTATCTTCAGACTGAGAACTGGGCATAACAGACTCAAGGGTCATCTATCTTCAGACTGAGAACTGGGCATAACAGACTCAAGGGTCATCTATCTTCAGACTGAGAACTGGGCATAACAGACTCAAGAGTCATCTATCTTCAGACTGAGAACTGGGCATAACAGACTCAAGGGTCATCTATCTTCAGACTGAGAACTGGGCATAACAGACTCAAGGGTCATCTATCTTCAGACTGAGAACTGGGCATAACAGACTCAAGAGTCATCTATCTTCAGACTGAGAACTGGGCATAACAGACTCAAGGGTCATCTATCTTCAGACTGAGAACTGGGCATAACAGACTCAAGGGTCATCTATCTTCAGACTGAGAACTGGGCATAACAGACTCAAGGGTCATCTAACAACAACATGAGGATTGAGACAGATGATTGCCACAAAAATGTGATTAGACTTGAGATTTGTTACATGTTTTAAGGCAAATGAACTTGTTACTCTCCGCAAACTTAAAAATTTGGCTACAAACAGAAAACGATATTAAAGTCTCAAAACTGCTCTTTGAACAACTGTAAGAGGCAGCTTAGAAAATCTGCTGGTGTGAGAAACCACACCTGATTGCTGCTCGAAGTATATTCCCGACTTGGAGCCATGAAGTCTTCGATGTTGTGTATTTGGATGAATCATGGGTTAATGCTCACTACACCTATCAGAAAGAATGGCAATCAACAGAAACAAGAAAAGGAAAATTCCAAGTAGCAAAGGATAGCACATTATAGCGGCTTGTCAATGACGCAATGTTTCTTTTTCAAGGAAAGTCTACAAGGACTGCCACACAGAAATGGATGGACACATTTTCACGGACTGCATAGAGAATGCTCTCCTCCCCACGCTTGATAGACCGTCATGCCTGGTCTTGGACGTTCTATCTGTTTTAGTGCAAGAAGATAATATTCCAACTTCAAGCACAAACCATCAAATCATGACGGACGTGACATCAAATAATGACGGACGTGACATCAAATAACGACGGGCGTGACATCAAATCATGACGGACGTGACATCAAATCATGACGGACGCGACATCAAATCGTGACGGACGCGACATCAAATCATGACGGGCGTGACATCAAATCATGACGGACGTGACATCAAATCATGACGGGCGTGACATCAAATCATGACGGGCGTGACATCAAATCATGACGGACGTGACATCAAATCATGACGGACATGACATCAAATCATGACGGACGTGACATCAAATCACGACAGACGCGACATCAAATCATGACGGACATGACATCAAATCATGACGGACGTGACATCAAATCATGACGGACGTGACATCAAATCGTGACGGACATGACATCAAATCATGACGGACGTGACATCAAATCATGACGGACGTGACATCAAATCATGACGGACATGACATCAAATCATGACGGACATGACATCAAATCATGACGGACGTGGCATTAAATCACGACGGACGTGACATCAAATCATGACGGACGTGACATTAAATCACGACGGACGTGACATCAAATCATGACGGACGCGACATTAAATCATAACGGACGTGACATCAAATCATGACGGACGTGACATCAAATCATGACGGACATGACATCAAATCATGACGGACATGACATCAAATCATGACGGACGTGACATCAAATCCTGACCAATGTGACATCAAATCATGACCAACGTGACATCAAATCCTGACCAACGTGACATCAAATCATGATGGACGTGGCATCAAATCATGACCAACGTGACATCAAATCATGACCGACGAGGCTTGTAAAGGAAAATGTCCCATTTGACGACACCCATTTGAAACCAGAGTTATTGCTGCTTGTGAGAGAATGACACAGAAGACAAAAATGTACAACATTCACAAAATCATTACACAGTAGGGCCACACCTCTCCTCGACTCCCATCTTACATCCACAGTAGGGCCACACCTCTCCTCGACTCCCATCTTACATCCACAGTAGGGCCACACCTCTCCTCGACTCCCATCTTACATCCACAGTAGGGCCACACCTCTCCTCGACTCCCATCTTACATCCACAGCAGGGCCGCACCTCTCCTCGACTCCCATCTTTCCATCCACCGCCCAAGGCAGTAGAACTGAACATGTGTGGGCTGCAATGAAAGAGTATGTGGTCACACCTCTCTTCAACTCCCATCTTACCATCCACAGCAGGGCAGGACCTCTCTTCAACTCCCATCTTACCATCCACAGCAGGGCAGGACCTCTCTTCAACTCCCATCTTACCATCCACAGCAGGGCAGGACCTTTCTTCGACTACCATTTTACCATTCACCGCAGGGCAGCACCTCTCTTCGACTACCATTTTACCATTCACCGCAGGGCAGCACCTCTCTTCGACTACCATTTTACCATTCACCGCAGGGCAGCACCTCTCTTCGACTACCATTTTACCATTCACCGCCCAAGGCAGTAACATCGAACATGTGTGGACTGCAATGAAAGGCCGCACATAACACGAACTCCACTGTTAGATTGTGCGATGCCAAAGACTGTCACGTGATTCTCTCTCGAATATAGACATTGAATACTGGAAGAAATGTGGAAAACAAGTGTTTGGAGAGGAAGAAGAATACTGGAAGTGAGATGGATTACAGTTTCCCCAGTCATTGACAGTTGTCAATCGATTAGAGTCGGCAGATTCAGGTAGTCCACATGCAAATCCACGTTGATAACACCTCCACCACTTGCCTCCACCACACACACCAGAACATGACCATGTTGATGACATCTTCACCACTTGCCTCCACCACACACACCAGAACATGACAATGTTGATGACAGCTCCACCACTTGCCTCCACCACACACACCAGAACATGGCCGTTGATGACCATTCCACCTCCACCACTTGCCCCCACCACACACACCAGAACATGGCCATGTTGATGACCACGCCACCTCCACCACTTGCCTCCACCACACACACCAGAACATGGCCATGTTGATGACCACGCCACCTCCACCACTTGCCTCCACCACACACACCAGGTCATGGCCATGTTGATGACACCTCCATCACTCCACCTCCACCACTTGCCTCCACCACACACACCAGAACATGACAATGTTGATGACACCTCCACCACTTGCCTCCACCACACACACCAGAACATGGCCATGTTGATGACCACTCCCCCTCCACCACTTGCCTCCACCACACACACCAGAACATGACCATGTTGATGACCACTCCACCTCCACCACATACACCAGAACATGACCATGTTGATGACCACTCCACCTCCACCACATACACCAGAACATGACCATGTTGATGACCACTCCACCTCCACCACTTGCCTCCACCTCCACCAAAACATGACCATGTTGATGACACCTCCTCCAGAACATTGTCAGGAATCCCTATTCCACACACATCTTTGACCATTCCCTGTTTTCCCAAAAGTTAAATGTTATGTGACCTACATAGTCTGCACTCACTCTTCTAAATGTTATGTGACCTACATAGTCTGCACTCACTCTTCTAAATGTTATGTGACCTACATAGTCTGTACTCACTCTTCTAAATGTTATGTGACCTACATAGTCTGCACTCACTCTTCTAAATGTTATGTGACCTACATAGTCTGTACTCACTCTTCTAAATGTTATGTGACCTACATAGTCTGCACTCACTCTTCTAAATGTTATGTGACCTACATAGTCTGTACTCACTCTTCTAAATGTTATGTGACCTACATAGTCTGTACTCACTCTTCTAAATGTTATGTGACCTACATAGTCTGTACTCACTCTTCTAAATGTTATGTGACCTACATAGTCTGTACTCACTCTTCTAAATGTTATGTGACCTACATAGTCTGTACTCACTCTTCTAAATGTTATGTGACCTACATAGTCTGCACTCACTCTTCTAAATGTTTTGTGACCTACATAGTCTGCACTCACTCTTCTAAATGTTATGTGACCTACATAGTCTGTACTCACTCTTCTAAATGTTATGTGACCTACATAGTCTGCACTCACTCTTCTAAATGTTATGTGACCTACATAGTCTGTACTCACTCTTCTAAATGTTATGTGACCTACATAGTCTGTACTCACTCTTCTAAATGTTATGTGACCTACATAGTCTGTACTCACTCTTCTAAATGTTATGTGACCTACATAGTCTGTACTCACTCTTCTAAATGTTATGTGACCTACATAGTCTGTACTCACTCTTCTAAATGTTATGTGACCTACATAGTCTGTACTCACTCTTCTAAATGTTATGTGACCTACATAGTCTGTACTCACTCTTCTAAATGTTATGTGACCTACATAGTCTGCACTCACTCTTCTAAATGTTATGTGACCTACATAGTCTGTACTCACTCTTCTAAATGTTATGTGACCTACATAGTCTGTACTCACTCTTCTAAATGTTATGTGATCTACATAGTCTGTACTCACTCTTCTAAATGTTATGTGACCTACATAGTCTGTACTCACTCTTCTAAATGTTATGTGACCTACATAGTCTGTACTCACTCTTCTAAATGTTATGTGACCTACATAGTCTGCACTCACTCTTCTAAATGTTTTGTGACCTACATAGTCTGCACTCACTCTTCTAAATGTTATGTGACCTACATAGTCTGTACTCACTCTTCTAAATGTTATGTGACCTACATAGTCTGCACTCACTCTTCTAAATGTTATGTGACCTACATAGTCTGTACTCACTCTTCTAAATGTTATGTGACCTACATAGTCTGTACTCACTCTTCTAAATGTTATGTGACCTACATAGTCTGTACTCACTCTTCTAAATGTTATGTGACCTACATAGTCTGTACTCACTCTTCTAAATGTTATGTGACCTACATAGTCTGTACTCACTCTTCTAAATGTTATGTGACCTACATAGTCTGTACTCACTCTTCTAAATGTTATGTGACCTACATAGTATGTACTCACTCTTCTAAATGTTATGTGACCTACATAGTCTGCACTCACTCTTCTAAATGTTATGTGACCTACACAGTCTGTACTCACTCTTCTAAATGTTATGTGACCTACATAGTCTGTACTCACTCTTCTAAATGTTATGTGACCTACATAGTCTGTACTCACTCTTCTAAATGTTATGTGACCTACATAGTCTGTACTCACTCTTCTAAATGTTATGTGACCTACATAGTCTGCACTCACTCTTCTAAATGTTATGTGACCTACATAGTCTGCACTCACTCTTCTAAATGTTATGTGACCTACATAGTCTGCACTCACTCTTCTAAATGTTATGTGACCTACATAGTCTGCACTCACTCTTCTAAATGTTATGTGACCTACATAGTCTGCACTCACTCTTCTAAATGTTATGTGACCTACATAGTCTGCACTCACTCTTCTAAATGTTATGTGACCTACATAGTCTGTACTCACTCTTCTAAATGTTATGTGACCTACATAGTCTGCACTCACTCTTCTAAATGTTATGTGACCTACATAGTCTGCACTCACTCTTCTAAATGTTATGTGACCTACATAGTCTGCACTCACTCTTCTAAATGTTATGTGACCTACATAGTCTGCACTCACTCTTCTAAATGTTATGTGACCTACATAGTCTGCACTCACTCTTCTAAATGTTATGTGACCTACATAGTCTGCACTCACTCTTCTAAATGTTATGTGACCTACATAGTCTGCACTCATTCTTCTAAATGTTATGTGACCTACATAGTCTGCACTCACTCTTCTAAATGTTATGTGACATACATAGTCTGCACTCACTCTTCTAAATGTTTTGTGACCTACATAGTCTGCACTCACTCTTCTAAATGTTTTGTGACCTACATAGTCTGCACTCACTCTTCTAAATGTTATGTGACATACATAGTCTGTACTCACTCTTCTACATGTTATGTGACATACATAGTCTGTACTCACTCTTCTAAATGTTTTGTGACCTACATAGTCTGTACTCACTCTTCTAAATGTTATGTGACCTACATAGTCTGCAGTCACTCTTCTAAATGTTATGTGACATACATAGTCTGCACTCACTCTTATCTGTGTGGTAAAGATACGCCTCCGACTGGCCTTGAAACAATTTGGCTGTGTTGGACTACAAGATGAAACGTTTGGGTACGACTGTTTTGTAATTGTACAGAAATATGTCAGATATACGGAACTGTGCTAAATCAACGTATCATCTACATTTACAGATAAGAAAAACTGATGGACATTGACAATCTAAGACTGCATGCAAATATTCGCTGCAATGCAGCAGTACATACTGAGCGTGTTCCTGGTTACAGCTGTACAACTTCTGCGGAATCAGCAGATTCTTTGTCCATGGAGGCGTGATTGGGTAGAGCTGCTGCACTGGGAACAATGAGATCTTTGCTATCACAACTTGGAACAGGCAGGCAAGCTGACTCATTGATAAGGCTGCTCATGTCCCCAGATACGCTGTGAAAGCTTCTGCCATGACCAGAGTGTTTGCAGTAAAATGATCCAGCCTCGCTAAAAACTGACTCTGGATCCGCTAGTGACGGTTTGCTTAGGAGGTCATCCAGATGTGTTGCATTTCGGTTGCTGTCGTTATGTTTTCTGAACCTCTTGTTTTCTTGTCTGTGATAAAAAAAGGAAACAAAAAAATGTAAAAACACAAATTATAACACGTAAAAACACAAATTATAACATGTAAAACACAAATTATAACATGTAAAAATACAAATTATAACATGTAAAAACACAAATTATAACACACAAAAACACAAATAAAAAATGTAAAAACGTCAATTATAACACGTAAAACACAAATTATAAAATGTAAAAACAAATTATAAAATGTAAAAACACAAATGATAAAATGTAAAAATACAAATTATAATACGTAAAAACACAAATTATAACATGTAAAACACAAATTATAACATGTAAAAACACAAATTATAACATGTAAAAACACAAAAATGTAAAAACACAAATTATAACACGTAAAACACAAATTATAACATGTAAAAACACAAATTATAACATGTAAAAACTCAAATTATAACATGTGAAAACACAAATTATAACATGTAAAACACAAATTATAACATGTAAAAACACAAATGATAACATGTAAAAACACAAATGATAACATGTAAAAACACGAGGCGGGGGTGAGGTGGGTGGGGAAGACATCTAGGGTCAAGGAGGGGATGGACTCATCCAGGTCTTGGTGTTGGGTTGGGGGGAGGGGAGACATCTAGGGTCAAGGAGGGTGTGGACTCATCCAGGTCTTGGTGTGGGTGGGGGGAGACATTTATGGTCAAGGAGGGGGTGGACTCATCCAGGTCTTGGTGTGGGTGGGGGGAGACATCTATGGTCAAGTAGGGGATGGACTCATCCAGGTCTTGGTGTTGGGTTGGGGGGGGGGGAGACATCTAGGGTCAAGGAGGGGGTGTACTCATCCAGGTCTTGGTGTGGGTGGGGGGAGACATTTATGGTCAAGTAGGGGATGGACTCATCCAGGTCTTGGTGTTGGGTTGGGGGGGGGGAGACATCTATGGTCAAGGAGGGGGTGTACTCATCCAGGTCTTGGTGTGGGTGGGGGGAGACATTTATGGTCAAGGAGGGGGTGGACTCATCCAGGTCTTGGTGTGGGTGGGGGGAGACATCTATGGTCAAGTAGGGGATGGACTCATCCAGGTCTTGGTGTGGGTGGGGGGAGACATTTATGGTCAAGGAGGGGCTGGACTCATCCAGGTCTTGGTGTGGGTGGGGGGAGACATTTATGGTCAAGGAGGGGGTGGACTCATCCAGGTCTTGGTGTGGGTGGGGGGAGACATTTATGGTCAAGGAGGGGGTGGACTCATCCAGGTCTTGGTGTGGGTGGGGGGAGACATTTATGGTCAAGGAGGGGGTGGACTCATCCAGGTCTTAGTGTTGGGTTGGGGGGGGGGGGGAGACATCTAGGGTCAAGGAGGGTGTGGACTCATCCAGGTCTTGGTGTGGGTGGGGGGAGACATTTATGGTCAAGGAGGGGGTGGACTCATCCAGGTCTTGGTGTGGGTGGGGGGAGACATTTATGGTCAAGGAGGGGGTGGACTCATCCAGGTCTTGGTGTGGGTGGGGGGAGACATTTATGGTCAAGGAGGGTGTGGACTCATCCAGGTCTTGGTGTGGGTGGGGGGAGACATTTATGGTCAAGGAGGGGGTGGACTCATCCAGGTCTTGGTGTGGGTGGGGGGAGACATCTATGGTCAAGTAGGGGGTGGACTCATCCAGGTCTTGGTGTTGGGTTGGGGGGGGGGGGAGACATCTAGGGTCAAGGAGGGGGTGGACTCATCCAGGTCTTGGTGTGGGTGGGTGGGGGTGAGGGGGGAGACATCTATGGTCAAGGAGAGGGTGGACTCATCCAGGTCTTGGTGTGGGTGGGTGGGGGTGAGGGGGTAGACATCTATGGTCAAGGAGAGGGTGGACTCATCCAGGTCTTGGTGTGGGTGGGTGGGGGTGAGGGGGGAGACATCTATGGTCAAGGAGGGGGTGGATTCCATCCAGGTCTTGGTATGGGGGTGGGGTTGGGGGTTGGGGGGGGGGGGTAGACGTCTATGGTTAAGGCGGGGGTGGACTTCATCCAGGTCTTGGTATGGGGGTTGGGTGGGAGGGGGGTAGACATCTATGGTTAAGGCGGGGGTGGACTTCATCCAGGTCTTGGTATGGGGGTGGGGTGGGGTGGGGGGGTAGACATATCTGGTCAAGGAGGGGGTGGACTCCATCCAGGTGTTGGTATGGGGTGGGGTGGGGGGGGGGTAGACATCTATGGTCAAGGAGGGGCTGGACTCCATCTATGATTGGAGGAGCTCAGAAACTATATACTTGAGACTGACCTGTAACAACACATGCAGGTTACCACGAACAGGGTAATCGCTAGTCCTGCGCTGACTTCTACCATTGTTAGGACTGGTGGATCTGTCAGGTGAAGGTGCATGTTCCACCAACAGGAATACATGTACATGTGAACAGAGAAATGAACAAAGATGTCAAGGTCATCTACTGAAACAATTTAATCGTTCCTCTTCCTAATCTGTATCTACTTCTTCTTTCTCTTTTCCTTCATATTACCCTATTCACCTTGTGTGCATGAGCCATCAATCCATCCCGTCTCGTAAGCAGTCCTTCCATGTGCAATATGCCCGAGTTCTTCTCAATGTCTGCAGTTTGTTGTCTGTCCTTGCTGAAAGTGCAGGCCAGCTACCTTTTAGGGTTGACTGATTCGACCACTCTACTACCAGAAGCAAGTCAGCTGAGTCCGAATATAATCAAAATAATATCTGGAAGGTAGACATGTTGGTTGGTAAGGAAATGTTGGACAAAAATGACCAACAACTCAGTTCGTTATGTAAGGAAATGCTGGACAAAAATGACCAACAACTCAGTTCGTTATGTAAGGAAATGCTGGACAAAAATGACCAACAACTCAGTTCGTTTTGTAAGGAAATGCTGGACAACAATGACCAACAACTCTGTTCGTTATGTAAAGAAATGCTGGACAAAAATGACCAACAACTCAGTTCGTTATGTAAGGAAATGCTGGACAACAATGACCAACAACTCAGTTCGTTATGTAAAGAAATGCTGGACAACAATGACCAACAACTCAGTTCGTTATGTAAAGAAATGCTGAACAACAATGACCAACAACTCAGTTCGTTATGAACATATTTATATTTTACCTGGTTGTGCCCCTTTACACACAACCCTGTCCTGGGCTGAATGGCGATCTTGTTTACATCATTATTCTACCATTTATTCGTCGAATCACCTGCACAACGAATTATTTATTCTACCTGTATTGCACATTTGGTATTTTTGTTCTACAAACTTAGAAGGCTAGTTCCCACTCAGAAGGCTAGTTCCCACTCAGCAAGCGAGTTCCCGCTCAGAAGGCTAGTTCCCACTCAGAAGGCTAGTTCCCACTCAGCAGGCTAGTTCCCACTCAGAAGGATAATTCCCACTCAGCAGGTTAGTTCCCACTCAGAAGGATAGTTCTCCTGTGTGAATGAGGGGGCTTGCGTTCCGATGAGGTGGAGTCCTCTACTTCATTAGTAGCCTCGTGCAACATGTTCAGTGGACATATTCTCTCCTCTATTATTAACAATGGACATATTCTCTTCTCTTTTATAAACAGTCTTCTAACTTAGAGGGATTAGACCAAGCTGATAGCCAATTGATACGACATGTCGTAGATGCGAAGACTGTTGATTGAATAACAACACAAAGAAAGGTTTGTTGACGGTGTTCAAGAATCAGGGTATCGATGCCGACTAAATGTTGATGGTCCAAGCGTCATCACACAGACATCAACATCAAAATGTATAAAGCCAGAGTAGCCTACGCCAGCTTAAACAAGGTTTGGAAATCTTCGTAGCCTCTTCACCAGAACTGGCAGAGGGGAGAACACCAGAACTGGGAGAGGGAAGAACGCCAGAACTGACAGAGGGAAGAACACCAGAACTGACAGAGGGAAGAACACCAGAACTGGCAGAGGGAAGAACACCAGAACTGGGAGAGGGAAGAACACCAGAACTGACAGAGGGAAGAACACCAGAACTGACAGAGGGAAGAACACCAGAACTGGGAGAGGGAAGAACACCAGAACTGGGAGAGGGAAGAACACCAGAACTGACAGAGGAAAGAACACCAGAACTGGCAGAGGAAAGAACACCAGAACTGGGAGAGGGAAGAACACCAGAACTGACAGAGGGAAGAACACCAGAACTGGCAGAGGAAAGAACACCAGAACTGACAGAGGGAAGAACACCATAACTGACAGACGGAAGAACACCAGAACTGACAGAGGGAAGAACACCAGAACTGGGAGAGGGAAGAACACCAGAACTGGCAGAGGGAAGAACACCAGAGAAAAAGCGAAAGAGAGGTCAACCATGGAGAGCGGGCCTCAGAATCAGAAACCGAGATGATGGTCACGAGTCAGATGTGGGGCATTCAGCTAAGGGCAGGCGAGGGCTGGGTGAAGCTGGGGCATTGAGCGAAGGGCAGGCGAGGGCTGGGTGAAGCTGGGGCATTGAGTGAAGGATAGTCTAAGACTGGGTGAAGTGGAGGGAGTTTGTTACTCACCTTAAAGACGTCTTCAGACGCGATGGTCACTGATCGGTTTGTCAGCCATTAAGCAAAGAATCCCAGAAAGAAGACGTATACTAGTGGAACCAATAGGACTGTCACAAGAGAAATGTCATCAAGGGGTACAAGGTTTCCTTTGGGCCCATGGGCATATCCTTCCATTCTCCAGTAGTAGCAGTAGTACTAGTGGTAGTAGTAGTAATAGTAGTAGCAGTAGTAGTAGCAGTAGTAGTAGTAGTAGTAGTAGTAGTAGTAGTAGTAGTAACAGTAGTAGTAGCAGTAGTACTAGCAGTAGTAGTAGTAGTAGTAGTAGTAGTAGTAGTAGTAACAGTAGTAGTAGCAGTAGTACTAGCAGTAGTAGTAGTAGTAGTAGTAGTAGTAGTAACAGTAGTAGTAGCAGTAGTACTAGCAGTAGTACTAGCAGTAGTAGTAGTAGTAGTAGTAGTAGTAGTAACAGTAGCAGTAGTAGTAGTAACAGTAGTAGTAGTAACAGTAGTAGTAGTAATAGTAGCAGTAGCAGTAGTAGTAGTAGTAGTAGTAGTAGTAACAGTAGTAGTAGTAGTAGTAGCAGTAGCAGTAGTAGTAGTAGTAGTAGTAGTAGTAGCAGTAGCAGTAGTAGTAGTAGTAGTAGTAGTAGTATCAGTAGCAGTAGTAGTAGTAACAGCAGTAGTAGTAGTAGCAGTAGTAGTAGTAGTAGTAGTAGTAGTAGTATCAGTAGCAGTAGTAGTAGTAACAGTAGTAGTAGTAGTAACAGTAGTAGTAGTAGTAGTAGCAGTAGCAGTAGTAGTAGTAGTAGTAGTAGTAGTAGTAGCAGTAGCAGTAGTAGTAGTAGTAGTAGTAGTAGTATCAGTAGCAGTAGTAGTAGTAACAGCAGTAGTAGTAGTAGCAGTAGTAGTAGTAGTAGTAGAAGTAGTAGCAGCAGTAGTAGTAGTAGTAGTAGTAGTAGCAGTAGTAGTAGTAGCAGTGCATGCACCCCTGGGATCAAAATGGGGATTTGATCACGAAATACAAGACTCACATGTCTCTTAGCCTCTCCTGCTCAAACCTACCTCATCTACATGTTGGTGGACCCAGTTATATCCAGTGATCTTGGCAAAGGTTGGATGTAAACCCCAGCGGGAGGTTTGATGGGACAGAAAACGAGGTGAAGACGAAGTCCTAGCCCCCAGCTAGACGGGGGAGATGGAGCGCATTCTAGGCCGGGGACGAACCAGCTGTACTGGTACCATGCAGGCCGCTCGACTTTTTTTAAAAACTGGGCGGGTTGGGGGTGAGGGTGGAGGTGTAGAAAGGGGTGGGGGTGGAGGGGGTAATGTCTACACACAAAAGTCCAAAAATAGACT
Source organism: Ariolimax columbianus (assembly GCA_036924085.1). NCBI lineage: Eukaryota > Metazoa > Mollusca > Gastropoda > Stylommatophora > Arionidae > Ariolimax > Ariolimax columbianus. Next base: position 2,026,075 of record JAVGWX010000002.1, read on the forward strand.
GTGATATTCAGGCAGAACAGTTCCGGATTCTGAGCCTCAACAGAACCCAGCCTCAGCCACTGGAGGCTTGAGGAGCCAGGAGGCGCAAGGGAGAAGATACTGACCAGCCAGACAAAACGACGCCTCTGAATATTATGTACTGGGATGCGGAGGGAGTCAGCAACACAAATTCTGAGTTAGAGAACACACTATGCCAGAATGAGTCAGTAGAGATCACACTATGCCAGAATGAGTCAGTAGAGAGCACATTATGCCAGAATGAGTCAGTAGAGAGCACATTATGCCAGAATGAGTCAGTAGAGAGCACACTATGCCAGAATGAGTCAGTAGACAACACATTATGCCAGAATGAGTCAGTAGACAACACATTATGCCAGAATGAGTCAGTAGAGAACACATTATGCCAGAATGAAATCAGTGAATGTTGTATTCAGGTAACCCATCTACAGGAAGGAAAACAGTTTAAGATACGGGGATATCAATGCTTCAGAGTGGACAGAAAGGGGGTATTCTAACCTTGATACGGAATTGCATAAATGCTATAGAATCCAAGGCGCTGAATACAGGACACCACGGAGCTGGACCTCCTCAACTTCTACTGTCCCAAGCAACATACAACTGAACATAGCAAGTATAGATGTCCCCAGCGACATACCACTGAACATAGGAAGTATAGATGTCCCCAGCGACATACCACTGAACATAGGAAGTATAGATGTCCCCAGCGACATACCACTGAACATAGGAAGTATAGATGTCCCCAGTGGAAACTTCCTAGCGGTGAGACTTCAACATAATAATAATATTCGCGCGAGCGTCAAATGCCCGTCGCGTCGATAAACCACTACCATGTCCAACTCCTGAGGCTGTGTTTATGTCAACCGAAATCCCTAGAAACTCCCATGGGGGAGCCAAGTACTCCGCTGTCTTGGGATGAAGGCCGTGAGGAGTATGGTAGACCAATGTTTCTGTCAGGCCTTTCGTGTCTGTGTCAAACGTCCCGCCTTTCCGTGTTTCGCCGCCGAGACTTATGAATGTGACCACCATTCGGTCAGCGTGACCCTTGCTGTGCTGAGAATACGAGATTGGGAGAAGCATCGTGTAACCTTCGGTGGAGGGAAGGATGGGCAGAAGGAAGACGGCCTCAGTCCGAGCAGGAAGGTCCCTGAGCAATTACAACATGGACTGAACTCTGGTGCAGCCAAGCGAAATGCCTAACTCTATCACGGCCTGGGTTCCCACGGACCAAGCCTGGCATGAAATGCAGCGAAATGCAGCATAACAAACAGAGTAACTGATCGAAAGCACATACATTCCACATATTAAAGTCCTTGAAACCACCTGGTTCAAATCAAAAGTCAGGAGAGTTCAAGACCCCTAGCGGAGTAAGACAGGGGGACATTCTATCACCGTACCTTTTCATACTCCTCATGGATGAAGTCATCAAAGCCTGCAAGGAACGGACAAAAAAGTATGAAGTAGGGTACTGGAAGATGAGACCAAGTTACATATCGGAATTATCGTTTGCAGACGATGTGGCCCTGATCACGAAAACCGAAGCACATCTCCAGATCAACTTGCAGGTCTGGGAAGAAGAGTTGAAGAAGAGAGGAATGCACATCAGCAACTCCAAAACAAAAACCATGGTGATCGCTAGAGATGAAAAGAGACATCAGATAACCCTGGGAACACGAGCACTGGAGCAGGTCAGCAACTTTAAATATCTAGGAGTGGTAATAGACAGCAGGGGAGGAATCAAAGAAGGGTTAACTGCACGAAGGGCAGCAGCAGGTAGACTGTTCCATGCAATAAACAGAGGTTTCCTCAGTATAAGAGAAATAAGCAGGAAAACAAAGATGGATGTATACCGCTCGACCTATGTGCCTGTCCTGACATATGGATGTGAGTCATGGGCAATGACTACAGCCCAAGAAAGGCAATTACAAACTTCAGAAATGAGGTACCTAAGAAAGGCGGTTCAGATGACGAAAAGGGACAAGATCCGTAACCAGACAATACGTAGCAGTCTTGAAGTTCAACCCCTGCAGACACGAGTGGAGCAGTCCCAACTACAGTGGTTTGGCCATGTGTGTAGAAGGGAAGAAGATCGATACCAAAGCGGTCATGGGAGATCAAAAGTCGAGGACGCAGACCCAGAGGACGTCCCAAAGTACGTTGGGAAGACAACATACGACAGTCCCTAAGTGATAGAGGGCTGGATTGGAAAGAGGCCAGGAAAAAGACGGCGGATAGAGCATTGTGGCGTTCTCTTTGGCAAACCTCTACACCTCACGGTAGAAGAGGAGCGACTAAGTAAGTAAGTAAGATACCACCTGGTGAAGGAGTTGTGAATTATAGTCAGAACAACAACCAAACATCAGAAAACGACACAAACACCGGAGCGAGTCGTGAGCGCAGCCGTTAAGGTGCGGTTATCTTACTTTATGCAACAGACTTCAACAGCCACTCCCAAAGCTGGGGATATGGTCAACTAGACAGAAGGAGAGAAGAGGTAGAAAACTGGGGATATGGTCAACTAGACAGAAGAGGAGAAAAGGTAGAGAACTGGCAAGATGACAAAAGTCTAACACTATTTAACACACCTAACGACACCCCAAAATCTACTTCAGAAGATGGCCCCTGACTTGACATTCTGCACGCCGGAATTGGCAGAAATAGCGGAAAGAGAAATAAGAAAACAACTGGCTGGAAGCGATCATCGCCCTGTATTCATCAAAATGAGAACAATCAATATTAATTCAAGGCAGCCAAGATGGAATTATAAACAATCAAATTGGTGCACATACCAACATAGAGCAAACATGCTGACAAAGGAAATTAGGGTGCTAGACAGAGACAGAGACAGAGACAGTGTCAGAGACAGAGACAGTGTCAGCAGGCAGTTTAATAAGGGAGGGCTCCAGGCAGAAACAGGGGCAATACCAAGAGGAGCGAGGAAGAATTATGTCCCATACTGGAGTGGAACTCTACAAAAACTACAAGCAGAGATGAATGAGGCGAGAGACATGGCAAGGTTACAACCATGGCGACAGAACCACATCGCTTAACATCTTTATACTGGTTTACAAGACCCTGAAGAGTCTGTATACAACCAGTTTCTTTTACATTTCCTTGGCAAAAAGCTATGCGCATCCAATTTATTCTTGACAGCATTAATTGACCCTGCCTCCACTATATCCCGCGCAATGCATTCCAAGCATGAACCCCTCTCTGACTAAACAAATATTTCTTAATATCACGCTGCAAAAGTTCAAAGCAAAATGAATCAAATGGAAATTAGAAGCTCAGAGGAGAAGCTGGAAAGAAAGAAGCCACGAAACATATGTTCCCCATCACATAGAAAGGAAAGCATCAAAGTAGGGCCACCAGCTTCAGATTAATAATGGAGAGGATGGTCAACAGAAGACAGAAATGGTGCAGACAAAATTCTAATATCAGAAGAAGCAGGGTTTATACAGTTTAGTCCAACCAAGACGGATGTGTCGGACCGAATGGTGCAAATATTGCAGTCAAGCTGTAAACTAGCGACACAACGCATTACTTTCTCTGGACTACATCCTGCTAGTTGCAAAGCCCTGTTCATGGCTTGGTAGAGGGAGATTGAGAACGAACACAGAAGAAGAAGACATTTTAGCAGTACAGAAGCGCAGAGGTTTCCAGAAAGCCTTCTATGAGGTATGGACAGATGGACAGATGGATAGATGGACAGATGGCAAAATAAGAAAGGAATGGCATCGAAGGTAGCATGAGAAAATGGATGACGGCTCCTACATAACCGGACCACAAGAGGGGTGAGACTGCCTTGTCCGTGCAGAACAAGTGATATGGTCCACACCAGAACAAGTGATACTGGTCCATGTCAGAACAAGTGATACTGGTCCACACCAAAACAAGTGATACTGGTCCAAACCAGAACGGGACATACCAGACTGTATAGCCACTTACACCGGGTACAACCGGCTCCATCGCCCATGTGTATGTGTGGACAGGCAGCACAGACATCCGAACATAGACTGTCGTATGCTGTCAATCGTCTACTCAGCACTGGCCCACGGACGCGGATATCCACAAATCTGTTTGGAAGCCGTAAGAACTATCCACTGCAACGACCTTTATCCAGAGAACTGGACGTTACATGGAGGAAAACATATTGCGAACGAGGAGAAGAAGAAGAAGAAGAAGAAGAAGAAGAAGGCGGCAATGTACTCTTTGTAAACAACCCCTCTAGTTGCAATCACACATTGAGACACAAAAATGTACGTCCTGCTAGTTAAAGCTCGCCTCTCAACATCCGGTCTGTTCCTGCTACGCTCTAGAACAGTGATTCTCAAACTCTGGTCAGCGGATTCACTGCTTGATTGGGTGAGGGGTGGTGGTTTGGGTGGTCTGGAGGAAATGGGTGCAGATATAACCTGAGTCTGCTCCAATTTTTACAACGGTAGTGTTTAAGTGTTCTTGAAGAACTTAGTTTAGTTTGTTGTTTTAACTTCTGTTGTCAGAGGTGCAGATTTCCCTAGCGTATGTTTAGCAGAGTGGTAGAGTTCTCAATTCACACCACAAAATGTCTTGGTATATCGACACGATCCATTCGACCAAGCTGTAAATGTGTACATGTCTTGCTGTTTTGGAAGCAAAACATCACGAAAAGTTGAGACCTAGAACAACCGAGTCTCAAACACTTTATCATTGACAGCAGTGTTTACCATCGGACTACCTTTTACGCTCTTCTTAGGCTATATCCAGTTTTTTGTGGCTATATCAGGGTCGATGAACCAACAACCGTAATCAGCTTCCAAGCCTCTGGTTCAGACCTTAGAAACGACTGCTCCCGCTCTACAAACCGAGCTCAGCAAGACGAGTATCAAGCTCAGCAAGACCTGACGAGGGCCAGAAGTCGGGTGACGAGTATCGACCTCAGCAAGACCTGACGAGGGCCAGAAGTCGGGTGACGAGTATCGACCTCAGCAAGACCTGACGAGGGCCAGTAGTCGGGTGACGAGTATCGAGCTCAGCAAGACCTGACGAGGGCCAGTAGTCGGGTGACGAGTATCGAGCTCAGCAAGACCTGACCAGTGCCAGTAGTCGGGTGACGAGTATCGAGCTCAGCAAGACCTGACCAGTGCCAGTAGTCGGGTGACGAGTATCGAGCATGAGCGCTCTCTCTACTCCAGTAAAACGTTCGCTCTTCTCCAGTGTTCAGTTTAGAAATGTCCACGTTTTTTCTGCCAGCAGGTCCGTGTCGTTATCTCAAAGGACTGGGGTAGTGAACCTGAAGTGAACTCGAGATAAATACTACAAGAAACAAGGAAGAGACGCGGAAAATTGGAACGGATGGACCAAAATAGACAAGCAGCTGGTATTTGTTGAAGAGCCGTTACACATGAAGGGTCTAGCTGCCGGTTGCCAGGAGAACAGTTTACTGACATATACTGAGGCTTTGACTTACTCGTACATCAGTTTTGATCGAGCATGTAAAACACAATGACAGCCTGAAGGATATGACATTCCAATTCTGTGACATGATCATTTTGCTAGTGTATCAGCCGACCTGCTGGCATGTGACAATGTTAAGATAATATCTGTGTAGCCAACACCAACGTCAACCATTGTTTCAAATATTTACAATTGATATCAGAGAGGAAGTGATGGCTAATAGCTAACAGCATTGCGTGTGTCTGTGTGTGTGCTTGTGTGTGTGTGTGATTGTGTGTGTGTGTGCTTGTGTGTGTGTGTGCTTGTGTGTGTATGTTCTTTGTGTGTATCTGCCAGTGTGTGTGTGTGCTTGTGTGTGTGTGTGCTTGTGTGTGTGTGTGTGTGTGCTTGTGTGTGTGTGTATGTGCTTTGTGTGTATCTGCCAGTGTGTGTGTGTGCTTGTGTGTGTGCTTGTGTTTGTGCTTGAGTGTGTGTGTGCTTGTGTGTGTGTGGGTGCTCTGTGTGTGTGTGTGCTTGAGTGTGTGGGTGTGTGTGTGTGCTTGTGTGTGTGGGTGTGTATGTGCTTGTGTGTGTGTGTGCTTGTGTGTGTGCTTGAGTGTGTGTGTGTGGTTGTGTGTGTGCTTGTATGTGTGTGCTTGTGTATGCGGTTGTGTGAATGTGCTTGTGTGTGTGTGTGCTTGAGTGTGAGTGCTTGTGTATTCGTGCTTGTGCGTGTGCTTGTGCGCTTGTGTGTGGGCTTGTGTGTGTACGCGCTTGCGTTAGTGTGCGCTTGTGAGTGTGTGCTTGTATGTGTGTGATTGTGTGTGTGGGTGTGTGTGCTTGTGTGTGTGCTTGTGTGTGTGTGTTTGAGTGTGCTTGTGTGTGGGTGTGCGTGTGCTAGTGTGTGTGGGTGCTCTGTGTGTGTGTGCTTGAGTGTGTGGGTGTGTGTGCTTGTGTGTGTGGGTGTGTATGTGCTTGTGTGTGTGCTTGTGTGTGTGCTTGTGTGTGTGTGTGCTTGTGTGTGTGCTTGAGTGTATGTGTGTGGTTGTGTGTGTGTGCGTGTGTGTGTGTGCTTGTGTATGCAGTTGTGTGTGTGTGCTTGAGTGTGAGTCCTTGTGTGTGCGTGCTTGTGTGTGTGCTTGTGTGCGTGCTTGTGTGTGTGTGCTTGTGTGCTGGTGTGTGTGTGCGTGAGCTTGTGTGTGTACGCGCTTGCGTGAGTGTGCGCTTGTGAGTGTGTGCTTGTATGTGTGTGCTTGTGTGTGTTTGTGTGTGTGCTTGTGTGTGTGCTTCAGTGTGTGTATGCTTGTGTGTGTGCTTGAGTGTGTGTATTCTTGTGTGTGTGGGCTTGTGTGTGTGGGCTTGTGTGTGTGTGCTTGTGTGTGTGTTTGTGTATGTGAGTGTGTGTGTGCTTGTGTGTGTGCTTTAGTGTGTATGCTTGTGTGTGTGCTTGTGTGTGTATGCTTGTGTGTGTGGGCTTTAGTGTGTGTGCTTGTATGTGTGTGTGCTTGTGTGTGTGCTTCAGTGTGTGTATGCTTGTGTGTGTGCTTGAGTGTGTGTATTCTTGTGTGTGTGGGCTTGTGTGTGTGTGCTTGTGTGTGTGTGTTTGTGTGTGTGTGCTTGTGTGTGGGTGCTTGTGTGTGGGTGCTTATGTGTGTGTGCTTCTGTGTGTGTGCTTGAGTGTGTGTGCTTGAGTGTGTGTGCTTGAGTATGTGTGCTTCAGTATGTGTGTGCTTGTGTGCGTGCTTGTGTGTGTGCTTGAGTGTGTGCTTGTGTGTGTGGTTGTGTGTGTGTGCTTGTGTGTGCTTGCTTGTGTGTGTGTGCTTGTGTGTGTGTGCTTGAGTGTGTGTGTGCTTGTGTAAGTGTGCTTGTGTGCGTGTGTGCTTGAGTGTGTGTGTTTGTGTACGTGTGCTTGTGTGTGTGTGTGTGTGTGATTGAGTGTGTGCTTGTGTGCTTGTGTGTGTACTTGAGTGTGTGTGCTTGAGTGTGTGTGCGTGTGTGTGTGCTTGTGTGCGTGTGCTTGCGTGTGTGTGCTTGAGTGTGTGTGCTTGAGTGTGTGTGCTTGTGTACGTGTGCTTGAGTGTATGTGCTTGAGTGTGTGTGTGCTTGTTGTGAAATAAACTAAAAACATACCTGGAACAATAAAGAAACAAAAATGGCAAGACCAATCTCAAAGACAAATACATTACACGCTGTTGGAAAACACACACACAGAAAAACATAATAGAAAGTCATACAAACCAAACAACATGACAGAAAGTCATACAAACTAAACACTATAACATAATATCTAATATGGACCTTTCTTTAGTTATTTTGTAGCTATACCCTCTTGTTCTTGTAGATGGTTATATTTTGAAGAAAAAAAAACTTGTTATAGTCTAATTTATCGGTTCCTTTGATTAACTTATAAACCTGTGTTACGTCACCTCAAATTCTTCTCTTTTCTAGACACTGTAGGCCGGTTTTTCTGAGTATTTCCTCATAACTGTAATTCTGGAATCCCACTATCAGCTTTGTCGCTCTTTTTTGTATCCTTTCCAGTATGTTTATATCCCCTCTATGATAAGGACTCCACACCTGTACACAGTACTCCAATCTAGGTCTAACTAATGCTTTATACAGTTTGACGATCACTTCCTTGCTCCTATGTTTAATATTTCTTTTTATCATACCTAACATTGCATTTGCCCTTTTCACTGCTACCTGGACTTGCTCACTCACCTTTCATGTATGATCTATTATAACCCCTAGGTCATACACACCAGAAAACACGAGAGAAAGTGACGTAACAGACAATCAATACTTGGCTGGGATATCCTTGTGCCGCTCCTTTGTTTATTAATTGGCGCACCAGCTGCCCGCTGGTTTCATCTGTGTGACGTATTGAGCTGTCCTGTTGCTTGCTCTGTTTGACGTGTTTAGCTGTCCTGTTGCTTGCTCTGTTTGACGTGTTGAGCTGTCCTGTTGCTTGCTCTGTTTGACGTGTTGAGCTGTCCTGTTGCTTGCTCTGTTTGACGTGTTGAGCTGTCCTGTTGCTTGCTCTGTTTGACGTGTTGAGCTGTCCTGTTGCTTGCTCTGTGTGACGTATTGAGCTGTCCTGTTGCTTGCTCTGTGTGACGTGTTGAGCTGTCCTGTTGCTTGCTCTGTTTGTCGTATTGAGATGTCCTGTTGCTTGCTCTGTTTGACGTGTTGAGCTGTCCTGTTGCTTGCTCTGTTTGACGTGTTGAGGTGTCCTGTTGCTTGCTTTGTGTGACGTGTTGAGCTGTCCTGTTGCTTGCTCTTTTTGTCGTGTTGAGCTGTCTTGTTGCTTGCTCTGTTTGACGTGTTGAGCTGTCCTGTTGCTTGCTCTGTGTGACGTGTTGAGCTGTCCTGTTGCTTGCTCTGTGTGACGTGTTGAGCTGTCCTGTTGCTTGCTCTGTGTGACGTGTTGAGCTGTCCTGTTGCTTGCTCTGTGTGACGTGTTGAGCTGTCCTGTTGCTTGCTCTGTGTGACGTGTTGAGCTGTCCTGTTGCTTGCTCTGTGTGACGTGTTGAGCTGTCCTGTTGCTTGCTCTGTGTGACGTGTTGAGCTGTCCTGTTGCTTGCTCTGTTTGACGTGTTGAGCTGTCCTGTTGCTTGCTCTGTTTGACGTGTTGAGCTGTCCTGTTGCTTGCTCTGTGTGACGTGTTGAGCTGTCCTGTTGCTTGCTCTGTTTGAAGTGTTGAGCTGTCCTGTTGTTTGCTCTGTTTGACGTGTTGAGCTGTCCTGTTGCTTGCTTGCTCTGTGTGACGTGTTGAGCTGTCTTGTTGCTTGCTCTGTTTGACGTGTTGAGCTGTCTTGTTGCTTGCTCTGTGGGACGTGTTAGTCTATCCTATTGTTTCCAGTGACCGACGTGTTGAGGTTTATCTGGTTTCATCTATTTGACCTGTTGAACTTTAATCTTGTTTCCCCTGTTTGACGTGTTGAACGTTCATCTTGTTTCCCCTGTTTGACGTGTTGAACGTTCATCTTGTTTCCCCTGTTTGACGTGTTGAACTTTCATGTTGTTTTCCCTGTTTGACGTGTTGAACGTTCATCTTGTTTCCCCTGTTTGACGTGTTGAACGTTCATCTTGTTTTCCCTGTTTGACGTGTTGAACTTTCATCTTGTTTCCCCTGTTTGACGTGTTGAACTTTCATCTTGTTTTCCCTGTTTGACGTGTTGAACGTTCATCTTGTTTCCCCTGTTTGACGTGTTGAACGTTCATCTTGTTTCCCCTGTTTGACGTGTTGAACTTTCATCTTGTTTTCCCTGTTTGACGTGTTGAACTTTCATCTTGTTTCCCCTGTTTGACGTGTTGAACGTTCATCTTGTTTCCCCTGTTTGACGTGTTGAACGTTCATCTTGTTTCCCCCGTTTGACGTGTTGAACGTTCATCTTGTTTTCCCTGTTTGACGTGTTGAACTGTCCTCCTCTTTCCCCTGTTTGACGTGATCACAAAAAGTCTTACATGTAAAAACCTCATATAGTTTTCTGCCCATATAATTCTCAATTCAATCAACGAAGTCGTAAATCTCTCTGGAACAGCGGGCCACACTTTGAGAAACATTGTTGCAGAACATAGCTCACACAAACCGCCCCCCCCTTCCCAACAACCACACACACACCCACTCGCACCCACACTCCACACACTCACACACGCACACCATCAGTAGTCTGGCTAGGACTGGCACGTGTCAAGTTTCTCCAGCCTAGGTCAAGGTTAATTACCGCTGTGATAACAAAGGGATACCACACAGATAACATGACACCCGTGCGCCCGTTGAGCCGACATGAGCGGTCATCAAAATGTCGGGCAGAGTTACAGCTCTTGTTCGATTCAGGTTGAGGACGATTCGAATCTTGGCTCCAGGTGAAGCATAGAGTCACAACTAAAGGCTATCCAACCCCAATCACAATAAGCGTGTATCCGAACATTTGCAGTAGTTATTTCAATAGGCACGGTTTTACATGGTGATGTTGCTAGCCCTATGCACATCAACCTATAGTCGACGCGCTTTGAAGGTTGTTCTTATCACCCCGGTGTATTAGGTTTAACCTTCCCTTAATTGAGGGGTTTAACTCAGGGTTGTCCAACCGTTTTAAGTCATTGGCCACATTGTCAAAGGTAATATCTAGGGGCGTGGCCTGTCAATTGGACGGTTCGATAACATTACTGAAGTGTCAAGGTCCTGTTTGCACGCCAACGTGGCATATTAGGATTATAGTGTTAGGATTTTCTTGACCAACTGCCGACTAGACGGCATGTAGACAGCAGCATGTCCATCGGCTTTCTTTTACTTACCAGACTTCCAATATCGACCTTGGGGCCGTTTGCGATCCAAAACATATAGTTAACCAAATGGGGATTGAACTTAGATGCACACAGTACATCGTACACAACACACAGCACACGGTACACATCACACAGCACACGGTACACAGCACACGGTACACAGCATACGGTACACGGTACACAGTACATCGTACACAACACACAGCACACGGTACACAGCACACGGTACACAGCACACGGTACACGGTACACAGCACACGGTACACAGCACACGATACACAGCACACGGTACACGGTACACAGCCACGGTACACAGCACACGGTACACAGCACACGGTACACGGTACACATCACACGGTACACATAACACGGTACACAGCACACGGTACACATCACACGGTACACAGCACACGGTACACATCACACGGTACACATCACACGGTACACAGTACATCGTACACAACACACGGTACACATCACACGGTACACAGCACACGGTACACGGTACACAGCACACGGTACACGGTACACAGCACACGCACACAGCACACGGTACACATCACACGGTACACATCACACGGTACACATCACACGGTACACAGCACACGGTACACAGCACACGGTACATAGCACACGGTACACAGCACACGGTACAAAGCACACGGTACACAGCACACGGTACACGGTACACATCACACGGTACACAGCACACGGTACACATCACACGGTACACAGCACACAGCACACGGTACACCGCATACGGTACACCGCACACGGTACACAGCACACGGTACACAACACACGGTACATGGTACACAGCACACGATACACAGCACACGGTACACAGCACACGGTACACAGCACACGGTACACATCACACGGTACACAGCACACGGTACACAGCACACGGTACACAGTACATCGTACACAACACACAGCACACGGTACACAGCACACGGTACACAACACACGGTACACAGCACACGATACACAGCACACGGTACACGGTACACAGCACACGGTACACAGCCCACGGTACACAGCACACGGCACACGGTACACAGCACACGGTACACAACACACAGCACACGGCACACAGCACACGGTACACAGCACACGGTACACACATTAGACATCACACGGTACAAAGTACACTGCACGCGGTACACAGTACACGGTACACAGCACACGGTACACAGCACACAGCATACGGTACACATCACACGTTACACAACACACGGTACACATCACACGATACACACATTAGACATCACACGGTACAAAGTACACTGCACATGGTACACAGTACACAGCATACGGTACACAGTACACATCACACGGTACACATCACATGGTACACCGTACACATTACACAGTACACAACACATGGTACACAGGACACTGTACACAGTACACAGTACACAAAACACATTACACAGCACACGGTGCACAGCACACGGTACACAGTACACAACACACGGTACATAGTACACAGTACACAGTGCGCAACAAACATGTATGAAATTAATCCTTGCAGAATCCCTTTATTACCACTCTGCTGGGACAGGATTTACTCACAGTAACTCCTTGGAGGGCCAGAATCAGGTAACGGTTGTGAGGTGACTTGGCCTATACCTTTCGTGATTTTGGAATGTGGTCCTTGCTGTTGGGATGTGAACTCTGATGTTGGGATGTGAACCCTGCTGTTGTGATGTGAATCCTTGCTGTTGGGATGTGAACTCTGATGTTGGGATGTGAACCCTGCTGTTGGGATGTGATCCTTGCTGTTGGGATGTGAACCCTGATGTTGGGATGTGATCCCTGATGTTGGGATGTGATCCCTGATGTTGGGATGTGAACTTTGCTGTAGTGATGTGAATCCTGCTGTTGGAATGTGAAGCCTGCTGTTGGGATGTGATCCCTGCTGTTGGGATGTGAACTTTGCTGTTGTGATGCACCTTGGTTTCTGTCAGGGGGTTTAGCCGACTGGCTAATCTGACATGGACAGTTTTTGAGACAGCTTTTAGGTTTTTTGGAATACACCTTTCGAATTTGTGCAGTGTCCGTCCTTAGTTCAGATTACAGCGTCGTCCAAAAGGCAGCTTGTGGACACTTGAATTTACAGAAGTTCTGTAACCCATGAAGTATTTGTATGGATAAACCCAAGTTCTGTAACCCATGAAGTATTTGTATGGATAAACCCAAGTTCTGTAACCCATGAAGTATTTGTATGGATAAACCCAAGTTCTGTAACCCATGAAGTATTTGTTTGGCTAAACCCAAATTCTGTAACCAATGAAGTATTTTTTTGGCTAAACCCAAATTCTGTAACCAATGAAGTATTTGTTTGGCTAAACCCAAATTCTGTAACCAATGAAGTATTTTTTTGGATAAACCCAAGTTCTGTAACCAATGAAGTATTTGTTTGGCTAAACCCAAATTCTGTAACCAATGAAGTATTTTTTTGGCTAAACCCAAATTCTGTAACCAATGAAGTATCTGTTTGGCTAAACCCAAATTCTGTAACCAATGAAGTATTTGTTTGGCTAAACCCAAATTCTGTAACCAATGAAGTATCTGTTTGGCTAAACCCAAATTATGTTACCAATGAAGTATTTGTTTGGCTTAACCCAAGTACTACTGCTTTAGAATTTTACATTGCGAACTCAAGCCTTTGGGTCGTCTTGCCGCCAAATCTGTCTCTCGTCTGCTGGGATCAGCCAACTGTCATTTTTGACAGACGATGTTGTGCAATGCCTATGAATTTTGAAGTCAGTGTCCCAGATGAATGAATGGATGAATGAATGGATGAATGAATGAATGGATGAATGAATGGATGAATGAAGGCAGGAACGGATGAATGAACGGATGAATGAACGGATGAATGAAGGCAGGAACGGATGGATGAAGGCAGGAACGGATTGATGAGGGGATGAAATAATGAATACTGACCCAGGAAAGGGTATCTCACATCTGTGTCTAGTATCGCGACAAAACCCAGCATCTTGATGTCCAACACTTCCTTGTCAGGTTCCACTCTGCAACGACATCAACATATACGTCTGTGACTGACTACACGTGCACACAGGCAGACACGTGCAGACAGGCAGACACGTGCAGACAGGCAAACACGTGCAGACAGGCAAACACGTGCAGACAGGAAGACACGTGAGACAGGCAAACACGTGCAGACAGGAAGATACGCGAGACAGGAAGATACGTGAGACAGGAAGATACGCGAGACAGGAAGATACGTGAGACAGGCAAACACGTGCAGACAGGAAGACACGTGCAGACAGGAAGACACGTGCAGACAGGAAGACACGTGCAGACAGGAAGACACGTGAGACAGGCAAACACGTGCAGACAGGAAGATACGCGAGACAGGAAGATACGTGAGACAGGAAGATACGCGAGACAGGCAGACACGTGCAGACAGGCAGACACGTGCAGACAGGATGACACGTGCAGACAGGAAGACACGTGCAGACAGGAAGACACGTGAGACAGGCAAACACGTGCAGACAGGAAGACACGTGCAGACAGGAAGACACGTGCAGACAGGAAGACACGTGCAGACAGGCACTAGACTAAACTAAGACTAGACAGAGTACCAACAACATCCTTTAAGACAAGAATACGGTAAATATACAGAACTGGGTAAACATTGAAAACTAGGTAAACATACAGAACTAGGTAAACATTGAAAACTAGGTAAACATACAGAACTAGGTAAACATTGAAAACTAGGTAAACATACAGAACTGGGTAAACATACATAATAATAGTTGTCCATCACAAGTGATGAAGACCACTCTCTTTGTTCAGCCGTGTGGACAGTCGTATCTCTTGCTGTGTCCGCTGAAATGGGTGACTTGCGCGGTGATTTGGATTAAAGTGAGGAAGAAACTGCGCCTTTTGTCAACCTCACTCACAGAGCCTAAGCTACCTTTTGCCAGTGGCAAGACATTCATCGAGACGACTGGAGATAGCATAGGATGCAGATTTTGCCTCAAGGTTACCACCGAAGCCTTTCCGTAAACATGTAACCCGCAGGTAGAAAGGTGGGATGGCATCTAACGCAGTTTGTCGTGCCTTTTCGATAACCACAAGAGGTCGTATGGACAACACTCAGCGTGTGAGTGAGTCTGGCATCTCTCCCCAGCTGTATTCAGCTCATCATAGTAGCATCTAAAATTTCCACACGCCAAATTCGTGAAGGTGAACCGGCAGAACTAACCCGTGAAATACGACACAGGTATAAGCGTAGTTCCATTCAGCCGGCGTCCAGACCAGGATAAACGGATGGAAGAAATCACAAAAAAAGAACGAAATAACAAGTCCCGACGGAAAACAACACCACGTTTCCGTGAACACAAGTGTAAGTCGTCGACTAGTGTGAATTCCAGGCAAATCCGTGGTCTGGCGGCATCTATAATGATCCAAAACAGTAGAGAAATGTAGACTCGCAGCCAGTTATGGCGTCATCTTTGCCAGATGCATACATAAATGGGTAAACATACATAACTGGGTAAACATACATAACTAGATAAGCATACATAACTGGGTAAACATACCGAACTACGTAAACAGAGAGAACTAGGTAATCTGTGAGTAACTGGGCAAACACATTTAAAAGATAACAGGAGAAAGTCAATCTTAAATTTCGCTCTAAATTAGTCTACATTTTATGGTTTGAAAATGAGGAATTGACAGAGCGGGGATTGGACTAGGTTTACAGGTAGCAGTCTGCAGACTAGGCTCAGGTCCAATCAGATGAGATACCATCTGTTCCAGGTGGCAGTCTGCAGACTAGGCTCAGGTCCAATCAGATGAGAAACCATCTGTTCAACAAACTCTAGAAAGGAAATTACAGATGAATGTGTCTACGGCACTTGCTAAACATCTGCTACAAAGGTGGCCAACACACGAGGAACAGAGACATAGGCGCGGCCATGAAGAAACCCTAGCTGGATAAGCTCTACAGAGCTAGTACCCCCCCCCCCCCCCCCCACCAATAGGCTGACCTCTGCTTCCACCAGATACATTCCAGATGATGACTGGTAGTGTGCCAACAGGGGGAGCACTAACTAGGTCAACATTGCATAGTTGTAGTCTGTTAGTAGAGAGAACATCTTGGTCAATGACGACGCTTTCTTTTCAGATGTTCAGTTCTCGGCAACTCATAAGTCACGGCTTGCTAGTAGCACGGCGCACCTGTCGCGTACCTAGTGGTTCATGGGGGTGTGTCTGTTTTCCTGCTGTTTGTAATATACTTGATTTTGAAGTCACTTTTCTGTCTGTACTTGATGTGTTGATTGTGTCTGCTGTGTGTTGTATGTGTCTGCTGTGTTGTTTGTGTCTGCTGTGTTGTTTGTATCTGCTGTGTTGTTTGTGTATGCTGTGTTGTTTGTGTCTGCTGTGTTGTTTGTGTCTGCTGTGTTGTTTGTGTCTGCTGTGTTGTTTGTGTCTGCTGTGTTGTTTGTGTTTGCTGTGTGTTGTTTATGCCTGCTGTATTGTTTGTGTCTGATGTGTTGTTTGTGCTTGTTTGTGTCTGCTGTGTTGTTTGTGTTTGCTGTGTTGTTTGTGTCTGCTGTGTTGTTTGTGTCTGCTGTGTTGTTTGTGTCTGATGTGTTGTTTGTGTCTGCTGTGTTGTTTGTGTTTATTTGTGCCTGCTATATTTTTGTGCTGCTGTGTGTGCGTGTGTGTTCGTATATGTGTGCACGTGTCATATGCATACGACACATACGACACGCATGTGCCTGACGTAATATGTTTGAATGTTTGGTGTGTGTTCAAACATTGTTCCGTCTTTTTGAATCGAGCCTGCCGTTGGTAGGTCTGCCGAGCTGTTTCCTCTTCCTTAGTCAGTGCCAGGTTGAAGAATGTGTTGATGGTTTGTAGCTGGTGAGTGGGTACGGTGTTGGTGATTGTTGGGGTACCAGGTAGCTGGTGAGTGGGTACGGTGTTGGTGATTGTTGGGGTACCAGGTAGCTGGTGAGTGGGTACGGTGTTGGTGATTGTTGGGGTACCAGGTAGCTGGTGAGTGGGTACGGTGTTGGTGATTGTTGGGGTACCAGGCAATAATTTGTCTATGTCTGTGGTGAGTCTTGAGCAAGAGAGCAGCGCATGTTGCACTGTCTTGTATGGGTGGTAGCAGTTGCGACAGGTTTGTGTCTAACTTGCCAGACATCCCCGTGTTGGAGGGAGAGGGGTGCTGCTTTGTGTGACCTTGGTAGGTAGAATGGGTACAACCTTGAGTGTGACCTTGCTGTGAGGGTTTCTTTAGTTCTGTCTGTTATGCCCCTCTAAGATAAACTGTTTGACAGAAAGCCACACAATCAATATCCCAGAAATGATACACAGAATGGGATCAAGATGCTGAGCAGCGCATGAGCTGCAGTGGTCAGCGACCCATAGCTGACTGCTAGCGTCAGGGCCAGCAAACTAGAGCTGCCAAGACCCTTCTACACCTCCAAGGGGTGATCCTGGATAACAGGCTGCAGCAGGCAGACCGGCTAAGGAGAAGGGCTCGAAGAGGGAATGCTAACCCGGTACTCAAAAAATGCTTGCTGAAGTCGGATGTGTTGGACCAAAAGGTGCAAATATCGCAGTCAATCTGTAAACTACGACACAACGCATTCCGTTCTCTAGACTACATTCTGCTACTTAATCTCTTTCAGGGTTTGGTAGCGGGAGATTGAGAAATTACGAAGCCAAGCCAAGCCAAGCCGAGCCAAGCCAAGCCAAGCCGAGCCGAGCCGAGCCGAGCCAAGTCAAGCCAAGCCAAGCCGAGCTAAGCCAAGCCAAGCCAAGCCAAGCCAAGCCAAGCCAAGCCGAGCCGAGCCAAGCCAAGCCGAGCCGAGCCGAGCCAAGCCGAGCCAAGCCAAGCCGAGCCAAGCCAAGCCGAGCCAAGCCAAGCAAAGCCAAGCCAAGCCATTCACAGAATAAGGAGAGGCAGTATTCCGGATTCGAATTCTAGATACCTCCGAGCTAGTACCGCTATATGATGCAAATCCATTAAAAAATGTCTGCTGAAGTCGGATTTACTGGGCCATTCCCTCAGAAACCACAAAAATAACGCGCTCGTGAATACAAGCTAAAATTTAAACAGTAGATTCTTGCACAATGTGTGACACGGAATTGATGAGGCATATAGACTGACAGATAGACTGGCAGATAGACTGGCAGATAGACTGGCAGATAGACTGGCAGATAGACTGGCAGATAGATTGACAGATAGACTGGCAGATAGACTGGCAGATAGACTGACAGATAGACTGGCAGATAGACTGGCAGATAGACTGGCAGATAGAATGGCAGATAGACTGACAGATAGACTGACAGATAGACTGGCAGATAGACTGGCAGATAGACTGGCAGATAGACTGACAGATAGACTGGCAGATAGACTGGCAGATAGACTGGCAGATAGACTGGCAGATAGACTGACAGATAGACTGGCAGATAGACTGGCAGATAGACTGACAGATAGACTGGCAGATAGACTGGCAGATAGACTGACAGATAGACTGGCAGATAGACTGGCAGATAGACTGGCAGATAGACTGGCAGATAGACTGGCAGATAGACTGACAGATAGACTGGCAGATAGACTGGCAGATAGACTGGCAGATAGACTGACAGATAGTCTGGCAGATAGACTGGCAGATAAACTGACAGATAGACTGACAGATAGACTGGCAGATAGACTGGCAGATAGACTGGCAGATAGACTGACAGATAGACTGACAGATAGACTGGCAGATAGACTGGCAGATAGACTGGCAGATAGACTGACAGATAGACTGGCAGATAGACTGGCAGATAGACTGACAGATAGACTGACAGATAGACTGACAGATAGACTGGCAAAAAAGGGAGAACCCAAAACTGAAAACACAGCTACGTATGAAGAAATGAAGACAACGAACAAAGTAAGTTCAAAAACAAGTGGCCAGAGAACAGACAGGATCTGGTACAGGATCTGCTACAGGATCTGCTACAGCAGAAGTATACTAGTCTTTGCCTAGATGTGATCACGTGACAGGATTTATACTGAGAACAGGTCACTGCAGACAGAAAACTCATCTCTTCAACAAATTGATATCACACACACACACACACACACTCACACGCACGCACGCACACACACATACACACACGTAGGGAGATGAAACAGACAGTGGAACATGTTCTACAGGTCTGCAGGTCTGCAGGACTACAGATCTACAGGTCTGCAGGACTACAGATCTACAGGTCTGCAGGTCTGCAGACCTACAGGTTTGCAGGTCTACTGTTGTGCAGGTCTGCAGAATCTTCGAGAGAGAGAGAGAGAGAGAGAGCGAGAGAGAGAGTGAGAGAGAAGAGCAGTGTGGCAACATGACCGTCTCCTCCCCTCCTCCTCCCCGCCTTTTTCAAGCCAATTGTGGGATAAACTGGCAAGGAGAGAATCATTGGACGGCCTACCAGTTTCCGATTGATAGAGCTGCCATTATTTGAGATCAGTGAACGAGACAAGAACAGGGGGACTAGAGCATCGCGTGCTATACACAGAGCCCCGCCCATCACTCTGGGAAATGAGGGGATCGCAGCAAACAACAACAACAACAGCACAAATATAAAGGGGAGTAGAAGAGTGAATAACTCTTTTTCTATGGGTTCAAAAGATGAAGTAGATGAAGAGGAAGGTGGACAAGAATTTGAAGAGGATGAAGAAAAAGAAGATAAAGAGGAAGATGAAGAGGGAGGTAAAGAAGATTAAGAGGAAGATGAAGAGGGAGATGAAGAGGAAGATTAAGAGGGAGATGAAGAGGGAGATGAAGAAGAAGAAGAGGAAGATGAAGAGGGAAATGAAGAAGATGAAGAGGAAGTGAAAGATAAAGATAAGAATAAAAATATAAGAGCAAAAAGACAAAGAAGTAACGAGGTAATCTTCATAAACACGTTAGGTAAACATACAAAACTCAGTCATGTGTTTGAGGTAGTCTTCATAAACAAGATAACAATAACTTTAACAAGTCTAGCTCAGATAATTCGCAGTGACAGAAACAGGGAGAGAAACTCGAAGTGACAGAAACAGGGAGAGAAACTTGCAGTGACAGAAACAGGGAGAGAAACTCGCAGTGACATAAACAGGGAGAGAAACTCGCAGTGACAGAAACAGGGAGAGAAACTCGCAGTGACAGAAACAGGAAGAGAAACTCGCAGTGACAGAAACAGGGACAGAAACTCGCAGTGACAGAAACAGGGAGAGAAACTGGCAGGGGCAGAAAAAGGTAAAGATAAAAACAGGGAGAGAAACTCGCAGTGACAGAAACAGGGAGAGAAACTGGCAGGGGCAAAAACAGGGAGAGATAAAAACAGAAAGAGAAACTCGCAGTGACAGAAACAGGAAGAGAAACTGGCATGGACAGAAACAGGGAGAGAAACTCGCAGTGACAGAAACTCGCAATGACAGACACAGGGAGAAAAACTCGCAGTGACAGAAACAGGGAGAGAAACTGGCATGGACAGAAACAGGGAGAGAAACTCGCAGTGACAGAAACAGGGAGAGAAACTGGCATGGACAGAAACAGGGAGAGAAACTCGGGTGACAGAAACAGAGAGAGATAAAAACAGAAAGAGAAACTCGCAGTGACAGAAACAGGGAGAGAAACTGGCATGGGCAGAAACAGGGAGAGAAACTCGCAGTGACAGAAACAGGGAGAGAAACTGGCATGGACAGAAACAGGGAGAGAAACTCGCAGTGACAGAAACAGGGACAGAAACTCGCTGTGACAGAAACAGGGAAAGATAAAAACAGGGAGAGATAAAAACAGGAAGAGAAACTCGCAGGGACAGAAACAGGAAGAGAAACTGGCAGGGATAGAAACAGGGAGAGAAACTCGCAGTGACAGAAACAGGGAGAGAAACTGGCAGGGATAGAAACAGGGAGAGAAACTGGCAAGGGTAGAAACAGGGAGAGAAACTCGCAGTGACAGAAACAGAGAGAGAAACTGGCATGGGCAGAAACAGGGAGAGAAACTCGCAGTGATAGAAACAGGGAGAGAAACTGGCATGGACAGAAACAGGGAGAGAAACTCGCAGTGACAGAAACAGGGACAGAAACTCGCTGTGACAGAAACAGGGAAAGATAAAAACAGGAAGAGATAAAAACAGGAAGAGAACCTCGCAGGGACAGAAACAGGGAGAGAAACTGGCAGGGACAGAAATAGGGAGAGAAACTGGCAGGGACAGAAACAGGGAGAGAAACTGGCAGGGACAGAAACAGGGAGAGAAACTGGCAGGGACAGAAACAGGGAGAGAAACTGGCAGGAACCGAAACAGGGAGAGATAAAAACAGGGAGAGAAACTCGAAGTGACAGAAACAGGGAGAGATAAAAACAGGGAGAGAAACTCGAAGTGACAGAAACAGGGAGAGATAAAAACAGGGAGAAAAACTCGTAGTGACAGAAACAGGGAGAAATAAAAACAGGGAGAGAAACTCGAAGTGACAGAAACATGGAGAGAAACTAGCAGTGACAGAAACAGGGAGAGATAAAAACAGGGAGAGAAACTCGCAGTGACAGAAACAGGGAGAGAAACTAAACTCGCAGTGACAGAAACAGGGAGAGAAACTCGCAGTGACAGAAACAGGGAGAGAAACTCGCAGTGACAGAAACAGGGAGAGAAACTCGCAGGGACAGAAACAGGGAGAGA